>VWPW01010637.1:928170-1055505 GCA_013389825.1 Crypturellus undulatus
GGTCCCCGCGCGGGCTGCGCCGGCCGGGCCGGGCGCGGGGCCGAACCGGGCTGTAGCCCCCGGCGGGACGAGCGGGCAGCGGGTGGTGCGTGTGGTCGCGTTGGACCTGCGGTGTGAGAGGGGAGGCTGCTTCTGCGTACGGAAAAGATGCGAAACCTGTTGTTACAGCTGAGCTGTGAAAAGGAAGTGAAGTGGATGGTGGCGCACTCAAGGCTCTGTACACAGCGCTGCCTTGTTTCCAGTTTTCTTACTTAAGGGTAGTTTTTTGAAGTGACCTTTCTGAAGGCAGTTGGGTTATTTCCATTGACCCGGATGGGCCCCGCTCGCTTCAGCTTGTGGCGCCCAAGCAGCTGAGGCCAGTATAAGTTTTCGTATAAGACCTGATTTCTCCATGTGGGTTGCCCTTGGGGTGGTACTTCTTACTAGGACTTAAATTCCAGTTCTAAAAAAGAAATGAATAATAGAAAACGCTTCAAGAAAGCATTAGGAAAACAAATTGGCTTATTTGGGACTATTCATTTTCTTCCACGGGATGCAGTGATAGGGATTACAGATGCCATAGGTGTGCAAATAGCATGACTTCCTCTCCAAAATGAGCAGTGTCGCTGCTTTTCTGCCTTAGCTAGTTACTGCATCTTGTATTAGCACTTTCCAGGCAGAAGTTCTACTTCTGGTAAGGCTGGTCAACCTGTTGATTCATATCAAATGCAAGCTCAGTGATACAATCTGTCTCATTTCATAGTCCATAGCTTTTGTTTTTAATTTAGCTTTGAAGCATATAGTAATAAGCATTCAGCAGGGAGATTTTCACATTTTTGAAAAAGAAAAAAAGGGTACTTTTATATGTTTCCATTGTTGAAATTGTTTCCATTGTAGAAATTGTTTCATTTCCCTTATGAAAAATGATTATTTTAATGTTACACTGTTTCAGTAGTTGGTGTGCTTACATATGGCTATTAACTACTTTCTAAATGTTTCAGAGTGGTGATGCAACTGAGCTCACAGCCAAGCCAAAGAGAAGTTTCTATGCAGCAAGAGATCTATACAAGTACCGACACCAGTATCCAGTAAGAATGTTTTATAGTTTAAAATAGTCTTGTTTGTAGTGAGCAGTACTTAACTCCCACAGTTGTAAACCTTTATGTTGATTAATGTGTATGAGAATGGCCAGAGTTAAAAAGCAAGGTATCCAGTGGGAGAGAAATGAAGTTAGTGCAACATCTTTTCAGTCCAATTCATGCAAACACCGTGAGTTATATCAGCCTGGCAATACTGTCAGGAGCTCAGAAAAAAAAAGCCTTCTGTCTTTAATACCAGAGAGGATGAATATAATTTGGACTTCTTGTTATTCTCTTCTCTCACAAAAATTTCTTGATACTAAAGTCAAGGTCCTGTTACGCTTGCTGCCCTTTCCTCTGTCATGGTAGGAGAAGCTTCCAGCCAGAAGGAGCTTGCAGATCCCTCGAACTATTTTTCTTGGGCTGAATCTTTAAGTACCTGAGTAATTCTGAGAGTCTTCACATTTTCCTAAACTTTGTTTGGTTTATTTTTCTGTATTTTGAAAAAAATTATTTTGAGAGCCAAGTACCACTCTGCAGCTGATAATATCTTCTTTTCTTTTTTTAGCAGAACTTTAAAGATCTTCGATATCAAAATGACTTGTGTAATCTCCGGTTTTACAAAAATAAAATCCCCTTTAAACCTGATGGTGAGTAATCAGTAACAGTAATAGTGGTAAGAATGATGACTAATAATAGTAACAGGTGACACTAGTGTGTTAATTAGACTGCTAATGAACTGTCGGTGCATAGCAGTATATTGTATCACTTAAATCTTCCATATTAGAATATCGCTTTGATATGCTGATATTGCTGGTAACAGGTACCTGTACTCTTAATTTACAATGGACAAACTTCCTTTTATTAAAAAAAAAAAATGACAAAGTTGCGCACTATGTTTCACAAGCTGTTGCTGTTTGAAAAGGCAGCAGCAAATATCAGAATTTTATTTCTAGTCCTGTGTAAGGGATAATGAATGTGTTACCATTTGTTCACATGTGAGAAATTATATTGCTGTTACAATAACCTGTGTCCCTAGTGGTTCTGTTTTTAGACAGGAATCTCCTAAGGTAGGTTCAGCACAAAAATAGGATGGACTGCAAGATGCAAAGCCTGCTCTAGGGAGTTTGTAGTCAAAGTGTGATAGACAAGAAGACAACGGACAGATGGGAAAGCAAAATTGAGCCAGGCAAGGAGTGTTGGGTAGAATGATAGACAGGGGTCTCGGCACACGAGAACTTAGCTACTGTCAAGAAAAATTGCAGGCAAAAAATGAGCTTTAGAGATTTTTTGAAAGAATGATGATGAGATTACTTTGAAGGTGCTTTGCAGAGAGAGTCTCTCAGCGTGAGAGCAGCTTGGGAGGAAATCTGAAAGTGGATATTTCAATATATAAGAAATGAGAGTAGGAGGCTGCCACTGAGGGCTGGTCAGAGGCAGGAATCTATCCTGTAGCAGCAAAGGGTTGAGATAAGGTAGGAAGGGACGAGTCTCGAAAGGCTTTGAAAGTGAAGGCATATAGTTTTTGTTTCATGTTGCAGAAAGGGGTATCGCAATGGAATAATACAAAGGAGAGGTAATATTAAAAAAGTAGCAGTCTAAAAGCAAAATTTTAGCAGCATTTGGGGTAGAGATAAGTGTGGCAGATTTGCATTTCCCAAGGTCA
Organism: Crypturellus undulatus; assembly: GCA_013389825.1. NCBI lineage: Eukaryota > Metazoa > Chordata > Aves > Tinamiformes > Tinamidae > Crypturellus > Crypturellus undulatus. The sequence goes on from VWPW01010637.1 coordinate 930,895, forward strand.
GAAAAAAAAAAAAAAAGATATTGAGGTGCAAAATGTCAGAATCCTGACAGAAAGCTGGGTAGGAAAGATGATGTACAAAAGGATGCAGTCATGTAAATATAGCCTGGAAGGTTGAAGATGAAAGCTATTTATAGGCAAGATAGTGATAATATCTGCAGTAACTGAGGAAAAAAAGTTAGGTTGTATGAAAGAATTTTCTTTTAATCTCCTTCTTGAGCTTTGTCTACGTATCTATCAGCAGATTTTGGAGACTGTTTTTTACATCGGTTAGAGGAAGAGTTAGATCCGCAAATACCAACACAGAGATCACGGATTCACGAGACATTACACAGGGAACAGATGTGTAGAAAAAGAAAAGGGCACTAAAGATGAGGCAAACCTGAAAGTGAAAGACAGCGAAGCTTTGAGGAGAATCCTCTAGAGGAGAGAATGAAGTAGCAATTCATGAGGAGAATAATCAGAGAAGATACTCAGGGAAGCTAGAGGAAAGGAAAATTTTAGGAACAAATCATGGTCAGTGGGGTCAAAAGTAAAGTAACTGATAGGCCAGTGAAACTGAAGTATTGATGTTTGTGAACTCTTCCTTTGTATAATGCTTTATTGAGAATGGGAAAAAATAGGCATTGCCTAACGCTGTGAAATTGTGAAAGTGTTCAGGGGAAGTCTAAAGTGCCACACGAAGTGAAACACTGGGGAATGTTCTTAAAAAAATTAATTCCACAACCTACAGATTAGAGCATGGTTCTTGCTTAGAGCTGCCCTGTCTCCTCTCCTTGCAATTCAGCAACAAGTTGTGTGAAGTTTGAAATAGAATTATTGTGCAAGCTGGATGTGTGTGGTAATGTGTGGTAAGAGCATGAGGTCCTCTCAGTGGTTTTTCCAGCCTTATCTGCCCTGGAAACCCCATGTTCTTAGCAGCCCCTTTGGCTGCTTTCTTCACTTCCTGATGAAAATCAGTGAATGAGGAAACACTTGAAATGAATTCTCCCTTCCTGTTGGAATCCAAGTGGAAATATTTACCGAGGAAGAGAGTAAGACCTCAGATATATAATGGGAGGCTGTTTTAGAAATTAATACAATAGGGGCTCTGGGTCTTTTAGGCCAGCCTTTGCTGGTTGATTTTGAGAGAGGTCATGCTGCAGTGATAAAATTCCAGTTAGTTTCAGAGAAGAAATAGGCTAACACTGGGTGTTCACTGATGAAAAGAAAATGCAGAGTATTTGGAGCAAGGGATGTTCTTTTGGGTGTATTATGTATTTGTGCAGTGCCTACAAGAGAGGTATCCTGCTCCAAGACTGAAGTTGAAGGGCACAGCACAAGACTCGGTACAAGGAATGATTAATTTTCTTTTATATGCACTTTGTCCTCTTTCTTTTATTCTTTCTTTCCAAGAGGAGCTGACTGAACTCTGCAACCCTCTCTTTTTTTTTTTTTTTTTTTTTTTTTTTTTAAAGATTAATAAAAGTCCCGTTTCCCTTTTTNTTTTAAAAGACTAATGAAAGTCGCAATTCTCATTTCTTTAGCCCACAAGGTCAAACTCCTGGCAGCAGTGCCAGAACTCTTAGCCATAGCTAATTGCAAAAGATTTCTAGATCTTAGTATCATTTGCAGCTGGAGAAGCTCCTGAAATAGAAAATTTAGTAGTATTGAGATTTTATCCTACAAAGATGATATATATGCACCATTTTGTCATGTTAAAGCGATGGCAGGTTATTTGTGATGCACTACTTTACTGAAGTGATTTGTCAGTTATCAGTGTGACAAAGAAATCTAGGGCACAAATACTCATTGGAAAGTATATTTTACAGGGGTCACATTCCCTCAGCTGGTAGGAAACTCAGTTACAGCCAGATGATTCTGTTTGTATTAAAGTTTGATAAATCTGCCTTGTTATAAGTAGTAGTAGTAACTAAATTCATTTTAAATTAAAACTAATTTGTTTATGTAATAATCCTTATTATAGAATTTGAAATTCTATGCATTCTGTCATTATGTTAAATGGATCTGTACTTTTGTGATGTAGCTGAAAGCTAGTTTTGGTGGCTACCTAACAGGTTTCAAATTATTTTTATACAGGGGTTTATATTGAAGAAGTCCTAAACAAATGGAAAGGAGACTATGAAAAACTGGAACATAATCACACTTACATACAGTGGTTGGTCACTTTCTACCTATTACTCTCCTAAAGCATTAATTTGTTTAAGTGTCATATGCTGAGAGCTGTAATGCACTTCCTGTTTTAACAGGCTTTTCCCACTGCGGGAACAAGGTCTCAACTTCTATGCTAAAGAACTAACAACATATGAAATTGAGGTAAATCACGCTGAGTTTAACACAAACAGACTAATAATGATGCATTACTGCTTCAGTTGAGTTGTGTACAGCACAGCAGTACTTAATTTAGTGCCATTTGGCATTTGGGATGTAATCTTTGTTTCTTAGGAATTCAAGAAAACAAAAGAAGCAATTAGAAGATTTGTTTTGGCTTACAAAATGATGTTGGAGTTTTTCGGGATAAAGCTAATTGATAAGACTGGAAATGTTGCACGAGCTGCAAACTGGCAAGAAAGATTCCAGCATTTGAATGAGTAAGTAAAGACATGTACTTGGCACTCCTGAATTGCCATAGACTTCCTTTAACCTTTTTGTCTTCTAGGGAAAGGGGAGATCTATTTCCCCAAGTTTGTCAGGAGAGAAAATAGGAGAAAAGAAAACGAGAGAAAAGATTGGTTTGTGTTTTCTCCCTATGCATTTTTTTGATTGTCCCTCGTACGCTTTACCATCTAAGCAACATCAGTGAATTCCCTGAAAATACAACTTTCAGGTGGTGCTGAAGAGGATCACAATTCCAAATTAGTTTTGCCTGGCATACCGCTGAACACATTTTCTCCTGATCCCGAAGTGATGTTTCTTTATTGCAAGGAAAGAGTGACTTTGTCTTTTTCTTAAGAGAAAAGGCAAGTTCTCCACACCTGTGTGAAAGCTAAGTAATCAAGATTTCTCTCTCCTTAAACCTGAAATATTTTTTTGTTTTAACACTTCTAACTGCAGTGCTTGACTGGAGAGCTTTGGATATATTTTGGGTCAGACTTTAGCCCAGCTTTCATGAACTGACCATCTGTCACTTTCCTCAGCTTTGGGGAGAGTGTAAGTCTGCCCTGAGTTTTGTCCCACGATGATTTTTTTCTATCATCACAATTCCTTCTCAAGTTTTATGATCACTTTTCTACTACCTCTGATCTTGGAGCTGAAGTTTGCTTTTATGTTTGCTTCGTGTGCAAATGCAAGCTTGTTTGCAAGGTAGGGTTACTGGTGGTTCTGTCTGAGCAATTCATAGAAGTAATTTGTTAGTAATTTTGCTCAGGTGCTAAATGAGTCAAATCACAGATGTATACTCTTGACTCAGGCAGCAGATAAGACAGGTTTTAAGGAACGCTGGAAATAACTCACTGCACATCTTTATCTTATAATTTCTATATTCTCACCAGTGAGTAGCTACAGAGATTTAGGTCAGGGACTGGAACACTTTTTAGCTAATTTTAACCATCTAAAATTTAGGTATCTAAAATTGAGGCATATAAGGCTTACTGTTCACTTAGCTTTGCTTTATGAGGGAAAGAGCACTCAGAAACTCTTCCAGAAGACAGTTAAAGCGTGTGACTGCCATAAACGGAATTATGACAGAAGGACTTGCCCTCCACAGCTGCCTGTTTTTCTCCCAACATTGACTTTATAAGGAGTGTAGGTAGTAGTCTGCACTAGTTAGTCTATCTACTATCTGGTCACCCAGCTTTTAAATTACTTAAGTCTTATAATGACTGTGCTTTCTTCTCAGGAAAAAATATACATAGCAGAAGAAATCAGATTCAGTAAACACTTTGATCTTTCCTGTATTTGCCTCAAAGCATTTTACATAGACTAATTTTCACTCACAACGCCCTATCAAAGGAAGTATTAGGAAGCTTCATCAACTGAAGTACAGAAAGCCTGAAATACACATTTTGAGTGATACAAATAAGTCAGACATTGCAGTTCTAGTTCTGTAACTAAGTGTTTTTGTTGTTGTTGTTTTTCTGATTCAGTGGAATTTTTCAACCTTTTCTCCCACAGATCTCAACACAACTACTTGAGGATCACTCGTATTCTGAAAAGCCTTGGTGAACTTGGATATGAGAGTTTCAAATCCCCCTTGGTAAAATTTATTCTTCACGAAGCTCTTGTGGAAGATACCATTCCGAATATTAAGCAAAGTGCTCTAGAATATTTTGTGTATACTATTAGAGACCGAAGAGAAAGGAGGAAGCTCTTGAGGTTTGCCCAGCAACACTATACACCTTCAGAGCATTTTATCTGGGGACCACCAAGGAAACAGAAGTCAGAAGGAAGCAAAACAAATAAAAAGCCAGCGTCTCCAGCTTCTATTCACAATAGTTGCATTTCTAAGCATAAAAAACTGAAAGATTCTAAGAATATATCCACAAGTGGAAACTCAGCTAGTAAAACAGTTGAAGAAAAAAAGGTAGAACTCACAAAAAATGGGGAAGGAAATGAACAGGATGAACAAGAAGTGAACTGTGATGCTGTTAGGCAGAACAGTGAAAAGAGCAGTGATACTGATACGACTCAGCATTCAAGATCAGAAGAAATTCATGATACATCAGACAAAAAGGAGGACACTTCTTATTCCAGAAAAGATGATGAAAATCTGAATAATGACTGTGGAAGTCATCCAGGTACTACAGATAAAGATGTATGTGACAGTGAGAATTGTTTGAATAACATGTCAGCAGATCCACAAGACAGCCTTGATAAGGATACACTTTCAGGGGAGACCAACACAAAAAACAAAGATGAGATAAAGTCATGAGTCTGTAGTTAAAATCTGTTGTTTCATTTTGAATGAAGCAAACTATTCACTACTCCTTCATTTTGGGTGAAACTTATATCTGGCGTATTATAAAAGTTCAGGAGACCTTGTTGGATATGAATGCATCCCTTAAATTCATATTTTTTTAACCTCCATTTATCAGGTGTAAAAATAGATGTGACTGTTTAAAACAATTGTATGTTCAAAGCCTAGAGATTCATTATATTTTCCAGATAGATTGCTGTTTGCAAAGAAAAATGTATTTCTTTTTTTGTTGGCAGTAAATTCATCCATTTTTTTTGTGTGACTTATTAGGAAATCTTGACTTGGTAATCTTTAAGTTTTTCAAATGTGTTTTTAAAGTATTGGTTTCCTGTTATGCAAGAACTTGAGGTGATTTTGCAAGCACTGTTTTTCCCTCGTGGATGTTATTCAGGACCTTTGTTCGTATTCAAGGGCAGTATTTGCACAGCATCTTTTACCTTAGATTAGCGTCCTTGTCTCAGACACTTTATAATGGGTATCAAAACATCCCACAGATCTGGGTATTGTTTTTGCAGTGAATAAAAGTTAACTTAGGATGAACTGTATCCACAGCCTTTGGGTACGCAACCTTTTGGATCCCGCAACAAGGGAAGTTGCACTTTAGACTTAGTCCTTTTCAAGTCCTTTCTCCTCATGCCTCCTTTGCTGCTTCCGCTAATTTGTTCAGGAGTCACTTTGGTTGCTTTTAGGCTTGGTTTGAGTTTCCAGCTCTCTGTCAGTGTGCGGTAATAATGCAGCTCCCCAGCTGGGCTGGGTTCCTGTAAAGCCCCTTCCCTGGCGGTCGGTCACCAGCAGCTCCAAGGCAGCAGTTGCGGTGTCCCCGCTACTGCTGCGTGCTGGGCTGAGAAGGGGAGACCTGCTCCCTCCTTTCGGCTCTCTGCTCTTTAAACGTAGTTTTATTTTGGTTAATGTTTAGTGTTACTTGAGGTTGAAACGTGGGAAAACTCGATCTGCTAGCCTGGCTAGGACCTCATGTATAGGAATTTCCCAATTAATAGCTTTGTTCCCTTAAGGACCATCTTTTCTCCCTAAAGAGCCTCTTTTGACTTTCTTCCATTCAGCCAAGCAGAATTATATCCAGCAGGTTAATTATATACAATATGAATTAAAAATCATGCAGATAAAATTCAGATTTCATATGGTCCTAAAATAGTCTTAAACATCTGTTCATATTTTCTGTTTAAAAGTGTATATATTATCCCCTTCTTTTAATGTATTTTTAATGATGTGTGATGCTGGTGGCTGACTGCAGTTTGAGTGTCGAAGTGCTACAGGATTTTATTCAAGTCCTGTAACTCAAAATGACAGAGGCTGCAGGGCTTTCAAAGCATAGAGGAAGAGTCTCATGTTTTCCTGCCTCGCTAATTCCCTTGCATCCAGCGTGTGCATCCATGGCTCCCCTAGGTAGCCTTGTCCCTCGAGGGCACACGGAGCGGCAGTTCGAGATGTTTGCTCCCAAGGACTCAGGATTTTCGCATCTAAAGAGGCAGGGAAGGAGCAAGACGCGTTGTCCTTCCGCTCCCTGACGTGTAAGAAGAGGAACGTATGAGTGGATTTTCATAGGGGTAGCCCAGGTTGCTCAAGCAAGAGGTGAGACTAAAGCAAAATGCCCCAGTGTTGCCTCTCATAGCCCCCACTTCCTGAGAGCTGGGAAGGGCTGAGGAGCCTTTTGGGCTGCCTTAGGCTTGGACTAGGATCTCCTCCTGCGTGTTGGCCTGACCGGGCCCAGGAAATGCTTAGATTTAAAAAAATGTAATCCATACACATAAAGACTCTAACCTTGCTTGTACGCGCAAGGACAAGTTCATGTTCTGCTTACAACTTCTTAATTCTCGAGTGCCTAATTTGCCCTCTTGATAGCATTTATTGTTTGACATAGTTATTTCTAGGATGGCGTAGGGGAAGTTTACACTCTGCATAGCGGGAACTATAAGGTTACTGACCATACGGAGCCTTCATTTTGTGGACATTCTATATTAAGGTTAAACATTTAAATATATAGTCTTTCAAATGGGGGAAGCTGAGGGGTGTTATTTTATTTAGACCGTAATTTGACTGAATACAGGTGGCCTCAGGAGTTCTTTCTCGTCTACTGAACAAAAATTAAACAGGGACAATTTGTCTTAGCTGCAACCAGAAAGTGCTTGACCTGTGCATCCAGTGGTTTTCTCTGCACTGTGTTAGTCTGCCTTTGTGCCGTAACTTTCACCTTTGTGTGTTTGCTGGATGGCCATCCATAATTAGGTATTTAAAATAAAAATGTCGTTTTTTTTCTAGCATTTCTAAACCCCTAGTATCTCTGAAAATACAGTCAAGTTCTTTGAAACAGTAGCCTTACTAATTCTTTATTATTATTACTTTTTTTTTAATTCCAGCTTGGAATACAGTTTTCTTAAAGATGAGAGCAGTGGTGACATGTTAATTGCATATACAGAACTACAGGGATAAGGGAAGTGAGTTTTTTGCGTTAAATGGCCTGCATTCTTTAATACTCGCTTTTTAGCTCTATCAGTTGAATTACTCCTACAGGGCACTTCATCTTTAACCATCATTTTCTGCTCTATATAAAATGTGATGGTTTGCCATTATTTTTATGGAGAAGATATATTATTTTTCTGATTTTTGCAGGTGCTTAGAAGCGCCATTCGTTGCAGGGCAGTCGTGGGGTGCAGCATCCCGCTGAGGTCTGAGGCCCACATGGGTGCAGTTGGTGGCAGGACAGAGCCTTGGCAGCCAGGAGCACCCTGTGCCTGTCGTTTGCACCTACTGCCTTTCAGGTGTACCATATAATGTGTGCTGAAGGGGCTGTATTCTCATAAATGCCAGCACTTAAGTTACTGCACCGTGAATTCAGAAGTGGAGGATGTGCAAAGCAGTTCAGGACACTTGCTCGCTACTGAAATGGTTTTTGTCTCGCTGTGTGCTTAAATATTGGAGGGTTTCTGTGTACTTGCTATGATAACATGCTTTGACTCTGCCTTTTACTGGAATCTGGACTATTCCTACAGCCACAAAGTGGAACCGCCTGTGCAAGGGCCTTTTCCTCCTAAGCATTCATGGGTGCCGTCTGATGGGAGGGACGAGCAGCGTTCATGGGTGCACACCTGCGAGTTGGGTTTTGCTTTAATTATCTGCCCCAGAGGATATACCAATGTGCAACGTAACAAAATTTTAACAAGTATTCATACACGTGCAAGCGGAGGTGCTCCATAAGGCACGCGAACGTGCAGCACTTCATGTTTAAGGCTGGCTGCAGCTCCGTGCCCTGCGGTGTGGGACCCAGGGTGCCTCAGCGCACGAGGAGGGGCTGGCGCAGAGCCTGCAAGCTTGTGCCCAGGAGCAGGACGCGCCAGCAGGAAAAGCAGTTCCTTGTGCGCACACACCTAGCAGCAGGACTGAGCCTCCGGAGTCTGTGTTTTTAGTAATTAAAGGGGTGATCCTGAAGGATGCTAAAATGTTTGCAGTAGCCTTTGAGAGCTGTTCCATGGCTTGGTCAGCTGCTCGGGGTCGTGTCTACAATTACAGAGAGCTGATGCACTAAGCAATTTAATTTATATTTCATGTAAACTAGTGTAATCCTTCATAAATTATTCTAAGATAATTCTAATAATCTGCAGTTGCGTGTACCTGTACTATAGCCAGAAAGACCTTGTAAGGCCTATAACCTTACACACCTTTTAAGTTTGTATAATTTTGGTGGATGATCCAGTAAGGTAAGTCAAAGGAGGCTTAATAGATTTAAATGGAAAATTTGTTTCTTTTTAAATAAAATTCATTTATATCTGTTTAGCTGAATTATTTTGTGTACCTTTATTTCTTGAAGGTTGTGATGGTAATGACTTGTCTTATGGCTGAGAAGCAGGGGGGGGGAAAAAAGATCATATTAGAAATCAGAGTAGAAGAATGAGCAGTTGATCTGTTATAAAGAGACTGTCTGCTAACTGCCTTCTGTGATCACATCTGTGAGACATACCTCATTCCTGTAGACAATTTCTAAAAATACTTAATTTGGAAGAAAGGTAAGTCCTCTTAAGTTATTGCCTAAAGGGATATCACAGAAGTAATCTTCAACATTTTATAGAACTTGACAGTAATTTCCTTTTAGAAGTTACGGTATTGCTCATTCTCATTAATAGGGACATGATAATAAGTATGTTAATGAGAAACTGATCATAAATTATGGGAAGATATGTATATGTATGTGGGGAAAAAAAGCCTTTATTATGCCATATTTTTACAAATGATCTCTCATTCTGAATTTCCTTGGCAAAAGCTGTATTTATACAAAGGATGTAAATATGTGAAGTAAGTTTCTCCATTAAATAAAACTGACAAAAATCCCATTAATGATGTGTGTTATCCTGAGAACTACTGCAGCGGGTTGGAACCCAGGTTGTGTTCTCCAGCCTTGGATTCAGTCTCCAACAGGGGCCACCAGTGGATTGTGCGAAACAAAGAGCAAACAGGGTGAGCCCGCTTTTCTCTGTTAGTTTTTTCACTTTAGGACTTAGTCATTCGTTCAGCCTCCACCATCCCTTGTGGCTATGAGCTTTACATTTTAATCATGTATTGTATGAAAAGATAGTCTCTTGTTTGCTTCAGATCTGCTTTATTCAAGATGTGTTAGTGCACCTGAACACACTGGAAGGATATCCCAAAATGAGCATAATCCATTTGCTGTTAGTTTAAGAGCTTTGGGAAATTTTAATGATAAAATACCCGTTTAGGCAGAAAATGTAGTCACGTGTCCTAAGCTGATGACAACGTTATCTTACTTGTTGCTGTGGATGATTTTTTTCACATAGTAGGTGAGTGGAAAAGGCAAACTCCAGCTGCAGAACAGATGATTTTCCTTGGTGATGTAGAAGCGCGATGACTCGACAGCAGGACCTGTTGGCAGCGCCGTGCCTGGAGATGGCAGCGGGAGCGCTTGCCGGGGCAGCGGCGGCCGCCCTGGCCGCGCTGCAGACCCAGCACCTCATCCCCTCGCGGTTCCACGCTCCAATGCGTGGCCCCGGCTGCGTCTGGGCAGGAGCGACTGGTTCCTGCTGGCGGCGGGAGCTGCAGGCGACGGATGGGCCCAGAGGCCGAAGCAGAGGCCGCCCTCCCGCTCCCAGGCCGAAGCAGAGGCCGCCCTCCCGCTCCCATCGCAGGCGGCCGCACAGGCGCCCACGGCGCCTCCCTGGTGCCTCCTGCGCCCTGCTGCCCCCGCCGGGGCTGGTTCTTCCCCAAAATCGCTGCTTCCCACGGCCCAGGCTCCCCAAACACAGCGAATCCCGGGAAAGCAAGAATTTAAAGAGTTTATTCGAGAACCTGCTCTGTCTGAATATGTTCTAACTCAATGAACTCCTAAAATATAGTTCAAAAGCCATAGGAATCAACTATATGGAGGGTTATTGCAACATTACACTTAATCATTTTTTTGGTTTGTTTTCAGCAGCATTAAGCTGCTTGTTACAAAATAATGAATGTGAGAATTGGCAGTTTCTTCCCAAGAGAAGTAGAAACTTGGAACTTTTTAATTCTACCACGTACGCCACTACCACGTGGCGTATTCATCAACTAAAGTTTATTGTGAAATAAACTGAATGTGTTTACTACCGTGGCTAACAGTGTGCGGTTTAATGTTTTTGCCGTAAATACGGTTATGGCACTTAAATTTTCTGGACTTGCTGAAGCATGTTTGTTGATCATAAGTTATTCCATTTCCTGTGGTTTAACCTGCTCCGTAGTTTTGCATTGAATGACAGGTAATTGGATATAGTTTTGCACTGACAAAATTGGAAGCTACTGTGTACTTGGTTATGAAAATGTTATCTCTAAGTTCCTCTTATGAGGAAAAAAGTGCAGTAACTGTAAAAAAAACAAACAAACAAACAAAAAAAAACACACCTCTTTTCCTTGTGATATGAAATGGGAATGAGTTATTTTTAATGACTGGTCCTGCTCTTCTGTCTCTGTGGCCCTTCGCAGTGTTTGGCTCCAGAACACCATGCATGTTTGGTAGCTCCGATACCATGCATGTGTGGTAACCAGTCTATGGATTTGTAATGCACTATAAAGATATATTTTATATTTCTGTAACTGTACGGCAGTCTTATGCCAAAAAAAAAAAAAAAAGGTGTATAAAGGNATTCTGTAACTGTATGGCAGTCATGCCAAAAAAAAAAAGTGTATAAAGGTAAAGAGCAATAGTTTATGTTGTTTACTGCTATACTTTTAATCATTTGTTTGTAAAATGAAATACTCGGAGTTTCTTCCAGGTAAATATATTTTTAATAACAGCAGCCAAAACCTCTAAAATAATAAAGCTTCTTCATTTAGCAGCATAGTTTTAGCAACATGTGTGAATGCTGTGTAGATCTAGTAATGTAATGGCTTGTTCCTGCGCTTGTTTGTGGAGGCTTCTGGCAACTGTATTAGCACCTAAAGAGGTTCTGGTCCTGCTCTTGGGTTGTCAGTGGCAAAACTCCTCTGGGAAGCCGAGGAACAAGGGGAGGCCCGGAGTCTTCTTCGCTCTTTTTATTTATTTTCTTTAATTAAACAAACACATGTACAGTTTGAGAGCGTTTTCACACCCCTGGAAGGTGAACTGTCCTTGCAGCTCCTGGGGGCAGAAGCATCGTGGCGCTGAGCTCCCCGCTGCGTTCTCCACAGAGAGCTGCTCTAACACGGCCCCCAGCAGCTCCCCGGGACAGGGCAGGCGCAGGAGCTCATGTTTTCCTGCCCCCCCTCCCACCCTTGGAAAAGGGCTTTCCAACGATTTCTCAGCCTCAGCGCCTGGAATAGGGCAGTCCCTAGCTCTGGCTAAGGGGGCCTGGAGGGACAGGCGGCCGATGCACCGAGCGCCTCCCGCACTTGGATCGGGAGGAGGCTGCTGCTCTGTCCCCACATCTGCACGCAGACGGGGTGGATGGGAATAGGTGCGTGTTCCTCACAGCAGAACGGCACCGGCTTCCCTGTGCTGGTGCCCGAGAAGGGGCTGGTGCCCACGGCTCCTCCCCANACCTAAAGAAGGGCATTAAAGGCTCTGGTAGCAAAACCCCTCTGGGAAGCAGAGGAACGTGTTCCTCACGGCAGAACGGCACCGGCTTCCCTGTGCTGGTGCCCGAGAAGGGGCTGGTGCCCATGGCTCCTTCCCGACATCCGTGGGGACGATGGAGGGATGCTGCTCGGGCAGGCACATGGCGAGGCCTTTCTGGGGATTTTGCTTGTTTTGTTGAGTTTTTTTTCCTAACTGATCCGTGCCACAAAAGGGAGATAAGAGTATTTTATTTTGATCTATGCAGATGATCTTGAGCAAAGGCTAAAATGTTCATTAGAGTTTCATAAACTGCAAAAATATAATTTGACAACAAAACCAAAGCGTTCTCTCAGAGTTACATTTTAATGAATTTGTTTTGCTTTCTTTGCCTGGACTGGGTAATAAACAAGGAAACAAAATATTAAATGCTTTCCTTCCCTGTGGTCAAATAGGCCGTGTGTTACTAGCAAAATTAAATCACAAAGAATGCCTGGAGAAGAGCTGCAGTTTCAAATTAAACCTTCAAAGAAGCAGCAACAAGTTTTTCCTGAAGTATTTTTCCCTGCTTTTCAAATCTGTAGTTCTGCAGAGCTTCTGAGGTGGGTGATAGTGTGGCCAGCCGAAGGCTGGGGGGACACGTTTCCTTGCACAGAATCGAATGAGCTGAAGATCCGGCCTTCCCAGGCCCAGCCTGGGCTCTGCGACTCAGCACGAGGGCCTCGGTCATCCTGCACCATCCTGCCTCCCGCCTGGGCTCGGCCTTGTCGGCTGCACCGGCTCCCGAGGGGCGGCCGGAGCGCGGGGACCTGCCTGCGCGGCGCAGCTTGGACCTTGCCCTCGCCTCAGTCTGGGTCTGAATGTTTCGGTCTGAAAGTTAGTTTAAAATCAAACTCATTTCTCAAGATTTCTCCCCATGGAAAGCCAGTTTAGAAAACTTCAATTTTGCCCCCAAATTAGCCTTATCTGATTACCTTTTGGAATACTTTTAAAATGCTTTGATATCGTATGCGCAATCTGCTAGGCATTTATGCAGGCCATATTCTACAGACATCAAAATTTCAGGACTTACTGAATGTACGAAAGAAAACATTTAAAATTCACTGCTTCTTTCTATTTTTATTTAATGTATAAATCAGGCATAATTCATGCTTAGTTCCTTCCAGGTTTAGACATTTACTGAACACTATATATGGTTCCAAACATTTTGTGGCAGCTGTTTCAAATTGGAGAATAAAAATAGGGGGGGGAAAAAGGAACCTCACATTTTCACTTCTTCAATTTCCTTTGAAGGCTTAAATGAGGAGGCTTTGAATTTTCAGCTTCCAAACTGGCAGCTGAAATTAGGGCCCTAAATTACTTCTGAAAACCACGACTTGGGACCTTGAGCCCTTCACGGGGCCCTCTGTCACTTTGGGGCAAATGCATATTATTTAGTTAACTAAAAATGCAGAAAGATAGTGGAATTTTGCAAAACTGTTTTAAAATTCAGGATCTCGCTCACCCTAGTGCCAAGCTGGGCTGCCTGGCAAGGGCTTCCCGCTGTGGCTGTGGACACGCGCTGTGGTGATGCCCCGAAATACCGCGCTCAGGCACCCGAGTTTGCTTGTGATAATGAAGACACAGGGCTGTAGAGGCAGGACCTGTCCCAACAGCGCTCCTCAGGAGCCTTTGACTGCTCTGCATAAAGTGCTGGTGACAAAATTACTCTCTTTCCTTCAATCTTAAGTCTCCTGGAAATGTCTCATAGCAAGCAAGGCTGCTGGGGCACACTTGCCACAGGGTAGGGCCTCCGTGGCTGGGAGCACCGGTGCCCATCCCGGAGGTGCCCACAAGGCAGCGGATGTGAGCATGTGTACAGCACCCAGGGGCACACTCTGCGCTCACTCATTTGCCATATAGTTACTGAGACAGCAGGAGTCTGACCAAGTGAAAAGGGATAGAGTTTGTCTGGGACTTACAATTTTTCATATAGCCTTAGGATGACGGTAAACTTCTAGTATATAAATTTATATACTAGAAGTTGCATTCTAGTTCACGGCCCTTTACTGGCTCCTGCAGGGAGCAGGAGTGTTGAAATCAGAACGAAGGTGATTGCCATCTCAGAGTTTTTTTCATTTGCTCCTGAGCAAGTCCCAGTGATCATTAACCACTTCATATGAAATAGTTCGGGAGTTTTTGTAAATTCCAGTCTTTTGTTGTGAACAGTCTAATAGGACTTCACTGATAGGACTTCAGTGAATGAATCTTACCCAGCTGCAGTGGTATGAAATAAAAACAACAGATTAAAAAAAAACAAAACAAAACAAAAAAATGTGAATTGTTAAATTTCTGACTCAGAAAACTCCAGTTCAATGACTGTCTAGCCCTAAATTGTCTTACCTATTAAATCCAACATTTCCTGAATGCCTGACATCCCGCTCTTGGGTGGGATCCGATTATAAAATCTCAGTGCAGGGAGCAGGTGAAAATCCCAGTGCAGGGAGCAGTGTTGCAGCACTATACACTGAGATGCTGAGGGTAAAGGAGTCTCCTGGATTGGACCCAGGGTTACTACTAAATAATGGCTTGGAGATAAGCAAAAGCAGGAGCTTTCGTGCCATCCTGGCATGGGCTGTAGGCAGTCTGGAAGGATCACCTTACCTGCTAGAAGCGGGTAATGCTCATGCTTGTCTCCATCCATTTGCAATAGAAAAGCTCAGAAGACAATTGATATGAGGACCAAAACTCGTACCTATGCCTGTGACTGTGTTGTAGCTGCTCCCCTGCCCCAGTTGATTTCCCTGGAGGTTTGCTGAGGTTGCCTGGTCTCAGAGGGACTATCCTGGGCTGGATGAGGGATGAGCAGCGCGGAGCAGACGTGTGGCACTAAGGCATGCAATCACTGGCACGCTTCTGATTTAAAGAGCTCTCTCAGCACAGGTGATTGCGGCCTGTCCATTCCTGAGCTCATTCCACATGGTTTTCTTCTTGATTTCACAGTGAGAACAACTGGAAAGATTAGGGAACCCCTGCTTCTGTTTAAACTGCAAGTCACCTAAAAACAGAATTAGCAAAAATCAGCTGAACCTCTGATGTGATCTCTTTAAAGAGGAAACCTGTGATGCTCTCAGGTGCGTAAAGTCACTGTTTGAAAACCAGTCTTCCATTTCTGTGGAGAAAAAATCTTTAATTTTCTGCCTCTGATTTGCCTTTCCTCCTATGTTTCTTATACATCTACAGTGAAAAATGAAAATATCTCAGGCCAAGTGAGTGATGGAGAGCTCGGAAAGAAATCCAGGGAGACCACAGGAAACCGATTCCGGGCTTCCTGCAAGAACCAGGCCCTGGGACACGAGATGAGATATGCAAGCAGTGTAGCACCTGGCAGCTCCAGCCCACGTCAGCTGCATTGGTGCGATTTTATAGTATTTATTGTCACTGACCTGAAGAGGAATATGAACGGAGCTGACTGCAAGCAGAAATGAGCCCGTTTTCCCACTGAGAGAATCTTGTGAGGAGCCTTGTCGGGGACAGGGAGCAAGGCGAGCGCTTGCTACCAGCCGGACAGGCAGGAACAACCACCCAAAGTCCTTTGGTCGGGCAAGGAGAGCCCTGCTGAAGAAAGGGGCAGCTCAAACCTTCCCATCTTTTGTCTGAATCTTGCAAAAGCTGGCTCATTTTCTCCTTAAAGTCTTAGCATCAAAAACACAAGATTACTCATGCACCTGAAACTTACATTTAAAGAAAAAGGAAAAAAAAAGGCTTTTTGGCCCTTACAGCCTAAAGAGAAAATTGAAGCTTTTATTTATTTATTTATTTATTAAATCTTAGCCATTTAAACCAGTTTGCAAACTGGGGACTCTCACACGAGGCTTTGAAATATTTGGAGCTGTCCACGTGCCCATGCTGAGTACACGAGCACATTCATCTGTGTGCCAGGAATCCTGCCTACGCAACGTGACCCCTTCTCTGGAGGTGCCTGATCCTTTCCATTAAAGCTAAAGGGATCCCAATGTTCCTAATAGTTATCTCTGAAGCTTAAAACCAGGTAGGAAGAAATAGGGCTTTTATGTTGGTCTTCTTATCTGTGAAAGCGGAGAGCAATTTTTTTTTTTTTGCCATTCTGCATGCTGGACAGAGGATAATCCTTTCCTCTGATACTCTGCCTCTGCAAACTGGTAGCTACCTGAATGCCCAGCCTGTGTAGCTTTATTTTTAAATATGTTTTTGCTTTTTGAGGTTCATTAGGAAAACTTAAAACGTTCAGTCAAAGCAAACTAAAGAAAGACAAATAATGGCATCTTCCACTTCCTTCCTTCCTTCCTTCCTTCCTTCCTTCCTTCCTTCCTTCCTTCCTTCCTTCCTTCCTTCTTCCAACTTCTTGATTTCAAAGACATTTCATTCCTACATGGTTGGGGAACTGACCTAGTTTTAATCAATGATTGTAGGATTGCAGTACTGAAACAACAGAGAGATATTCTCCATAAAATATCAAATAATAAAATAGCATTTTATTCTAGTAAATTACTGTATTTTCCAAACTAGGTTTCTTCCTCTTTGACATCCCATTATTTTTTTTTTATGGAAAAATACTGGTTCTCTCTTCTAGGAATCACTCTGCAGTTTAAAACGTTAGTGTTTGGAGGTGGTCTGTTTAAAAAAACTGTCTGTAAAACTGAAGAAAAATGTAGCAAGACACTGGATGCCAGGCAAGATAAAGTGCCTTGCTAAGACGCACGCGAGGATGTGTCTTATGTCAGGCTCACGCAGAGCTCAGTGCTCAGAAGGGAAAGGGCAACGGCACGGAATGGCGCTGGCTATTCCGGTTCCAGCTAGCGGAAATGGGTAACAGCAGCAACAGCAGAGAAGACAACATAGGTCCAACGCTCGTGTTAACAAGATGCTCCTCTAGAAAAGCCTGCAGTGAGGACAGAAATATCCTCAACAGCACGTTAAGGAGACGCAGGGAGATGGAGGTCAGCTTAAATATGTTTGCACCAGATATTGTGGTGAGGATCAATCAAGAAGTAGAGTGGGAAGCTCAACGTTTTTGTCAGCAGTAGGTACAGCTCTCGGGGTTGCAGTGTGCTCTGGCTCTGCATCTGCTGAAAAGGATGAATTCAGCTAGAGAAGAAACACAGGGACAAAAATACCAGCCTAAACATTTGTTTCTGAAAAAAAACCCTAGAGCCAAGCAAACGTGTGCCCACAAGGAGCAACCATGGCCCTTCTCCAGGGGCAGGGTTTGCCTCTGGGGAGGGTCTGGGTAGCTAGAGGGGTAAATGGGGAAGGGATGAGCCATGGCAAGGTGCAGACAGGCCCAAGCAACTGCCTGCATGTGGGGAGGCTTGGAAAATGGTTTGCAGGAAATGCTGTAATGAAATATGCGCTTTGTGGAGTTATTCTGTATTCTGCCCTCGTTGCTCGGGTTGGTGGCAGAACGAGGTGCTGGAAAGGCAGCCTCGTAGAGAGGGCACACTCTTAAATCTCTCTCCTTGTCAAATGATGCTGAATTCCTGCTGCTTCGACCGAAAGGGGCAGGAGTTTTTCAGACCATCGCCAACTCCATCCATTTTACCCAAGTTTTATGTCCCTTATGGTGAGACCTCATATCACAGCTGGAAAAAACAGGAGGCCTTGAAACACTTTAAAAAATTGCTCATCCAGACCATCAGGTACTGCAACAACTCAGCCATCCTGCGGCCCAGTCCTGAGTGGCAACTGGCCGCAGAGGACCTACTGCTCTCCCCTGTGGTGGCTGCTCGCTGTGCT
This sequence comes from Crypturellus undulatus, assembly GCA_013389825.1. Taxonomy (NCBI): domain Eukaryota; kingdom Metazoa; phylum Chordata; class Aves; order Tinamiformes; family Tinamidae; genus Crypturellus; species Crypturellus undulatus. Next base: position 948,582 of record VWPW01010637.1, read on the forward strand.
GCGCTTCCCAAAGGCCTCCCACCCTCGGCCTCCTGCCCCAGGCCTCCTGCACAGTGCGAGGATGCCACCGGAGACCCGGTGTTCAGCTCGGGGGTCTTAATGTATGCTACCCATAAAAGCCAGGAACACTGAGGTCTTGAAAAAAAATTCCTCAGCGTAAAATCCTCCTAAGGAGTCACTCACTCAGGATCAGGTACCATTGAAATTTCTATACAGATACCTCAGAGCCAGAGAGTATCTTTCTGAGTCCTGAGGGAATAGAAGAGTTGTACTTTTTTTTTTTTTTTTTTAAGTGCAGATGAATATTGAGCAGCTGAATGGAAATATGACCATTATATAAAACACGACATAAAATAAAGAGAACAAATTCTTCAGTTCCTTTGCAGCAAAATTGTGTTTAATCATATTCAACTCTTTTCTCCTTGCCCACGCAGGTCTAGAAAAATTCAGTCTCATGATCTACATATAAGAGAAATCTCCTCTTTGAATTTATCTCTCTAAGGGATTCTCTTTTGATCCCTCTCATCAGACAAGAACAATTATTGTGGCTCAAAGCTCTCCCCTGCCTCCAGCCTCCAATTAGTCACATGTGATAATGTTTTTTTCAACCTAAAAATAAGGCTTCTACTTCAACTGCATGTATCTAAATCAGGAGACACTGATACCTCATTCACAAAACAACAACTCACTCTTCCCAGCCAGCCTGGGGCCCTCCATTCTCTTTTTTCTTATTCTATTTTTCTTTCTTTTTTCTTTCTTTTTTTTTTTGTATTCGTTACCTTTGAAAAGCCTGGATCTGGGCTGTAAGGATGCCATTGATGATTGAATTTTTGTTTCTTTGAGATGCCTCCTGGTGTTTTGAGCTGCATGCAGACAAAGCCAAGTGCTCGAGTGCATGTGTTTCAGTTCACAGAGCGACCACCTGAGATCCCCAGGATTACTGACACATTAAAATTGAGCCTGTACTTAAATGCTTTGAGCCCGAATCTTCTTCTGATAATTTTTTTTTTTTTTTCAGAATTTTGAACTATTTTTTTTTCCTATTGTCCTTTCAAGTTTGTCATCGAGAAGGGCCATAGTCTTCACAGTTTGTTGACCTTCTACTCGGAAGTCAGCCAGGCCTTGAAGGCAGGAATGTTTCACCTGCATTTGGAAAAAAAGAAGCCCCTGGCTGGCCATGATGGCAGTTAAGGTTGTTGTTGAGTTCCCCTCTCATCAAAAAGAGCAACTTTGTAAACAAGTCTCCAAAATGTTAATGCATACAACAGATATTGTACCTCCTTCTGGGAAGGGAATCCTGCAGTCTGCAATTTTCCCCTTGACATCAGCCCTAATACATCAGAGGGGCATAGCAGACCTCATGGGCACATTCATACACTGCCCATCTAGGACATTTGGGACAGAAATAAGACAAGTCTATAACAATAAATATATGCAATATAAGTAGCATTTTCAAAAGCAACCAAATATCAGCATAAAGCCCATATTTAGAAGCAGTTGCTTAGACATTCAGGAGTCTGTTTCATTGAAAATAGGCTTTAGAGTACTTTTTCCCAAAGTCCTCACATATTTATATTTCCAGTTTTACAGTGTTTATGGCTGTGGGCTCCCTGAGGATTGCTACTGGTTTGACATTCATATTACTTAATGTCTTTGTAAAAAATATACAAGCACTTATCAAAGCTCTTGAGCAAAGTATCATTTTTTAAGCAGAAGACCTACTGAGGACAGCTTAGCAATATCAGCACTAATGGCTCTGAGTGGTTATATCAGTATGAGGTTTCACTACAGAAAGAAACTGATACTGTTAAAAAAGATGAAAATCATATGGACATAACCAATTTGAGTGTGTTATTCACCACATAGTGAATAACTAGTAATTATAGCAGTCACTATAAAATAGTGACCACTAGTAATTGACTAGTGGTCAATTTTTCTAGTTTTTCTATTTAAATTACTGAATATTTTAAAAGAAGATTAAATTGTTTTTCCTAAAACCAGTTCAGTTCCATTAGCACAGAGAGGGAATGGGAACAAACAAAATATGTATTTGGATGCTTTGCTCTTCAAGAAAACCTATTCTGCCTCCAATGTGTGGAAGGTTAAAACAAACCATTGATTAAAATAATAACACATTTTGTATCATTCCTGTTCTTTCCTAGTCTTAAACTCTAGATAATTAAATTCCTGTTTTTTAATGAGACCATTCATAGGATAATACACATACCTTGTGGTAGGGCAGAAAAAAATTCTCACAAAACAGTGACAATCATTTGGAGGGGAGGGTGACTCCAACATGACAAGAAGGTGGTGTAGGCTAGGATATCTTCCAAGTACTGTGACACCGAATTAAAGCCATTGTGAATGTCAACAAGCTCTTTGCTGTGCACAGAGAATGTAAATGACATGGAGACTGTCCCTTATCTGTGTAGAACAAAGACTGTCAGAAAAGTCTTCCTATTTTTTTTCCTAGATGAATTCCATTTACCTTTTCAACAGATTTTACATCTTTTGTAAAGTACTCCAAGGGGGCACTGCACAGCATGAGACTTGTAATCAGCCTGCAAAGAGTGACAGAAAGCTGGCTCATTTGGTCTCTCACAATGGTTTCCTTTATGCTAACCCGTCTGTTCTGAGTTTAAATCACAGGAAATGTGTTTAACTCTTTCGGTAGGCAGCCAAAAAAAGCACAGAGGAACCCGAACAAAATATTTGAAGTAAAATCCAGCTTCAGAAGCAAATGAGGGCCATGACTCACCTACATCCACCAATTACTGTACATGTGCATGTATACAACAACCTTTCTGTTGTTGATCCACTTGACAACTGAATGCATTTAACAAGGAAAAATACTGCCTTAACCTCTCATGCTCTAATTGAATGTAAAGGAATTTTCAGAAAAAAACACACAAACATGGGTACGTGGTAGCAGGCTAGCTGCAGCAAATGGCTGATCTGGCTGTGGGGCTCTTGCAAGAAATGCTGCAGTGTTTATGGGCGATACCCATCAGCCTTGCAGTGGCATGCCACCAGTCTCTGACAATACAGTGCTATGTCAGTGTTCCAAATCCTTCTTAGTTCAGCAATTTAGTGATGTTAGTCCTTTGTTTCACCAGAAAGTATTCAGCATGTGCAAGTTTCCTAGGGACAGGCAGAAGAAGGTTGCCAAATATCTTTGTTTTCTTCCTGGTTCATGAGCCCTTGAACATAGCATCTCTGCACTGTGGCCTCCTAAAATGTCATGAACTTAACAAAATGAGTGGGAGCTTTTCAAGGAAAAGCAGCTGGTGAAGTGAATAGTTTGGGCTCCCCAGAAAGGTGGTGCCCTTTCCCCTCAACTACCAGCAGAAGGGTTGACCAACCTGGATGTCTGGTGACTGCTGCAAGCGCTTCTCAACAGATGGGTGAGGTTGAATGTCACATTACAGCTCTGTTTCCTGAAAAAAAAATAAATCAGTAGTTGTTAGATAGCAAAGGTGGCAAGACTGTTTCCTCAAGCCTGATCAGTATTTCTTTCATACTCTCTCTGTGGTCATATGAAGTGTTTGCATAGGCCTACAGGACTTTGATGATCAGCACCATGTGTTATGAGGGACATGACAGCTCTACCGCTCCATGCTATGACATTTAAAAGTTGCTTGTGAATATGGTGGTAAACACCTTTGTTGGAGCTGTGCTGGAAAAATAAAGCCTCATGGAGGGGAAGGACAATTTGCCAAGGGCCATCAAATCCAGACTAGTCCAGGGGCAGGATTTTTAGTAGCTCTGTCTTACAGACTTAGATACGGAATTGGGCACAGAGGCACTTTTAGGAAAGTGGAATCCACACTTGAAATTTGCTCCTTATCTTGCATGCAGATCTTGCACCCTTCAAAAGCACAAGGGGAGAGGAATTGCCATTTACCGTCTGTTTAAAAGGGCCAGGGGGTTTAAAACAGACGGGGGTTACCGTCTGTTTAAAAGGGTTGGAGAGCTCACGCAGGCAAGGACGGCCCTGGGCTCCTCTTGGGGAGGGAGGATGTGCCGTCACTGCGAGCAGCCCCCAGGATGGCTAACAGGACCACCACTGCTTTGCTACCTTCAACATCGGCTGTTGCTGCTGAACTCCACGCTGGAAGTGTTGGCTGAGCCATAAGGCTGCCTCACAAATCATCCTCGTCAAATACGGAGACAGCTCATCTGTGAACCTAGTGTGGGGAAAAGGTACCTAGAGTTTTGGCTCAGCCAACTTACATCCCAAAAGAGGTGTTTGCAAGGCAAAGGTGGCACATGTGGGTTGTCTCCAGCACTTTACAACCTGCCTAAATAAACTGCTGTGTATGTTTTAGGTCTTACATCTTGCATCTTTGGCCTGGCACCATTCCTCTGTTATGTGTTGGAGCAATAGCTCCTCTGCTCTCTGTTTGGGCTTTCTAGGAGATACGAATTGTATAGGTTAACAAACAACAACAAAAAATACAAAAAATGAAAATATTTACAAATATGACAATACTTAAGCAAGTCAGGACCCATCATCTAAGCAGCTGCATTTTGCCCGTTTTGCCTATCTTGGTTCGATTTGGGATCTCAGTCGGATACCTCCCAAGGGATACTTTTGTGTGGCTTCTGTTTTGCTACTATTTCTTTAAAACAGAAACAGAATTTATTTTTTAAGAAACAACTGCAGAAGCCCTTAAAAATCCAGGCTTTCTCACACCACTATAGCGATACTCAATATAGCTCAAGTGTTTCACAGCTAGAAACAATAAAAGAGGGCTAGGATATTCTCTGATAACATCTGATAAGATTATTTATCTTCCCAAAAGCTTCACTTCTAGAAAGGTTTTAGCTGGAAATTTTCCACGTACTGTATTGTAAATATAGGAGAATACCTTGTTTTTTCCTCTCATGTGAACTGTTGGTCTTCGTTAGTTGTGCATAACACTGAAAACATGACTAAGAGTTTCCAAGTCACTAAGTCATTAGTAACAGTCTTAATGAAATACCTGTCTGTCAGTTTGAACAGACACTAAGGGAAGCAGAACCCAGTTTTATCAGGAAACTGATATCAAGCTGTGTTAAAAATACAGATTACTTATCTGGTCTTTCATCTAGTTTTGCTCAGCAGGACAAAATGTGGTTTCACAGATCCTCCAGACTGCATCCATAATAGCAGATAAAGCAGGACAACTGTCCACCGGGGACGTCAGTCCCCTCTGGGGAGGGTCTGTGGGTTGAGCTGTTAGCACACTCTGCGCAACAGCTTGGGCCCATGTCGAGTAGCTCACTCCAAGGTGGGAGAGACCCTCCCCAACAGATTTCTCTGCTCTGGGAGAAAAAGCATTCATCAGGCAACAGTCCTGTGCCCGTGTTATTTACTAGCACTGACACAGCCGGGAAGACCAGCCTCAAACTAAAGCAGTTGGCCTCCGGCACACACAGGGGTGCAGAATTACGGGAGAGATTAAATAGCTGTCAATATGACTGTTTCCACTTATGGCACTCAAGGATGTGCCTGTGAGCAATAATTTTATTTACATTTGGTTAAAAAGTCAGGGTTGCTTCTTTTCCTTACTCTGCCTTCCCTTCTGCGCGTCAAGCTACTGAGAATCCAAGGCATTATATTAAGTCCACAGAAAGCTTGCTCTTTCATAGTCTAATTCACTTCGTAATGAAGTTACAAAGTTGTTAAAATCATCTCAAAACACACTGATCTGCCGCATAGCTTGAAATGGAGACTTCGCATAGGAATGAATGGGGACGGCTCACCCGTTCCTTCTGCCAGATCTGCCATAAGCAGAGGTGCAAGCAGAGACCTGGGCTAGCAGTAACAGCAGCGCCCATGCTACGAGGACCCAAAGTAGTGTTATCTGTTTCTGGAGCCATTTAGTGTCTGTCCCATCAATCATTTCTACAAGGTGCAGTTCAGTAACACACCAGTCCTAATATTAAGCCTGGTATTAAATGTTGGATTAACCTTTAGAGCACAGACACCTGTGCATTCCTGTTCTCAGTGTGGCTCTTGGTGCAAGCAATTGAATTGAATTTCTGGCCCCCTTTAAAAGACACAAGAAATTAATTAGTAAAAAGTGAACTCTTTCTAGTTAAGTTTGGCTTCAGTTAAATGGGACCACAGTTATCTTTCCAATTATCAGTGAAACACTCCCCCGGTGGCAAATTTGATTCCAAAACACAAGCTGTTTTCTTAAAATTGCTTCTGTAGCATGCTAAAAAGGGCTACTGTCATGAAGTTCTGCTGTAAGACTATCCTCTCCCTGTTAAATAAAAGTTAGGCACGTATTGACCTTTCCATTGCTCTAGCAGAGATGGTTTATCTGAATAGCATTAATCTTCCCAGGGAGAAAAAAAATGCTTTTGAAAATCATGTGCAATTCTTCAGCAGTGTTCTTCTAAACTCTGATAATATCACCACTGAGTCTAACAAACGTATCTAAGAATGCTGATTCAAGAAGTACTCTTTTTGTACAATTCTGTTACATTTCTTCCATCAAAATGAGCTTGAGCTTGGCATGGTGATGCAGGAGTTTTTTAGCATTGTCTGTAGAGGGTGACAGTTCGATTAACATTAGCCCCTCAAATCACAGTTCTGTAATCCAAAGGATTTGTACAAGGAGAGTATTTTTAGCAGTGGCAGTTTATGGCATTTCCTGCTTAAATCTTTGGGATTATGTGAAAAGCAGCTGGAATCATCTGTGCAGCCTTTTTGTCTGAACAAACCTGAAGCAAATATAATCTTGCCCGGATTAAAAAAGCCATCCTATTGCAGTCCTCATTCACACTGGCAGATCTGTGGTAACAGTCTGCTTTCAAAGCACCGCAGTTGTGCAAAACCATTTCAAACTCTCTTAGAGAGGTATGTTTGTCCCTTCTCCTCAAAACTGTAGCAATATGGGATGCTGTAACATTCGTAATAAACGGTGAACAGACAATCTGTTTGAGTTTGTAATCTCTCCAAAGCAGGGACATTGCAGTGGATTTTATTAACAGCTCCCTGGGTCCCCGTATACAATGCATTTCTAGGGCCCATGCCAGTATAAATTGTTGCTAAACATATCTGACAGCAAGAGCAGCGCAGTGGTAAGAGCAATGAGGCTGGAGCCATCTGATAAACTGATCTTTACACAACCTGCATTTCAATATGCAGCTAAATGCAAAAACAAAAAGTTCCTATCCAGGAACAGGGAGTGCATGTGCCTACCTACCCAGCTGTTCAGGCGTCCTGTGTATTTACCGGAGAGTGTTAGGCAACTGCATAGGGCAACCAGCCGACCCAAAACGCCTAGGAGAGGTGAGAGGAATTGCCTTTTGGCACTACTGTCTCTAACTGGACAGAGCCACAACTATTATTTTAGAATAGAAAACTGCTTCAGATAGATAACTAAATTGGCATTCTCTGAGTCCTACTTTCAGTATTCTTGATTTTTCAAAGATGCTGCCATGCTGGAGATGATCAGGAAAATATTTTAAAGCTACAGAAAAAGCCTTTTAGTTATACACCCACAGAGCTTGATTAATTTACTTTATCCAATCAACATACAAGAGAAGACTTGATAGCTGTGCGATTAACTTAAATAAGAGGTGAGACATGAAATATCCTTTGCTGAAATAAAAAGAGAATAGAGGAAGAACTGATAACTGGAACCTAGATCCAGTCATCTCCAAGCCATCAGGATGAGTAATTCTGGATCTTTCTTTTTTTTTTTTGGAAACTCTGGCTTCTCCATTTCTTGGAGCTTTCAGGTTGGAATTGAACAATTTTATATGGTACCTGCTTTAGCGAAATCCAAGCTACTGGGCTCCAACAAAGGTTAATTGCATAGGAGAAATTCTAGTTTTCACCTAAATCTATTGGTCAGACAACAAAACTGGCAGTACAGAGGCACAGACATGATGATGGGGAACAGTTTGTTTCCGTTTATTGGGTTACTGCTTTCCCCTAACTTATTTTAAGGATGATGGAACTAGTCAGTCTTCTCTTCGGTATCTGATTATGTTTTCTATTGCTAGATTAAACATTTACAAGGTGAGAAGATCTCACAACGTCTTTCTGATGCTTGAAACAAAACAGCACATCCCATCATAACCTGAGCAAGTGATACTGAGCAAAGGAAGTTCTCTATAATTTGGACTTCTTTTGATATCAGATTTCACTGATTAATTTTAATTTAACATTTAAGATAGGGAGAAATAGGGTTCCAGATGGTATAATATTATTCATAATCTCTCTATAATAAGTTGGAAGATTTCACTCTGCAAAGCAATATGTTATTCTACATCACTCACTCCTTAAATGTGTGAGCATGATTATTTCTGCAATTTCACAGAAAGAATCAGGTTTCCATGTGATATGTGGAAACAAAGTATATATATTCTATACATTACTCACATCTACCCCATTTGTCACAAAATCACAGATTAATGGAACATCTGAGGTTGGAAGAAACCAATAAGGATGATCTAGCTCAAGCACCCTGCTTGAGCAGGGTCACAGCACGATGCCATAACCCTGTCTGGATGGCTTCTGAATATCTCCACGCAAGGAGACTCCACGATCTCTCTGGGAAAACTGTTCCCAAGCTCAGTCACTCTTGCAGTAAGGAACTTTTTCCTCATATTCAAACAGACCTTCCCGTGTTTTATTTTGTGCCTCTAGTCCTACCATGGGATACCGCTAAGAAAAGTCTAGCCTTCCTTTCACATACTTGTACATGTTAATAAGATCCCTCAGCCTTCTCTTCTCCAGGCTTAAGAGCGCCTGCCTTTCTTCATAGGAGAGATGCTCTGGTCTCCTGACCATCTTTGTAGCCCTACACTGGACTCCAGTAGCTCCATGTCTCTCTTGTACTGGAGCCCAGTCCTGGAACCAGCACTCCAGGTGTGGCCTCACCTGGACTGAGTGGAGGAGGTGTATCAGCTCCCTTGACCTGCTGGCAACACTCCTCCTAATGCAGCCAGGACATCATTGGCCTTCTTGGCCGCGAGGGCACATTGCTGACTCATGGTCAGCTTGGTGTCCTCCCAGGTTCTTCTCTGTCGCAGGCTGGTCCTCAGCCTGTGCTGGTGCATGGGGTTATTCCTCCCTAGGTGCAGGGCTCTACATTTGCCTATGTTGTTCCTCGTTGCTCATTTCTCCAGTCTACTGAGGTCCCTCTGAGTAGCATCACAGCCTTCTGGTATATCAGCCACTCTTCCCAGTTTTGGCTCATCAGCAAACTTGCTGAGGGTGCCCTCTGTCCCTTCATGCAGGACACTGACAAGTTACACAGGTTTGGGCCCAATACTGACCCTTAGGGGANCATTTGCCTTTGTTGTTCCTCGCTGCTCATTTCTGAGTCTACTCAGCAGTCTACTGAGGTCCCTCTGAGTAGCATCACAGCCTTCTGGTATATCAGCCACTCTTCCCAGTTTTGGCTCATCAGCAAACTTGCTGAGGGTGCCCTCTGTCCCTTCATGCAGGACACTGACAAGTTACACAGGTTTGGGCCCAATACTGACCCTTAGGGGACACTGCTAACTACAGGCCTCCAACTAGACTCTGCTCCGCTGATCACAACCCTCTGAGCTTGGCCATTCAGCCAGTTCTCAAACCACCCCACTGTCCACCCCACTTTTCCTGAACTTGCTTGTATGAGTGTTACGGGAGACACTTTACTGAAGTGAGGGGACATCATCTGCTGCTCTCCCCTCATCTACCCATTCATAGAAGGCTATTTTATGCTCTTTAAGCACAATTTCCCCTTTGTGAATCCATGCTGCCTATTCCAGATCACCTTCGTGTGATCTTGGCTTGTCACCTCTCTTCACACTGCATCACTTCTTTCCTCATTCATTGCGCCGTTCCCTTATTTAAACTCATAAGAACAAACTGTCTTTTCCTCCTGAATATTATGTCAGATAAACACAAGTTCTCTTGCAATTTTTAGTGGCACTCAGAATCATCACTCCAAATAGAATAACAGTGTGTCACAGTGTCCTTCCCTTAGCACCACTAATAAAAGGGAAATTGCCCCAGATAAGTCTGTCACTAAAGAATATGCACTTACAGACCTGCTGTAATAATTTTGGTAGTTGTTGAACCATTATAAGAAGATATATGTTTTCTGTTAGTTAATGACTCCTCTTTACATATTCCCAATTTATACACCATGACAACCCTCTTTGCCACTTGGGCTTGGTGGTCCTGTTAATAAAGTTATAGAAAAATACTGTGGTTTATCATAATATCTCTTGGACTATAATAGATACATATATATTATATAAATACCAGTATATCTAGAGAGAGATATACCTAACCCTATACTCTCTCTGCTTGGTTGTCGCTCATGTATATACTTCCTAAACAACAGCCTTAGGTCACTTAAAGGATTAGCATTATAGAAGGGTCACAGATGCTGAAGATCTTCCTTATGACCTGAGGAGAGGGTTGCCAAGACATGTGAGTGGTGAGATTGGCAGGTCATCCTAGAAGACATTTTCATTAACTGGGAGAGGGTTAGATGCAACTGCTTAATTTCAAGAGTGTTCTGTCAGGCACCTCATCAATCACCTTATCACAGAACATACTGAAGCCATTCCCTACTGCAGCCTGAGGTGAATTTGGAATAACATGAGAAAAACACAGTCCAGAAAGTCTTGGAAGTGAAAGAAGCTTGGGCTGAGTTCATGAGCTGAATGCAACTTCCCGCTTCAGACAATAAGAATTTCTTTAGAACAACCAAATCTCAGCTTCCACAGCATCCCTCCGGAGACACCTAACGAAAATTATAAGAAATTCAATAGTTGTTTTAGAAAATTACTGTGGGGGCTGGAGGAAAAACAAACTCATATTAGCCTTGCCAGTTTCTATAATACAATGCATTGGCACCCAAAAGCAACATTACTGCCTTTTTTGTTAGCATTTTAATCATAAACCCTTTTATCAAGGTTTTTCAACTGCCTTTTCCAATTATGTTGGACTCAAATTTGTCCACTGGGATGTGAACGCTTTGAGAGGAATTCTATTTAAGTTTCTCTAACCTCTTTCTACAAAGAGAGGAGCAAGGAAAGATTTAGCTTCTCTCGGTGCCTTCAGACTTCTCTTTATTCCTCTCCTGTGACGCTGCAGAGAGCAATTTGGTGCAGCAGTTGGAGGCAGGTCTGGTAAACTGCTGTGGTTCTGCGTCCCAGTGCTGGTGCTTTGTCTTCTTGGGCAAGTCCTTTGTCTTTCGTCTGTCACCCCCCTCACCCATATTGCATAGGAACTGAGGAGCAACACAGAGGAATTAATTAGAGAGGTCCTGTAGCCACCACAGTACACTGATCTCATGCAGTTGTACTGCTGTAAAATATTTCTTCCGTGCCCCACTTTATCCACTCATGTGTTGTCATCCCTTCCTATGTTTAGTCTCATTAATATTTTAAGCTCTTAAGTCAGGACCTGACATCTTTTATTCTGTGCAAAGAAGTTGCCTGAATGTTTTCTGGCTATTTACAAGTAAAATTAAAATAATTAATAATATTAATAGCAACTATTTGGGGGCAGTTTAAGTTTCTCAAAAAAAAAGGTGCTCTATATTCATTTTTCCTTTTTATTATTATCCATTCTGAAATAGCAGCTTAGTACTTCCAAGGGACTAGCATAACAACATGCTTCAAAATGACATTTTAACCACAACATGAGTCTTTTTTTTTCTTTTGAAAGAATAATTTTGAATTATTTGAATTGAAGCCAGAACAACTGAAGACATTTCTGGCTATCTGATTGTCATTTGGGGTGGGATTCAGGAATCCAAATTCAGATACTTGTAGTGTAGACTATCTGTATGTAAACTAGTCACGTAAGATGCAGTTTGCCTCAAACAAATTCCTCTACAAGTTGCTGTTCTTTCCCTGAACTGTGCAAGAACTCCGAATAAGTGCCTCCTACCTGTACTGAAGATACCCAGTGCTGGCGTTTCCTTCTTTGGAATTGTGATACTCTTCTTCAGTTTGCTGCTTTCTTTTTCTTTCTTTTTTTCTTTTTTTAACAATTCCAGTCAACATCATGAACTCAATGAGCTTTGTAGCTGAGCTGGCTTTGCTCCTGGCAACCCTTGCCTGGACAGCAGGACAAGAAGAACGGCTAGACTGCTGCGATGGGTAATATACTGCTATGTGGATAAGAGTTGCAGTCGATAAAGCTGTCAGTCTAGTGATTTTACTGACACAAAACTCATTTTAAAGTGAGAGTAGCAAAAAGGATGCCACAAAGAAGCAAATAGAATCCGTTCATGTTAGCAGCTTAGGCTTATCTAAGAGCATATTCGATCCTGAGATATTTCAGAAAGAGTATCTGAAATTTATAGAGAATAAGATATTCCCAGCAACAAACTATTACTTTGTCTCAGCCAAGATTCAAGGTTGCAGAAGCTTACAAGTTGAGTCCTCTCACCAAAAATGTCAGTATCAGACGAGTCTCGCACTAATTCAATTATGTTCCCCTTGCAGAGTGATGCCCAAAGAAGCGCTCACCACGCGTGAGCCCCTCCATCGCTCCGGTGCAGCGTGGTCTGCTGCCTCGGGCGCTGCTGCCTTCGGATCCGACTCCGTCCACTTCGCTGAGGGCAGGCGGCAGCCAAGCGGCCTCAGGAACTGACGGGTGCCACAAGGTTACGTGGTGCCTCTCTTGGTACTGTGGTTTCCATTCCAAACTTCCACTTTGTCGGTGTCTGGGGTGTAGGTATTGAGGAAGGACTTGTAGGGAATACAGAAATGCAAAATTTTCTGTGTTAAGGTTATTAAATTAATTTGCTTCATTGAAGGATGAAGCAGACTGGAGAAAAGAATGGTTATTGCACAGGGTCCGGTGGCTTAGGGACTGGGAAGAGAAAACTGAATGATTTACTAAAGTATATTTTAGAAAATCTTCAAAATTTGAATAATATTTATAATTTGAAATCACTTCAGATCTATCAAAGCTTATTCAAAGACTAACAGCAATGAAAATGAAATCATTTTTTCATCTGAAAATGTTTAGTTTCTTTTTAGCAGACATGAGTGAACACCAGACTGCAACATTTGACACATAGATGCTAAGGAGAAGGAGAAGTAAAATTTACATTTTGGACCAAAATGTTGACATTGTGGCTAATCTTTCATTCTTGCAGGTTCCTTGAACATACCACTGAGTTTTTTTTTGCTCTAATCTCTAATGGGCAATGGAAACAACAAAAAATTTCCACTACAGCAACAGAGTGCATCATAAACTACAGTACTTTGCTTTCTGCAAGTGACCAGCATGCACTAACTCACCACTGCCTTGGGATCCGTGTGCAGAGTCACAGATAAAATGTGATCTCAGCAGGAGGAAAACACTAAACATGCCTTTTAGAAATAATAAAAAAAAATCCTGTGGTTTTGCTTCCATTAATTAGACTCCCATCACCATTTTTCTGCCAAGCTTTTAAGCATTTCTTAGCTGCCTTAATGGCATGAGGTACATCTGTTTCTACAGTGCGGCAAGTTGGCATTTCCTTTGCTTCTCTATTCACCACAGCCCCATCTTCTCATGCACTGTATGGGTGAGACCTGTGCTTCATCACCGCCAGCTTTGTCATTGTTTTACCTGCTGTCAGTAGTGGACACTTTTAGAGATTAATCATGTTCATCCTTTTGAGATAAAATGAAAGGAAATCTGTATTTCATTTCTGGAGAGGTTTATCCCTATCATCCTTCCACTTTGCTTTGGGATCCGTTAAGATTCGAACTATTCCATCCAATAGGTAACTTATGTGCACAACAGAAGATACGGGACTTTCGTACCTGGTGCATGACTTATGGCTGTGAGAGGCCTGGGTAGAGGTAACCTGCCTTGCTAAGTCACTATCCCAAGGGGACTTCCCCTACACAAAACTGGGCTAAAAACCATTTCCAAGAGCTGCATTTTGAAACACATGCCCTGACATGAGGGGCTTCATCCTAGCACCAGAAGAACAAATATCCTCAAGGCAGATTTCCTGCACGATCTCTAGTAAAAAACAGATACACTGCAAGTCCTGCCCACACTCAGTGTGACATTTAATGTTGGGACTAATCCATAAAAATCTTAAGGGCTTTGAGGAAATTTCCACCCTTGAGTCTCCGAAAAATATATTTTAGTGGATGAATATGATGCAGCTGATTTATTTTCCATGCTCTCAGATATGTCCTACACAGCTCAGAAAAGGGTGCAAGAAGGGAGATGTTGTCAAGGAGAGCTCGAATCCATATTTGGTGCGGTGCAGTGGCTGAGCGTGATTATTAGATAAACTGGTGGAGGACACAGGAAGGACAAGAGCTACTGCAAAGATAGTTGTTTCACAGCATGTGCATAGTGTTTTTCAAAGATCTAGAAGTGTTGACAAAATGGCTTGGGGCAGCAGGAAAGACCACCTCAACGCACATAGGAGAAGACAGAACGAAGCAGCAGGGCAGACTAATGTTAGTGGAAATACAAAGGCAGCAAACAGGAAATTAAACTTAAAAGTATAGAGACAGATAGTATTGGTATCCAGGTCTTGTCTGCGAATTGAGCCCTACAAGAAAGACCAATTTGAGACAATAGCAGAAACCACAACATTTTTGCACAGCTGGAGGTATAGTTTCAAACTGCTCCCCTGTGCTCCCGTTTCTAGCACTTGTTATTGCCTTCTTTTTTTTCTTTTTACAAACCGTATTTCAAAAGCCCAAGTAGCAATTGAAACAAAAATACAAGAACTCATAAAACTTTACTGCTCTATTATAAATTACAAATCCCAGGCTAACCTGAAGTATAGAATGAGGAGCAGTTCTGTGCTTTACTTCTAGTGTTTAATGTCTGCTTTTTCCCCCTCCTACTCTGTGCAACAAACTCTTCGTGTCTCTATATAAAGTGTATTAAAAGCACAGTATCTTTAGGTACACCTAAAGTAGAGAGAGACCCATACAAAGAGAATAGTGCATGAACACAGGGACAGGAACACTCCTAGGTCCAAAAGCAAAGATAGGTCTCTTCAGCTTCTGCTCATTTCTGTAATGGCCAAGTTGGGGGTAACCAAAAAATCTTGATGAAGACAGGCACTCTGTTTATCCTTCTGTGATTATCTCTGCACACCATATGTCACTGGATTAACCTGCCCTATTCAGCTACAAGAAAAGGTGGCAGAATCAAAAGCTGGGCAGGATAATTCAGTATTGTCCATCGGCATAGAGAAGAGAAAGTATCATTTTTCTTTCTTGTTTGTTGGGGATTTGGCTGTGGCAAGAGCAGCAGGCTTAACAGCATGTAACTCAACAATTGGTGTTGGAACAAGGGTATCTCCAGAGAGAAAATGTCCCTATTTGAATTATATCTCCACCTGTGCAGAAGTGCAACATGGCATTTGCAGTGATACCCTTCCCACCCCGGGGACCTGGGCAGAGCCCATGGGCAGCGGCCGTGCTTCGCTCCGGGCCGGCTGCTCATCCCGCTGTGCTGGGATGAATCCTGCTGCCGGCGGGGGGGAGATGCTTCCGTGCCTTTCTCCTCACCCGAGCCTGTAGTCTTTCCACAGCTGAGAAAAAATAGTCTTTGACACAAGGAGCAAAAGGGCTTTGGGGAAATGCAAATGTATCCCACTTTACTTTTTAGGCTGTGAGATTCTCCGCCTGGAGAAGGCTATTTTTGAAGGATGGAGCTTAATTTTAGCTGGGGCTTTTTACTGTGTCTGTCATATAGCAATAAACAGCAATAAATGCTTTGCCCTGGCAGCGGTGTGTGGAGAATTGTAAGGATTTTCTTGGAAGAAAGCATGTGAGCTGCCCTCAGCCAGAGGAAGGTGCTGAATGCTGGCACGGGGCACCCATGGCTCCTCCACCCCTCAGCATCAGCAGAAGTCGCTTAAGGGGCAGCTTTGCCCAGCCATGACTCTTACTGCTTACTGGGAGGCCACTTCCCTTCTGGGATCATTTCAAAAGAGTAATGCAATCAGGTCTCCTGACTGAGGTACAGCATCATTAGTACTCAGGCTGAAACCTACATCTACACTTCTGCACAGAACAAGGTACTGGCAGCACCACTGCTTTGCTGATGATGCCAAAACAGGCAAAAACTTCTTAACGCGGACACCTGTGATTTTCTCCTTNGAATGCTGGTACGGGGCACCCATGGCTCCTCCATCCCCTCAGCATCAGCAGAAGTCGCTCAAGGGGCAGCTTCGCCCAGCCATGACTCTCACTGCTTACTGGGAGGCCACTTCCCTTCTGGGATCATTTCAAAAGAGTAATGCAATCAGGTCTCCTGACTGAGGTACAGCATCATTAGTACTCAGGCTGAAACCTACATCTACACTTCCGCACAGAACAAGGTACTGGCATCACCACTGCTTTGCTGATGATGCCAAAACAGGCAAAAACTTCTTAACGCGGACACCTGTGATTTTCTCCTTTAGGGTTTACATTTATTACACATACTTGCCATAAGTTTATGTAAGACAATGTCAGCAAACAGCTAGTAAAGTGGATTTTGAAGATAATGCTAAAATACTTGCTCGATCTCTCACAGTGCTATTGAACATCTCACACAGTATTGACAATATCTTAAAATTGTTGCCCCTGGAAGGTTATTATTTCACTGCCTTTTCACAGTTGTCTCTTCTGTTAAATATGTCACTAGATAACGAGCGACAGGACATGGCTGAACATGTGTTTGTTTTGTACCTGCTACAAAAAATATTCCTGAGCAAAACTCATCAAGACTTTTTTTTTTTTTAATAAAAAAGAGATCCCGTTAAGAATATACACTGGATCACCTTCAAGAATATAATTTTAATTATCCTAAATAATTGCATTTTGCAGACATTTGGTGAGGAAAGGCATTATTTTCTGCTGCATACTGTAGTGATAAATTGCTCTAGATATAAAAATTACTTTTGGCTACAGCTTTTATTTGTACTAAAAGGTCAAACCCTACTAAGCTGAACAACTGCTAGCAGAAATTGTTAGTGGGCTGTAGTCAAATCAGGAAGCTCACAAAGCAGCATCTCTACTCGAGAGAGATTAGGGAGGTTTAGGAGCTCATTGTGTACAGAGGAAGAACAAACATCAGCTCCTTTCCCTAGCACCTTCAGAGTCTTCTCCCTCATTAAAGCCTCTCAAAAGATGTTTGCTCGCAAGTTGTCCTTTCGGGTCTCCCTGAGCCTTCTAATCTCTAATCACCTGAAAAAGGATTTAGGTGCTCAACAGCTTGTCTAGATGACTTTTCTTCAGCTATATCAGCTTCTCTAATAAAGCAGATGACCTTTTCCCATGAATTTTGCTTCACTTAATCACTGGCAGTGGTGGGAAATCACTGTTTACACTACCATTTATATACAAAATCTTGGGAAGAGAAACACAGAAAATAGTCTTAAGAACAATGTCAGGGAAACTGTTGAGTTTTCAGTATTCCCAGGGATGGAAACTCCACAGCCTTGCTGGGCAACCTGTGCCAGTGTTCAACCTCCCTCACAGTGAAGAAGTGGTTTTTTTCATGTTTAAATGTTATTCCCTGTGTTTCAGACTCTGTCATTTGCTTATGGCCTGTCACTGGGCAGAAATGGGAAGGGTCTGGCTCTGCCTTTCTCACACCCTCCCATCAGATATTTACGAACATTGACACGATCCGCCGTGAGCCTTCTCTATGCTAGACAGCCTCATGTATGAAGACACATGCGACAAGCTTTCAGCAGCAAACAATGTGCCTTCAGAAGCTAAATTCCAGCTAATTTTACCATAGCTATTATTATCCCACCTGACAGAAAATCAGACTGGTATCTCATGTACGTTGATGGGTTTGATTGGCTCCTACTCTTTAGGGTAATTATTGGTATTTGATTTCCATATATCATGATGCATCTGTCCATCTGGTCAGAGTGGCTCTAGGCTACCCTACCCTAGCAGGCACTCGTTGTGCTGCAGCCTAGGACAAAACTATGGTTTTAGATCCCAGCTGTTCCAGATACTCTTTTTTTTTTTTTTTCAATACTACTTTGTTCCTGCATTTCCAGCAGTCAAATCTACAGGAGACACTGTTTGTCACAGGCCTTGCCCCCTCCCGTGACTGCAGCAGACCAGCTGACCGGTCACGGTGTGACCAGTCTCAGAGGATGCTGAGCTCCGCGCTGTGCTGAGCTTTCTCTCCTGTAAGAAGACTGCAGGAAACAGCTCCACACTGACCAGAGTCAGAGCAACTTCATTTTTTATACCCAAACAGAAATGCCAGCCCTTCAACGACAACACCGCACAGCCTTCAGGATAGTTTCCTCTGCCAAAGGTCCTCTGCTCAGCTTTATTTATAGTAGCTTGACAAGTATGAAAGGATGATCAGACTTGGAGAAATTGACTTGGAAATTTACTACCAGAATATGCTAAGCCTTAAGAGCACCGTGCAATAATGTGTCTGCTTTGCCCAACGGTAAGAATGCAGCTGTCAGAGATCACTTACATTGGAATCTGATTTTTAAAGATTAATTAGAAAACTCTGAATCCACTTTATTTTTTTACCAGAAACAGACTTCAAACATCAGTTCTGTTTGCTATTACTAATCTTGATTTCTTGTTACTCCATAATATAATCCTCACTGCTGCATTAATGTAATAGAAGATATGATGGCACAAAAAAGACTTTAACTGGGAGACATGTATCAATAGACTTTTCCTGGAACTGGAAAGTCTATTGATACACGTGAAGCCATCCACAGTGTCCCTATGAGTTTAAAATTAAATTTGAAACAACTTGAAAGAATGAAAAAAACACAGAGGAAAGCTGAATACAGTGGTGATGAGGTTAATCACAATGGTGATGCTGTGGTAATGTAGATCTCAGCTTTATGGTTCCACATTTTTACTAAGACTGATTCTGTATTAATTAAAAAAAAAAAAGGAATACCGACGTTAGCATATCTTGATTGTTCGTGTATGGCAGATATCTTGGAGATTTAGTCTGCACAAGGCAGTGACTTCTTGAGGAGGGCTTTAAGCAAGGTGTTGGTTGCACTGCAGGGCGAGTACAGCACATACGAGGAGCAAAGGGGAAAGAAGATTTGTCTTTTGGGAACAGGCAGAGAAGGAAACCTTTGAAGCTGATAGTATGACCGTAAAAGAGGAGTAACAGCAACCTGTTCGCAGACGAATTCAGAAAAGTAGGGCATCATGAAATCTTACAAAGCCTTGGATATTCAGTAGCAGAAAGGGTGAATTCCCAAAGAATTTCAAATACCCCGATATGGCTGACTCTGAAATATATTGCTCATTCTTGTTAATAGATTGGAAGGTGCCATACAGGCAAAACAAACTTGAAAAAAGTATTAAAGTATTTTTCACTATGATGAGGGTTTGAATGGCAGTGTGCACGAAAGAGAAAGCATTAGACTGGGATATCCTGTGGAAGGATTTCTGTTAGTTTTAAATACAGACTGAATAACTGAAGAAAGGAGAAAACAAATCCTACATAGTGTCCAGGTGACACAGGGGTGGTGGCAATGTCAATAGGAGTAGAGAACTGGAATTTGAGAATTTGACAAGGAAGAGGAGAAGTTTAGTCTTTGCTAAGTCTGTGATTGGATGTCCAAGAGACATCAAAGAAACTGGCCAAATGTCAGAGCTCAGTGAAAGTGTGAGCTGCAGTGAAGAGGCACTTTTTGAGATATCTTGCAGTGAGCTGCAGAGAGAAGAGACTTACCTGGCAGATGGAAAGTCAAAACCCTAGTTAATCACGGAAAGTTAGAGGAGGACAATAATTTAGAATGAAAAATGTAGTTAACATACATACATAAAAAGGATCTATACATAAAAAGGATCAAAGTGAAGGAGAACAAAGATATGAATTTTTGTGAGGAGACCAACTTTTTGGTCAGACTAATGTTTTAATAGGTCTTACTAAGGCTTAATTACAGCTAGATTTTTATTAAGGAGAACAGAAAAAGTGCTCTGTGCTTCTTTATTATGGAACAATTTAGTTATTTTGAATCCACCTAGTATCTTCATCTTTTTCTCATGCTACAAATGGACTGGGAAGTTGCATAATTGAAAGGATAGGCTATTGTTCCAGACATTGGAGTAACATAAAGTGCAGGACATGTTTAATGTAAGACTACAATTAAAAGAATAAAAACCTTACAATATAAAAAGATTTTATGATGGGAATGAAGGAACCAGAGGTTTTCAAGACTGTAACGTGTAATTATTACTAATAATCTAGTTTTTATGTAGTGCCTTTCAAACTGAGGCTTCCCAAAATGCCTTTGAGAAGGTGTTGTAAAGAAATGCTTTTAAGAATTTAATTTTAAGCTTTCTACATTTCGGCAAAGTAGAAGCAGCACTTGCAAAATCACCACTGCAAGCAGAAGGAATAATAAGATCCATTCAGGGAGTATGGTGTAATGGTGTAATTTTGCTTGGTGTTTCATGCACCCCCCACTTCTTCTCCTTTCCATATCGCTCCACTGCATTTCCCTACTCTCTCCCACTCCTGGGTCTCCACTCTCTTCCATTTCCATCAGTGTCACTAATACATTATTTCTCATGGGATTTTTCATCCCCATCAAACCCTAAGCCCATTGCTGATATAATGTGACATTTGCTTCCTCATATAGCTCACCCCGTGCGCCCATCCCGCGCTCGGCGTCCGCTTCGCCCAGCGAGCGTGCGGATGTGGGGGGACAGGGCGACCTGCTGCTCCGTGCTGAGCAAAGCCCTCGCACTGTGCACGAGCATCCCTGCTTGAGCCACGGGCACACCACGATACTCGAGATCACTCTTCCACTGCTCCCCTGTATAAAGTCAGCCCCTAATGTAGTGCTTTCTGTCTGCTGTTGGGTTTGTTACTGTCCTGGCAGCCAGGCTATGTTAATCACATACTGGGGGAAAACAACCCAGCCTTGTGCCAAAAATTATAGGGGTAATTTATGAATATAGAACAAGAAGTAAAGAATAGCAACCATATTCCTTTAGTGAATACAGGTAAATGACCCAAGATGGTATCTGGCCATGTTTTCTGGGCTGATGATACCTCTCTCTCTGACTTCTGTGTTAGCTGTATACAGCTGATCAAGATTCTGGTATCTCACCTGAAAGACAACATTTACAAAAGCACCGTTCCCCCATCACTGTCTGTGGGCACTGGGAATTTATGCATCTATGAGGAAGGGTCATGAACTCTCTGCAAAATTTTGCTATTTCCATGCAGCTGCTTTACTCCCTTGTGACAAGCACTGATATGAAGTCATTTTTTTTATTTATTTCACACACTAACAATGTTCAGGACACCGTTACTGAGGCTAATGGAAACATATCTTAAAAAAACATTCAGGTCCAGCAGTGGTAGAGGCCAGACATTTTCTGGAAGATTTTGAGACACACAGCTTCTTTAACTACCGAAAATACCATTAAATACCAGTGGTGTGATGGATCCAAGGTCCAAATACATAACTTCTTTTTTCCAAAAAGGGAACTGATAGGCCAAAGAAAATTAGATGAGAATGGCACTACAATTTGAGAGTTCTGGGAAATAAAAAGCTATCAAGAGTGACAATTTTTGGTTCTGATAATACAATTTTTTAAAAAAATCTAGTTGTTAATTCCAACATTGTAACTTCAATTAGTGAGTTCATTAGTATCTCTGCAGTTCAGACTTCTGCGCCACTTTCAGAAAGTGAGATTCAAATAAAAAGCGAGTGAAGAGCAAACGAAACACAGGATATTTTTCATCGACACAAATATAATGCAACACCTCTTTATAGACTTTTTACAAAACCCTCCTTATGTCAGAAAGTTGATTTTTTATGCTTTTATTTCTCAGCTATCTAGTAAAGCAAAGTGTGGCTTCAATTCTGCATGAAATATGGATTCTGAGCTAGGTTGTCATTCATTGCTCCCCCAAGATTAAATTGACATTTTGCTTAATATTCTATGGCATGTAATGTAAAAATGTAGAACTCATTCTGGTGAGATGCTGAGAATCACTGATTTCAAAGGAAATTGAGGGCATTCGGACTTACTACGAACCCTCACTTCTTGCTATCATATCCATGTTTATATCAGCCCATCAAACTCTGTATCACCTCTAACTCGAGTCGAAGTCGAACATGAAATGAAGAGGAAGACGACAAACACACAAAAAGACATACTGGTGTTGACATTCATTTACATTTCAAAACAGGACTTTGCAGCAGCTGAGCTCCATGCAATACTCGAGTGGGAAAGTAAAAAGCTGAAAAATGTGTATGATAGTTTACATGCCTGATATGTGCTTTTGGGGAGTCACGTGTTTGGGATTACCTGACTAAACCCAGCATGTGTGATTTCCTTCTCTGCAAAGAACATGTAGTAAGTCAGGGGCATAGGGAGGTTGTGTGATGCTACCAGTGCGTTCCCACATCCTTCAGCAAGCAGTACTATTGCTGTTCTGGCACTGGTGTGCATTTTTGCTAAATGCGCTCTATGTTATGGGAGGATTTGCCAAAATTGTACATGGAAATATGGACGCACTATCTGAAGAAAGTGCTCCATACATTCAACGCATTTTGAGCTTACACCATCTAAGAAGCTTTACTCCTCACTAAATGAACTGAGCACATGAATAGGCGCGTGTTAAGGATCCTGCTGAGAAAGACAGTGCCTCAGATCTCCCAAGGTGCAGGGAGAGGCGAAGATCAGTGCAGGGGCTGCAGTGCCTCTTGCATTTGCAGTCGCAAAGCTCCTCCCGTTGAACTGGGAGCTGCAGCTGCCGCTTCTCTTAATAACACAGAAAAACAAGAACTGAAGATCAAATCATCGTGGATGGTGTGAATAACTTCTCGGGTGGGAAAGTGTGGAAGAATGTTTGCATGGCTGCAGGATAATGTACCTCTTCACGTAATTTATCAGAGAAATTGGAAACCGGAGATGTGGGGAGGAAGCATAAATGGAGATTTCTTGTGCTAGATGCCATTTCTATAGTACCACTTCAATTATAATAGCCATGAAAACAGCAGGAGAAACACAAGAGCAGCAGTAAAAGCAGATATGTTCACAAGAGCCCTGATTTAGCAATTCCGGTATTTTTGTAGAGGAGGCTCCATCTTTGTCATTGCTATGGGAATAATGAGAAAGGGAAATAATAAGAGCATTTCTACTGATTAAATCCCCTGTATCTTTTCTTGATTATTAGCAAGTGTTTGAAAATAACTGCTAGACTTAACAGTCTGACAACATAAGGGAATGATTGGGGAAATTTTATACCCTTATTACTCACTCCTGAAAAATAAAATTTCTCTGATATTTCATCCAGATCACTCCTGTTTCTAAACAGCTTAAACCAGTGACAAAATTACGCAAAACCTGAGGATAGAGAGAACACTACACGGTCACAGTTTGGCTTCCTGAGTAACAAGACTGAGCCTTTTCTCCCCACTCTTTTGCAGTAAGCCCAAAAGCTGGTTTTGACTCAGACAACTTTCCCAAACACATTCAGTCCTGATGTGAATACAACAGCAGAGAGATTTTCTGCAATGGCTAAGCACCCTCATCACTGAGGGTCTGTGTCTTCTGTTCTCATTTAAATTTGTGTGCCTTAGTTATTGGTATGACTTTCCTCAAATGACTGAAGACTTAGTTCCCAGGCTTTTTCCCTATTTGGGGATATAGGCCTTGCTGTTAATTTGTCACTCAAGGTCCTTTTTGATACCCCTCACAGAGCAACCTTATGGAGAATCAGGTCGAGCAAAGGGAACTGCAACACAAAGCTCAGTGCCATCACTACAGTGTAGAAATAATCCAAAACCATCACTGAGAAGCAGTTTCCTCCCACCCTCAGATCATTTTTGTGAATCCCTATGCACGTTCTCCAGTTCTTCAAGAACATTTCAAAAAAATGCTGATACCCAAAACTTATGGGACGGTTCTGTAGCAGCCCCGCCTGTACCTGGGTTAAAATCATCTCTTTGTCCCTATTCAGTTCCCATATCCAAGATTCAAGTTTCCCTTTGCAGTGGTCACCACTTACTTCATCATTCTTTTAGTTCCCAACTGCTATCATAATAACTGTTTTTAGCAATAAATCCCCCATTCTCTTCGTACAGCCCAAACTTTCTGTTCCTATCAATCAGGCCCCTATTGGCTGCATGAAAATCTTTTCTGTATGAATACTGAATGATTCAGATGCCTGCCAAGGCTGTCTCACCTTCATCGGTGCCTGCATCACTTTACTAGCATCATCCAAACATCTACCAGGAATGAGTTCAGAATTGTTTCCAGATCTTTTCAAAACTTTCAGTAACATTCAATTTACTAACATTTGCAATCCTCTGCTGGAATAGCTCCTATTTGTTGATAATTATAAATGAAAATTAGTTTTTAGAATCTGACTACTAGACAGCTCTGAATCCACTTTAAGATGTCTTTTATTGATACTGCACTCCATTACATTTTTATCACAGTTGTGTTTGTTACTAAGGAATCTGAATGTATCCTACGTAGGTGATTATCTTTAATAAATAAATTTGTATACTTATCAGGAAGGAAATCATCTGTGTTTGACAGGACCTATTTTTCCATCCTTTATTGGCATTAATTATGCTGTCATCCTTTAATTATTTAACAAATGAGTCCCATACAGCTTTTGGATTGCTGTCTGGCACAGCCCACATATAATTACCTGGGTCATTTTGCTTACAGGATGAATATGAGCACAACAGCTGTCTTCTGATCCCAAGGACTTTCCACAGCCTACCAAGGTAAGCATGCAGCGATCGCACACAGAATCACAGAATGGCTGAGGTTGGAAGGGGCCTCCAGAGATGACCTAGTCCAACCTCCTGCTCCAGCAGGGACACCCAGAGCACGTGGCACAGGGTGGCATCCAGGCGGGTTTGGAAGATCTCCAGAGAAGGAGACTCCACAGCCTCTCTGGGCAGCCTGTTCCAGGGCTCTGTTGCCCTCACAGGAAAGAAGTTCTTCCTCACATGGAGGTGGAACTGCCTGACCTCTGCCAGCGGGCGAGGAGTCTCCATAACTAGCTCTCTTTCCAGTCCCACAACTGAAGCTATTTCCAACTCTGTAGAAGTTTTTGTGCCATGTCATTGCAACTCCTTCAGTCACTGAAACTGTGACTAAACTCCTATTTTTTTTCCTTTCCACATAAGATGTCATATTCTGCATATTAAAAATTGCAGTTATCTTATTACTGAGTTGTCATTCTACAGCCAAATTACGCTCCTACAGTGTAACATGGAGAACTGCACAGTCTTTCACTGCTGTTTGCATTCCTCTTCTCCATATAATGTTTATTTCCAGGAACCAGTTTGCAGGTTCATTAAATCCCTTAATGCCTTCAGCAAAGTTACAAGTTGAGAATCATTTGATGAACAATCAATAGACATACTTGAGAGTGGCTTACATGGAAAATGAAAAAGCCTCACAGATAAAATGTGTTCTGATTCAATTAGAGAAGTTTTTTTTTTAAAAAAAAAAAAAAAGATTTGTGGCCACGGTATTAATTTTTCTCTCTTCTCCCAAAATAATCAATTGGTTATTAGGACACGAAAGGAAGAAGAAATGGAAAGACTTTAGTGTAATCATCAAGATTCAGGCTACTTTAGGAAGAATCAGGCATTGTGGAGTTTGGGAGATTTAGCAGAAAAAATGTAAAAATTTTATTTTTGAGGCTTTTGGAGGATTGTTATCAAATTTTAACAATGTAAGATTTTTGCAAACAACACACAAAAGGGTCTATATACTTTCCTGGCTTCAAAAATGTTTTATTGATTTCCAAAAAGCATCAGAGAATATTGCAAACCTCTAGTTAGACTTTCTATGCTATATAGAAGATTTCCAAGAATTCATTACTATTTCTCGATCCAGTCGATGAAGATCACATCTTTAGAAAGATACAGTCAGTGTTGATCTTCAATATTAATTGTCTTCTTTGACAAAGCTTACAGTTTGTTTCTAGTGTGCGTTTCTTCAACTTTCAGCTGTGTCTTGTCACAACTTTGTATAGCAGACTAAAGATCCCTATTAGCAACTTTTTCTTTTCTTTTGTAGACACTTCTGAACTGAAAAGAGACTTTCCCTTAACCTTTTCTTTGATAAACTAAACATATCGACATTTTGAGTGTCTTGCTACAAGGCATATCTTTTAATCCTTTAATCATTCTCAGCTCTTCTTTTCTCAGAGTTATGTCCAGTTTCTCAATGTCTTTCTTGAAGTATTGCCGCCTAGCAGAAATGGCACTAGTGCAGGTATAATTTTTCTATTTGTAATTGACATCTCCTTGTTTTCCACACCCAGAATACATATTGGTATCACACCTATGAACATGGCCTATATTCAGCTGACTCTCCACCATAAGATGTTTTTCAGAACCTATGGGGCTTCCCCATATTAAACTCCCAGGCCTACAGTCCGTTTCTGCTGACGTACAAGCTTTTGCTCGCCCAGACCAAAACACTTAATGCTCATTTTTGCCCACCTCCATAAGCAATCCAGATCTCTAACTATTGTTTTTTTTTTCATCAAGACTATAAGCTTGTGTCATCTGAATGCTTATCATAATATCATAATATCCAGATTATTGATGAAAATATTAAGATGGATAGGACCAGGGCCTGTGTCCTATTAGACCCTCATTAAGTAAATACAATTTGATACTAAGTTTACTAATAGCACAGCAATATTATCGTTCTTTTTGCTCCTGTTGTGTTTAAAAAAGTCCCTCTTGTTTCTTAGTTCAATTGTATATTGATTTTCATTGCTCTTTTTTTCTTTTCCTGTCATTTTTTGAAGGTTCTTCTTATCTACATCGATTTCTATCCAATTGCCCTCTTCTTACACACAAAATGATTGTACCTATTTCTAAGCAGGTTTAATTCCCTAATCACTACCCCATTTTGTTTTCAAGTGTAGCCTTTTCTGTATATAGTAGTATCCACAAATAGCTCCCAATTAACTTGTACATTTTTGTACATTGTGTTTACAGACTTTCTTCTGGTTAATTTGCCTCACAAATAGCTTGTGTAGTTCAACAGCAAAACTGATGAGTAAACCCAAAATAATACAACAGCAGAGGTGAAGAAAAAGTTTGAAAAGGGAAAGGAACAGGTTTTCCAAAGTGAGAAACAAAAGCTATCAATCAGTTATGTTAAAGCAAGCAGCCTGATAGTGAAAAGAGAAAGAAAAGGAAGGATAGCAGGAGGTGAAAAGACTTGTCACAAGGCAGATGACTTGGCAAGGAAAGCTCTAGTCATACCTGGAAATAACAAATTAAAACAGAACAAAACTATAAACTTACTGTCACTGAAAAATGGAAAAGGGCCTAGTATCTGAAATGAGGCTTAATCAACTAAATACTAATTTCAAACTCTTAAGTCGTAGCTATATAATTTTCAGACCCTAACTAACATCCAGATATCATGGATGACAACTCCAGTTCTAATGTGGATGAAATTAGATTAGCCAAATTGGTATGAAGCAATTTTAGCCCAGTATATTTCACCCTAAAGGGATGTAAAAACTATATGCGCACAAATGTACAAGCTGTTTTTCAGCATTGCAGACCTGGGTCACATCAGGAGTGTTTTGCTGGCGTGTATACATCAAAAACGTATTTCCCATAACAAAAAGCATTTCTATACTTACAGCAGAAAAGCACCTTGAGCGTGGAGCTGGTCCAAATGTCAGATGGTATCTGTCCTTTCCCATCGCCTCGAAAAAGGATTGAGTTACCCTGCTTGAGGCGGTGCTGATCATAAAGACCGAGATGGACCCTTTGTAAATCAGAATACATTAAAACGCATCAATAAATGCCTGCACCAAAATTATGAAGAGATGTAATAAGGATAATGATGCATGTTGGAAATAGCCAGGAGCCATGACATGGTTGTGCTTTATTATACTGAAAGCCCTTCCTAATGAGGATGAAGTGAGCATCATTTCATCAGCTCAAGTCTTTTAACCAGGCAGATTAGCCCTCTGGGAGAAACCTGCTTCCATAGTTTAATAAGGCACATTAGAGCCAAGAATTATGTTCACTGATGTCCCAATATATAAATTTAAATAAATAAAGGAGGTTAAAGTTTAGGGAGAAGATTTGGTAAAATTTCATCATTTATTCCATCTACCATTAAACTCTAGATTTATTGTTTTTAATTAAGTATCCTGACTGCCTCGCCATCTTCTGAGAGACCCTTTGGCTATCTTAAGGTGGTGACAGCAAAATCTACATAGGGACATCAGCAATAAGCAGAGAAAGATATTAAAATTATATTTATTTTTCACTCTTGTTCGTTATAGGATTAGTGATACTCCATCAAGACAAAATATAGCACCTCCAACTGTTTAAAAAAAAAAGGAGGGGAAAGGCTTCCCAGCAGGCCAACATCATCCCTCAGAAAAGGCACAAACTGGAGTAAGGAAAAAGGACATGGATGTACAAAATCATGGATGGCAAAAGGGCAAGAAGGGTTTTTGTTTTCCACCAAATACAGCTAACGCCTACAAACACAGCTAAGCAGAACTCAATGCAAAACAAACCAAAAGGAGCTCTTGGTGCAATGGAGACTGGACATGGGACATGCTCCTGGTGGAGGCTGTAAATGCTAATTTTTGTTTGCACAGATGTGAGTAGAGGCTGGAGAGCTGCATGTGGAAGAGCAAACAACCTGGGATCACTGGATAAGGGAAACACATTATGGTCAGACAATTCTCTAACCCCAGATAGTGGGAGACCAGGAAAGTTTCAGGGTACCACATCCTGATCCTGCCCCTCTCTTCTCCAGCAGGATGCTGGGCAGGCTGAGTGCTTTATCTGAACCACGAATGGCCACTCTAATTTTCATAAAAGGTTATTTAAATTGCTCTAAGTTTCAAAGACTGAAAAATAAGTCTGTAAAGGGGTAATTCCCATCCCATCCCTAACTGCTGAATTAGGGGCCCTGATACCTGACTTGCTTTTTCAAACAGCCAAGTTTTCTTTGAACATTTGTCAATGGCTGTAATGAGCCACCGCGTCTGGGAAAGAATTCTCGCCTCCACAAGAAAATGACATTTTTGCAAAACTTTCTGCAAGGCTGTAGCACACTCAGGCTCTGCTCTTTGGCCGAACTCCTTGGGCAGCGCCTTTATAGAGACCATCATAATTAGCTGGAAGACAGGGAGGAAAAGAAGCTTCATTTCCCAATGCATTGAGGCTTGCTGAATGTCGGAGCAGAGCAAAGGATCCACCACAAGTTGTCACCCGAATCAGACTTAATACACTATTATCCTTTAATCTGCCAGCCAAAGAGAGCTTTAGGAAAAGGCAGCAGTTCCCACAGGGTTATTCAACAATAACCAATGCTTCTTTTTTTCTATCCTGTCATCTTTAGAGATATTGCACATTTAACTAATCTCTTTTCATTGCCTTAGAGGACCATAGCTAAGGATTTTAGGAGCAGTCTTCCACTCTCTGTGCGAATGAACAGCTGCCCGAAGTGTGGGAGGCAACTGTCGCTGAGAATTTTATTCTGTGCCTAATAGAGTAATGGACAGATGATTACCATTTTTTCCTGCTTTGGTTAGGAAAATATAGGTTCAGATCAAGGCTGAGGATTCTGAATCAGACGAAATGTGGATGTTGCGACGGCAGAAAACGCTCTGTCCCTAGAACTGAGCAATGTGGCCAAGCTGGGGGAGCGGGAAGGGGCCCGTGGTGAAGGATGCAAGGAGCCGGGAGGGCCCCAGGGCTCCTTTGTTCTGGTTTCTGCACTGGTTGCTGTAGGGTATTGCTGGTGCAGGGGTGCCCACAGCACCCTGCCAGCCAGACCCTGCAAACTGCAAAGTAAACCTGCCCCAAGCAGAGGGGAAAGGAAGGTGCTCCGCAGCCCCACGGTGGAACGGCCCCCGGAGCCCGGCGGCTCAGCCGTGCGTCGCTCAGCGCCGCTGCAGTGCACCTGCATGCGTTCGCAGGAGGGCTGCAATGCAGTGAAACCAGAGACAGGAGAAAGCAGCTGAAGTCGAGCAACAAAACATCTGCTTGGCTGAGAAAAAGTGACCTGCCTTTGCAGGGTTGGAGATACCAGGAAGTGGAAGAATTTTTGGTGAAGAACAGGTCTACGATACTGCTTTAAGTCTGAAGCATTTGCACAGAAAGACAACAGGAGAAAATAAGCCCCAGATATCACCTAGGGCTTGGGAGGGTGTGGGCAATAACCCTACAATATCCTGGTCATAGACAGTAAAAGATAAGAGTGACAGGAGAAACCACAACTCTTAGCAAAAGAGTACAGGCTGCTTCCAGTATCTGGCCAAAACGTGGTACCGGAACTCATGAGCAAATGGGTGACGACACAGAAGTTACATCAGAGTATTCAAAAAATTGGGCAAGAACGTAAGTTAAACCTTGACAACATTAAAGAATACCTTTAACTTCTCAGATTTAAATCAGCACCCCACAGCCAATATTAATCTATTTAATTTGTAACAACAGTAACATTAATTAGTGTATATACAGTCAACTTCAACTAAGTCTAAATAAAATCTTTAGTAAAACGAGCAGTTAAACAGATTTACTGATATAACATAGTGTCTGACAAAGCTACTGTAACTTAGGTTTCCAATATGTATTAGACTGCTATAATTATACTTGCTGCAGCAGTATTTCCTTAGGGCAAATCCTCCAGTGAAGGCTGTGAGAAGGTTCTGTGTTGATGGCAAAAATCATGTCATTTTTACTTCACTGTGAGATTCTTTAACTTTCCACGCTTTAAATATAGATTAATTCTCTTAAAGAGAAAAGTAAGATTTGAGTAGAAAAGTAGAAACTTTTGATGGTTTGGGGTAAAAATATGTATACGCTTGCATTAGATAGAAACTTTTCTGAATCTTTCTATCCTACAGCTGTTGAAATTGTTTTGGAGAAGAAAAGCATGGCTATGAGTCACTGCTTAAGAATTTGGACAATTTCATAGTGAAAATATTTCTGTTTTCATGATAGACGAAATTTGAAGACCTGGAGTTCAACAGCAATAACCATTATTTACAAATTTGGGCAGTAAACCACTGCACAGTGACCACTAATGGGCAGGCTGATGCCATTTAGGCACTACTTTGAGAAGAAATCAATACATAACTACATGTGGACTACGAGACAACATCAAGATGATTACACCTAAGAGGTGGTCTGTGCAACAGATAATGAAATATTGCAGCCCATATCCCTCAGTTCTGGGGTGTTTTGCCCGCGGGGGCTGAGCATGACTAGGTTCATGCATCATCCACCACTTCGCTGTCAATACCTGAACGTGTGGGTTAAGACACCTCCAAGGCACACAGTTGCTGGGTAAGGCAAAATCTGTTGAAGACTGAGAAAAGAGAAAAGAGCTAAGATTTGCACTGAACAATGCTGCACACACAAGTGTGCCTGAGGAGTTTGGCTGGTGGTTCAGAGCATGCAAAGAAGATGGAGGGGAAACTAGCGTGTCTGACGTGGGCAGTAGTCTGAATCAATGGTTTGATGGTTTGGGGTAAAAATACATATAGGCTTGCATTAGATAGAAACCATTATCACAGGATCTGCAAGAGATGATTTCTCTGTAACCTTGAGTAATTACTTCTGCTATATCCCCTACATCCTCTATCTTGGGGATAAAACCATTTCCTTAATAAACGGAGGATTTCCAAAGGTGAATACATTTAGAAGTATGAGGTAATCAGACACTGATGTAATGGCATATTCTTAAAGAATTTGAGATGAATAATGGAAGATTAGAATTATATGGAGGGAAGACTGGTTAAAATCTGCAAAAACAGTCAGTCACACTGAAACATTTTGAAGGAATGGATCAATTTTGCCACTTTGGTGGGAAATCAAAATATTTTAGTTTGTATTTAGGATATCAACAAGTTATTAACGTGTTTTGTTTTGCATAAAAATGCAGAGAGTTCAAGTGTTTGGGCCTGTGTAGATAAAATCAAACTTTGCAAAACTCCGTGCATTTGTAACGGGAGAGGCTATTTGATCTAATAGGGGGAGTGGTAATAGAGGGCTTCTCTGGGGAAGAACTGTAAAGTCCTGGAGGACTATCCATGCTCAGCTGCCATGAAAGTCTGTCTGGCCATGCCAAAAGCCAAAGGTATTGCATTCATCTGCTATGTCTAATGCAGGGTCTCCAGGAAGCAGATAACACCTTGCACTGTGTGTGCAGCTATATGCAAAAATTGGCTAAAGAAAAACATTTGCAGGTGAGGCTATCAGGCTGCAGGCTGCCAGCCTGTGACAACTGTATCTAAGCTTCCAAAAACCTAGTGCAAAGACAGGAAAAATGGAGTTACGCTCTTTGCTTCAATACACTGAAGTGTCAAATGATTCACTTCTCAGCATGAAAACAGAAATACAGAAGAGAAGCACTTGGCAATAAATCTTGAAAATGCAGTGTCTTACTATGGAGGTAAATACGAGAAGTTGTTGATTTGTCTTTATTCAACAGCACTTGTGAGGGATCTGTATATCATGACAGCTTTCCTTTTCTATGTGTTCCTTTTTCCTTCTGGTGAATGTCACAGGCTAAGTGTCATGGTGAGCATTGTGCTCTTCTTTCTGCCCTCTGTGAAACAGAGTGTTATCAGCTGATTTGCACCAAATACCCACAGTAAACAGCTATTTTGGCCTAAGAAACACTGCGTCAGGATTTTGGAACATAAATATACTTACAAAGAAGATTTTATGTCTGGTAATAAAGTTGCATAACTGAAGTAACAGGTGAACATGAGTAGAACATTATTAACCAAATTT
Organism: Crypturellus undulatus; assembly: GCA_013389825.1. Lineage (NCBI taxonomy): Eukaryota > Metazoa > Chordata > Aves > Tinamiformes > Tinamidae > Crypturellus > Crypturellus undulatus. Next base: position 981,320 of record VWPW01010637.1, read on the forward strand.
CAGCTTTACCAGTGCATTCCTTCTTCTGCTCACATAGTATTAGGGACCAGAGGGGAGAGGAGCAGTCATATTAGGTCATAATGTCATCCTTCTCGCCAGCATAGATAGTCTCCTCTGGCACATCTTCTATTACGTTTTTACCGCTAGCACTGGAAATGTTTCTAGAAACTCCCATTATTTCTTCCAGGAAAATAATTTCCATCTGAATGGATTACTCTGTGAAAGAGTAATAAAAAATAATAATGAAAAAAAGTCTTTTTACTTTGGTTTTTTTTACTTCTAAATTCATGAGAAATCAGAAGATGAAGAAAGGCCATGCTTAACAGAGGAGAGCACATAACAAATAACATGCTGAAAGTTAAAGTGTTCAGTGCCTTTTTTGTTCTTTTTGTTTTTGCTCTAGTTCTCACAGGTGAACAAAAGTTGTTTACAGAAACTTATCACCATTAATATTAACAAAAAGGAGGTACAAAATTGACCAAAAAATCCTGAAGAGCAATTAGACAAGTTCAAGCTATTACGTCACGACAAAATACTTTCCAGACTGCCATTCGAGGCTGAATATACAACAAGGCTTTAACCAAGAAGTCTTATTAAGCAATTCTATCTAAGAATTTAGGGCCTGCAATAATTCGCTTTCTTAATATTAAATTACTTCCTTGGAGAGGGTTGGCTGAGCATCCTCTCTAGGAGACCCAGTAATCCCCTCCGACAGGCTGAGCCGGGCTCTGCAAAGCCGCAGAGCTCGGTGCAGGCAGAGCCTGGTGGATGGGGACCCTGGGCTGAGGGAAAGGAGCAGCTCAAGGTGCAGGAAATACAGAGTCACCACCCTGGGACCCAGGGGTGACGTGCACAGGCCCTGAGGTGAGGTGAGGAGCACTATGGGCTGCCTAGGAAGGCTTTGGCACAGGAGGTCATACTGCAAAGCCACAGAGAGGACGGCATGTCAGGGTGGATGTAGGGCTAACCTGAATTTAGGCCAGAACAGTACTTAGGGAGCCAAGAGCAGCAATGTGAACAGTTTGAGAACTCATGAAATGTACAAGAAATTCCTGGGGATAAAGGAGGGCGAACATTATAATCAACTTCAGTGAAAAGAAGCGAAAAGAAAGGAAGCCCTTGTGAATTCGGGAAGTCAGCATAACTTCAGTACCTCAGAAGACCCTGGAACGAGTTATTATGTGACCAATATTCCATATAGAGACTGATGAGGTGATAAGAAAGAGACGATGTGGTTTTGTAAAAAAAACAAATCATGTCAAACCCATCTGATTGCCTTTCTTGATTGGGTATCTGCCCTGATAGATAGGAGAACAGTAGATGTAACTTCAGTAAGGTTTTTGATGCAGTTCTTTCCTGAATATTTCCTAGCAAATTGGAAGATGACCTAGAATAAACTATTACAAAGCAGACACAATCCTTAAAAAAGTGTACTCAGAATAATATGCATTCTTATCAACATTTTCTATCAAACCAAGCAAGTATTTTATGTAAGCTCTCACAAGAATCTATCTCGGGGCCAGTTCTGTTCAATAATTTCATTAGCAGTTGAAATGATGGAATAGCATGTATACTAATTTGCTGATGACACCAGCTGGGGGGGTTGCAAGCTTTTTGAAGGACAAGTTTAGAATTCAAAATGATCTTGACAAATTGGAGAAATGGTCTGAAATCAATAAGATGAAATTAAATAAAGACAAGTACAAAGTACTGCAGTTAGGAAGGAAAAAATCAAATGCACAATATAAGCTTCAGAATAACGAGGGAGGCACCAATGGCTGCAGAAAAGGATCTGGGTTTACTGTGAACCACTGCCTTAATGTGAATCTGAAGCATGAAGTTTCTACACAAATGTAAAACTGTTCTGAGATGTATTATGAGTAGTGTCAGGTAAGACACTGTAGTTAATTATTTGTAATCAGTGCCACTAAAGCCTCAGCTGGACTGCTGGGTCCAGCTTCATTCCTCTCCTCTAAGAAGTATGAAGACAAATCAGAGAGAATTCCCACGGAAAAACAGCAAGAATAGAACAATTTAGACTCTCTAACTTTGAAGGAAAGGCGCAAATATGGTTTCCTTTCTTCAGAAAATAAATAAAAATAGGGGGAACATAATAAGATATGAAAATATAAAAAGTCTGTTTAGTGATTAACTATACTCCTGTCCATTTTGATAACAGAACAATAAATAGTTAAATTTCCAATATAAGAAAATTATATATTAGGAAACATCTTCCAATTCCCAGGCTATCAGCTCACTGGAAAAATTTCTAGAGTTTTCATATCATCTTTACTAGAGGTTTCAGAAGAGGCTAGGTAGTCTCTCAAAAACAGTCTGACAATACTTGGTCCTTCTGTAGAGTAGGTTTTTAGAATAAAGTGCCCCTGATGTTTCTTCCAGTCTTATGATTGTATGATATTTGGGGAAGGCTTTCTTGATAGTCTGCCTACCTTTTTAAGCAGTGATCTTTCATGATGAATTCTTCTTTTCCAAATAGATATATCACCCACATGTTTCTAACAAAAAAAAATGATTGGATTTAGAGCTCTCACTGAAGTCAATGCCAAAGTCCTCCTAACTTTGCCTGTTGGCCCAAATGATGTGTTTAGGAGACTGGTCAAAAAAAAAATAAAAAAGCCTTTGGTTTAGTAACTGTGAAAGGCTGGGATTTAAGTAAGCTGCATCTTCAGAAAACACATTATGTGAATCCTCCTACCTGACTTCTGCCGAAGAGCAGATGTTGTGTGTTTATCAAACAAAGCTGGCTTGAGCTAGTGCCTATTAGGACACTAATAGTCTGTTATACTATTTAAAGAGTGGTCCATTATACTACTAAAAAGACTGTTTGTCTGGTGTTGTTAACCAGTTGTACTTCATTTGTTAATCACATCAGGTAAACAACATGTCATATTTTTTCATTACACCAATTTTCTGGGTTAGTTATTTGCTCTAGTCTAATCCTGTTAGAGGTCTATCTTGGCAGAGTCACTTTTGGCAAGGGAAAAACCAGAGGCAGGACAAAATTTCTGCTTGTCCTGCCAAGCACAGTCTTGGCTCAGAAGGTTACAAGGTTATTAAAACCTGTATAAGCAGCCAGCAAAGCGCAAATGTCCATTGCACAGTTCTGCAGATAATTGGCTTAGTGGTAATGCTCTCCCTGGCACTGAGAACAGCTCGGTCGAATACAGTATCTGGAACAAGGGTAGGAACAAGGGTAGGAACCAAACAAGGGCAGCACCAAACCTGGGCTGCAGTCCTGCCTGGAGTTCCAAACATAGTGTAGGTGAAGCCAGTATTAAAGCTAGGCAGACCTACCTTTGTCAGGCCAGGTAAATGCCAGGTAAAATTAGCTCAAAGAACAGAAATTCTTCACCTGTCTGCACTGAAGAAAATGCAGCTCGTCCTCTCTCAAATGCATTTGACCACAGTTATCCACGCTTTACTNCTGGAACAACGGTAGGAAACCGTACTGTGACAGAGCACCAAACCTGGGCTGCAGTCCTGCCTGGAGTTCCAAACATAGTGTAGGTGAAGCCAGCATTAAAGCTAGGCAGGCTATTAAAGCTAGGCAGACCTACCTTTGTCAGGCCAGGTAAATGCCAGGTAAAATTAGCTCAAAGAACAGAAATTCTTCACCTGTCTGCACTGAAGAAAATGCAGCTCGTCCTCTCTCAAATGCATTTGACCACAGTTATCCACGCTTTACTCAGGCAGAAGGTGGCTTGCAGGGACTGTCTCGTGTGACACCTCTCTGCCCTCAGGGTGCTGCAGAATTATACCTGCCCCTTCCCTGAATGCACCAGGCACACACACATGGCAAAGTTTGGGACTTCTTGTGGGATTCTCTATTCTTCTGCCTTGGATTGCATTAATGGCTTTAATATATTAAGACCTACATAGCATTTTTTTTTTTCTGAAGGCTCATCACTTTCCCAAGGCCATACTGCTCTAGGAGAGATCTGCAAAATGCTGCTCTTCCCTGTGTTTCAGAGGGACCTTCAGATACCCAGAAATCCCTTTTCAGTTAAGGGACTCGGGGCTTTAGAGCATGCTCTCTCCTTGTTTTGTTTGCCAGAGCAGAAAGAAGTCTCTGGGCACGTGGCTTTGTCTTTTTTTTAATCTTCAGCCTGATAGCTGAGGGGTTTGGGTTTAATTTTTGTCAACTAATTTAGAGGATACACAGATGTATAATTCTGTGTGTGTTCGTGCATTTGTGCATGCAAGGGTGTATGTGTCCATGGGTGAATGAATATCATGTTCAAAAGATCTTAGCTCTTCTACTGCTTATTTTAATTTGCAAGCATTTCTAAAAGTTTTATAAGTAACTGTTGTAAAATGAAAACAGTGGTTCCAGGTATCCAACAGATACAAAGGGCAAAGGCCAAACAAACAGCCTAACGGAGGGGGAGGCTGCAGCGGTTCCGCTTTAGAGCCCAGCCAGGGTGAGCACTGACCACGTCTGTTCCACACCCCAGGAATCGGCATCTCATCCTGCTGGGATCTCCCCGAGATTTAGGGAATCCAGCTCCAATAGTGCCAAGCAGTGTGCAACAGGAAACACCAGCAGCTGCATTTGGATAGGGTTGTTGCCCAAAATGTAAAAAAACTTGCTGTAAAATGTGCAGGAGATACCTATTACAGCAAGGTATAGCGTACCTTCTGGTATGTACAAACTACCTAAATCTCTACTCCTAAATCTCTACTCCAAACCTGTAACTTTGTTAGCGCTTGTGGATTTACTGACCTTATCAAGTTCTTCTACATGAATGACTTGTTTTATTTTTTAGCAGGTGGCCCAGACTACTAGTGAACCAGTTTATGGTGTGTGTTGAATATGCAGGGTTAATGTCTCTTTGCCGACAGCAACTGCTAAGAAAAATCTTTTTCTTTTTCTTAGTCTAATATTTACTTCTCCAGATAGATGTGGACTGTATTCATTACTCTTTTATGTAATATAAAGTATTCAGAGCCTGCTTTGTTTCCCCCACTACCCGATGGTGTGTTGTAGGTGTAATCTGGCAAAGAAGCTATCCCCATGCCACTCAGTTTTCTGCAACAATTTGTACAGATGACTAAAACTGTTTTGATTATTTATGGCTGGCATATGACAGTTATTTCAGTGTGCACATTTCAATATTTATTTCAGAATACTAAATATGACTTTAGTCCAACTCCATTTTTTTCTTTCTTTAGAATGCAATAAAAGTATGATAATATTTCTTTATAAAAACTTTCCCAATATTACCTCAGTCACCCTTGGAGTCAAAGCCAGGCATAGGGCAGGCATTCCTTCTGAGTTTTGTAAGAAGCTAAAAGTTAATGCTACATAGCAAATCTTCAGTGAAAAGGGAGGCTGCAAGTAGGAAAAAAACACCATGGATAAGAGCTGCATTATCCAGAAAAGGGTTTAAATGAGAGCAAATCAAGCCATATCATTTCAGGATGATACAAATTTAAGATCATAACGGAAAAACAAAAGACTAGAATTTCAGGAGAATCTAGTGGGATTGTCAAAAAGTCACATAATGACAAATAGTACGGAGAGTAGCTGTTAAATTAGCTGGTAGCAATGCAAGGTGGTAGGCTGCCTTTGCCTTACTACTACAGCACTCTAAATCAAATACGACAAATCATAAGAGATAACACGAAAAATACCATGAATGCCTCATTAAAAAAGTTTCCACAGGACACAGAAAAGCAGGTCAAATAAATGTTAAGCTGTATTAAGAAACTGACAAAGTGTAGTACCGAAGCAGGAGGAAACCAAACACATCTGATGCTGGTCACTGCAGATCCATTAATTCAAATTGCAGGAGGTCTGTTGGGTGTATAATTCCAAATATCCTGACTAAAAATAGTATTGTAGAAACCAGTGATAAAGTAAATATTAAGGAAGGATTGCATGAATAGAATGCCATCTTCTCCATGAGGATAGATTTTAAAAATGAGGACAGACAAATGAGGAAGCAGATGATGCAGGAAACAGGGAACGCAAGGTCTCTAATGACCTTCTAATGACCTTCAAAGATAAGCACTGCAACCCCCATGGTGGAATCTGAAATTCCCCCATACAATCCTTCTCCATACATCACATAGGTGTTGTATGCCACAAACAGCTCCCCAAACTTAGTGAAATTTAGGCACTTAGATGGGGAATGGAGCAAATTGGCTTTATTGCCCTTTGATGCTCTTTGCACTGCAGGCTTCACTCGCATTAACTGCTGTTACATTAGCCAGGATAAAAAATGTGCAAGACATATATGCCCTCCTGCTTTGGGAATCGGGCTTTCCACGACTTGCCTTTTAATTGAGAAGAGATATTCTCTACACACACAGCACTGCAGAGCTTCCCTTTAGGAGACACAAAGTTTAAAATCAAAGTTGTTGTAGCAAGCCAGTTTGGTACTGGCTGGCTGGGGACACAAACTGGACACAGCAGGTCTAATCAAGTGGGGTGGGATCCCCAGGTGTCTGGTGATCAGAATTTTCTTTTAATCTTCTGGGAGGGGAGAGGAACGCGTCAGTCAGTGCGTTTGCTCTTTGACAATCCTTTCTTCTAGCATTCAAACTGCTAAAACCTGGTGTGAATTTTAGATGAAGGAGATGGTGGGGAGAACACGTTTCTTTTTGTTAACGGTTGTTTCTTTCGAGCCACATTATTATTCAGTTGCCATGGTTTATCTGATTTTGTTAAGTACCCAGGGAGATATGACAATGATTGGGCACTTCTTAGAAATAAACTGACAGGTAGGCATAGTGAATCTGTGGAAAGTGGAATATTAACATTTCAGAGTTGGTGAACGCCTACTACGTTGGTCAGCTAAAATCAGGGCCCCTTTTTTCTTAATTGTTGACTATATTAGATAACTGACCGTCAAAAAATATTAATTTATGTAATAAAACTATTTATCTTTAAGGAGGATTCTTATTTAAGAAGAGAATGGAAACTTGGCAGAATTATTTTTTTTCTGTATACAAAAGTATATACTTAGACCAGGGCACAAACTTTGGTTTCAAGTGTAAGATTCATAGTACTTGCTCATTTGTGTTACGGTGCACCTCTTGCTGTAAAAGCTGCCCTGTGCTAGAGTTTCTGCACTTATTAGGAAAATATATACACAGTGGAGCTGTGTGTGCATCATTGCCTGAAGACATCTCCAGAGCCCGATGATCCACTGCAATCTCAAACTTTTATTTAGAAGAAGTCCTCTGGTGTGGAGATAAAAAGGAGGAAGTTTGTATTTCAACCTGAATATGTCAAAAGCGCCTTGAATTTATGCAGGCGTCACCCTGAACACAGGGTTGTCTGCAAGCTGGGACAAGAGCACCAAGCACCAGGACATGGATTTTCCTGCACTGTGTTGTGGGTGAGATGCTCCAGGCAGCCTTTCTTGCTGCATCCATCTCACATCTCTGCCTTGTTGGATGGGTTGTGAGCTCGTGCTTTAGAGCTTTATTGCTCATGGCAGATTACTCGATATCTTGCAAGATCAGTTCCACAGGGGTACAGGCTGTGCGTGTGAGGGCCATCGCAATGCTTTCCCCATGAGAGCATTGTGTCATCCTGCATGGGAGGAAGAAACACAGCTTTGTTTTATAAATAATAAAAATCTTGTAGTTCCAAAATATTTGTATCAAACACCAACGCTATGTATTCAGGTAACTCACAGGCTAACCAGTACTGATCTGCTGTCTTGTTAGAGAAGGGCTTGTGTGCTTATAGGTGTAGCAGTATGTCTATATTTAGGGGTTTTATACACATTTTCATCCCACATCATTTGAATAAAAGGCTTATAGTAATAGTCTGCAAGCAGACTTTTGTGTTATTCTATAAGGATATTAAGAGGATCTAATTTTTTATTACCATGACTTACTTCCTAGAATTTGTAACTACATTTTCTCCTAAATAAATTAATGCATTTTGTTTTATGTCTTTCAGGTTTAATAGCCATGATAAAATTAGTAACAAAGGTAAGTAATTCTAAATGCAGGAATAAGATGAATTTTAATCCATGGGAGAAAAGTAGTTTACCAAAATCTCCAGCAGCAATATGTTTTCTCTTCCAAATCTAATCTATTAAATATACATTTTCTCTTCTGTTTAAATATGTTTCTTCATAAGCTCTAATTATTTCTATGCTCAGGGAGGTATCTGCTTGAGACAAAAACTCTCTCTGAATCCATTTTGTAACAGCACCAGTACAGCCTATGGATTATACAGACACAGCTTGTTGGCTTCACTGGCCTTGAAGAAGCCCACACTGATCCTTACAGGAGGGGTAAGAGGGCTCACGATCTCATCACTTTCCACGCGGTTCGAGAGAGACTGCAAAAGTCATAGGCAGTGCTTTTGGTTACACTTGGAAAAGGATCTAAGTTTTGCCAACAGCATAAACCTTGTTCTTGCTCAGGCAAAATTTTTAATAGAGACGTTCTCGTGGCGCATTTCTGGCTCACAACCTTTCTCTGCCAAGTCAATTAAAACTAGGTACTGTTTCACTGGAAGGAACTCAAGGGTAGACAAGGAAGATTTATGATTACAAAGTAGACCTGTAGCCTCCAGGGCAATCTAAAATAAACTTGATGCAGGATGTACATAGTCAACACAGAAAAGCAACTCAGTGGAAACACCAGAAGTTATCCAGAAGATAAAATCAAAAGAAAGAGCAGCAAAGTGATTCAGGTGGCCAGAGCCATGTCTTTTAAAAAGAGTCTGTTTTGCTAGATGATTTGCTAGGAGTAGAGTTATCTAAACAGTTAACTGTTTAGGGGGGATGGTTTTCTAAAGGACCCTTGAAGAGACAGTGAGCCAGGTGCTCCAAACCAGATAGGGTGAAACACAAAGGTAATATAGCCTTACGGTAACGGAAGGATGCAACATCCTGTAGGGCTGGAGGGAGGTCGATTACACGGCTGCAGTTAAGTTAACCGAGGGTCAGAGAGCTTGCCTTACAAAGGGAAGTTATAAAAACTAAATAATAGATAATGTAGGGAAGCAAAAAAGGGCATTTGAGGAAGTAACTGGCTTCTAAGGGCATGAACCACTGTACAGAGTTTAATTAGAGATATAGGATGTGCTGAGGCATCGGCTTTAGCCCTTTGCTTTTACAGGCAGCTGCAATGCAACCTCACCAGCACTGTGTCAACCTACATCTTCAAAGCACTTAGTTCTTTTGGGCCTCTAAATTGCTCAGTGTGATCCATACTGACTGGGAAAAAATGAAGGCTTGGAAGACCACAGAAAGAGGGATGTTTGAAAATAAAAATGGCATGTTTGGGCCGAACATGAGCAGTGGCTTTCTGAGAGCAACATGTGGGACTGGGGAAGCGTTTTATGAGGGGCGGGACTGAAGCTCGTCAGGTATAAAATGAATTTCTGGGCACCTTATACAGGGCAACAAACCTAAAAAAAAAAAAATGAGCAGGGAGTCTGTTGAAGTGTCTAAAGAGAGAAGTGTATCTTCAGCTTCATCACTCTAAAAGACTTAATGTTAGTCTGTGATCCTCTGATCTGGATTTATGATTCAGACTCTTACCCTGATTGCCTGGACCAATGTTTCAAACAACGAGCAATTGAGAAGGGGATAAAAAAATGTGTGTGTATGAAAGAAGTAAAAGGGTAGGAAAAGAATGAGAGAAAGAGAAGAAGAAAAGAGCAGAGAGCAAGAGACCTGGCATGAATCTGGAGGCTAATGGATAGGAGACTTACCATAAACCTTCAGGATTCAGTCCTCCTCTGAATGAGCTTCTAGTATAAAATATATTGCAGCAGGGTCTGACATTCAAGTGAATGACCTAGCCACTGTGTTGTGGAGTTATTCATACTCTTTACGTCAAAGATTAGCTACTTACCCCATAAACCTTTCTAAGAAAACACAGATGCAGACAATAAGGCTCTTTCTTAATGGAGTTTATATATGAACATTTATTGCTCAGGTCAGTTGCTTTAGCAGAGATATCTAGTGCCACAGGAGATCCCTCACCTGCCCCTTCAGGGGAGCACCAACTTTGTGCAAGCCCTGTGGTGCATGTGCAGGCTACGTGCCTACCTACAGGGGTAGTGAGATGGCATTCTGGCACATCTGTAGCTCCATGACATTATAGACCTTAAGAACCAGACCATTCAGATCCTGGAGAAATGGGACATATAGCGCTGTACAGGCCTGTAATAAGCAACATTACCCTAGAAGTGACAGAGGAGCATCTCCCAGGGCCACTCTTAGAGAACAGAAGACCCACTAAAGTTTGCAAAACGTAGGAATATGTCACATAACGCTCCCCCAAGCATTATGGGGGGAAGCTGTATAAAGACTTCTGTATAACAGGGGCAGGAGCATAGCCCTTTTGCACCCTAAGGCAGCAGACAAGGAGAAAAACACATTACAGCTCAGCTAGTAACCAAGATAAATATTTAATATAAGCAGGATAGCTGGAAAATGCTGAAAGAGCTTGTAGCAGTTGTCTATATGTATGAGAGAGAGAGAGAGAGAAAGATGTTCCCTAGGCTGGTTAAAAACTCTGATGGACAGTGATTGAGCTATGAGCTGACATTGCAGCAGCCAGAAGAACCAGCCTACCCTTAGGGCAGAAGTCAGTGCCAGGAGTGCCTATGCTCACCAGGGCAAAGAGGGTGGGCAGGGGTACCAAAGGCACCCAAGAAAAGCTAAACTGTCACCCTAATATCGAGACCAACCATCACATTTAGTTGAACAGCATTTGTATTTTTGAATGATCCGCGTGTCTCACAGACATGCTCTGGGGAATTTTCCTATTACAGCTTGCTCTGTAGTCCAGAGACTGATCAGGGCAACACATACCCCTCTTGTGGCCTGCACGCCTAGTGAACGCTCTACCAAAAACAGCTTCTGCTGCATTTTATTAAAATACCATTATGGCCTCTTAGTGACTTTCAGAAATTAGGCCATGCCTGATCAATGTAGTTATGTTTGCTTTTATTTCAGGGATTGATTTTGGTGCTTTAGGAGGATAACCAAATGGCTGATAGCAGTTGCCTCTCTTTGACATTGCAGCATGGAACAGTTTGACTATAGCCTGAACCAGTAGATCCCTGCATCTTTTAAGTTTCATTTGTATTCAGACCTGGGGCAATTTTTTTACCCCAAACCTGCAAATGACATTTTGCCTATGTCATTGTTCTTTTATGAGCTGAAAACTGCCATGGATATACAGAGAGACCCAACATTGGAATCAAGAGCCACACTGCAGATCTGAGAAGATGGCACTGCCATTATCATGCCCTTACTTGATGTAAAATGAGTCAGTATGAAAGTGGCATGCAGCATCCTGCTTTCCTGTCATTCAGGGGCTTCCGAAAGAGATGTGCTCTGGTTACATGTTCCAATTTCTAGCCCTGCAGACACACACAGGGCTCTGACTCAAACTGTTGTCTTTCTTTCTTACATATCATCACTGGCAATGAAGTGCTGTGAGTCACTTCTGTCCTCAGAGTCACTGCGTGCATTTGCTTTCCTGCAGCCCAAATGCAAAATGCTAGGATTCGGTAGATGGCTCAGTTGATGATGTTTTACTATGACATGCATCTTGCTAATATCCAACCATAGTGTTGGCTCTTCTGGGGGAGCAGAACTAAAATAGCATTTAAAAATATTTTTAGACCTCCAGGATGGCTGAAACAGAGAATGAGCATGGGAGAAAGCATGGAATTTATATAGTTGCTTTTCAGAGTGGTATAAGACTTGTGACTCCCAAGTTACTGTACAGCCCTCCTTGGTTATGGTTTTGCCCTTTATGGACTCCATCCACATCCATCACCTCATCCTGTGGAGAGGAGACCCTCTGCCCTCAGCTGGTCAGGCTGGTGCTGCTGGCTTCGTGTGTGCGAGCGAAGAGCATCCCTGCGTACACAAGCTTCCTACCAATCCATGCAAGGAGGTGTCTCTTGAAGATATCTATCCAACAGAAATGAGGTTTTTTATCCAACCTATCTTTATTATTTCTATTGTTTATTTTTTCACACAATACCTGGAGGTACAAAATATATTTAGTGAGGAAAATAAAGCTTTTATGGCACTCTGAATAGCTCCCTGTAAAAAAATGTCATTTCCCAGAAGACATAGAAGTCCTGAATCTCTCACAAATCACCCCAAGACATTTTTGTTACAAAGTAAATGAGAATCCAGAGCCATTTAACCTTCTTTTAGATCTACTTTTCATCAGATCATCTAGAGCTGAAGACAATCCTGCCTGTGATAGGATATCATATTTAATAGATTTCCATATATGCCTTTACTGGACCTCGACACTCCCTTTCCAGTACTTTCCAATACAAGTAATACAATTCATGCCTCTCTAAATCTTTTCCAATGCCTTTTTTTTTTTTTTAATATATCACAATCGGTTCTAACAGCTCAGCTCTAGCAGGAGTGGTTCAATAGCTTCTCAATTGCCTTGGACTTCTTCAAAGTGTACTTAAAAGAGAGGATGTGGTGAGACTGTTAATGGGAGACCAGCACTCCTGAGGCCATCTTGACCAGAAGAAAATGATGTGAAATGTGCTCGTAACCACATTCATTTTCTAATGGCCTGTTGCTTACATGAAAATACCTGCAATTGCTCTGGACAGAGATACTCTGCAGCCCGAGCAAGGAGCAGCCAGTGGAGACGAGGAGAACCTTGCATACATCCTCGTGTAGGATTTGTGAAGATCTATTTAAAAAGTCCCCTCTGTTTTGTTTAGATTCTTATTGCCATCAAAACAACTGAAAAGTAAACTACAAACATGAAACTATGGTCCCAGAAGTAGCTAAGTGGTTTCCAAGTATATTTAAGTTTCAAAAACCTAATAGCTTGTAAAGCAGACTTGTTATTTTATGAGACAGTCGTTGTTTGATTTTAATACTTTCAGCAGTCACTTGGGGAGGAAAAATCATATCTCAACTCATTCTACTCCCATGGTAGCACTGTTACCATCCAGTGGCACCACAGTTTATTTCCAGGAATGCATGGCAGAAGAATTCTGAATAGCAAACAAAGCTGCATTAGTCCCAGTAGTTTATCATTAAGTCAACTGACCTTAACAGCAATATTCTGCTGCCCCCCAGGGGAAAGAAGTAACATTATTGATGGACTTGAGTGACCTGTATCACATATCCATCAGCTCTGGAGCTGAACTCCTGCCCCCGGACCTGCTCTGACAAGCCTGCTGCTTGGAAACAGGGGGCTGCTCTGAGAAACAGTGTTTTAAAATGCAGCGTTTGAAGGACAGTGCCAGAGGCTGAAGAAATAGTGGGTGCTGTGAGGTTCTTTATTGTCATTTCACAGAAGGAAATACTGAGTGATGATAACTTACCTGGGTGCGCAGCAAGAGAGGAGAGATAATGCATATGTATGAGCAATTTAGATGTTTGCAGAAACAGCAGTACTAATGTCAATAAGCATAAGGATAACTTCCCATTGTCAAATAACATACATTATTTAACAATAATATATGTGCATACATAAGTAAGTAAGTGCACTGTGCTTATTTGTGGTCTTTCTTTTACTTCTGGAAAATATTTGTTAGTTGTGCAAAAAAAGCTGTGCATGAAAATGCATGAGGCTAATCTACCACACAATTGTCTATACTGTCACATACAAACATATAGCGTTCAAATAAGAGCTCTACTCTGCTTAGGATCATTCTTGATAAATGATTTCTGAAGGTCACAGCAGATGTCAAGGAGGTTAGAGCTGGAGAAGACTGTTTTTCCATAAACGCCCTCTGTCTGCCTACCTAGGGCTCTCTTTCCTACTGAGTTAAGTAGCATGTTGCCTAGTCGAGCATTAAATTATTCTGGAAAATTACTTAGGCCAATTGGAGCTGATTTTCAATAATCAGTTTTGTTACTCTAAACATTTGCGTATGTGTTTGTGTAGGTGGTTTTGTGTTGCTGTGCAGGATGTTGTTATTTTGCTGGCAAAGTGCCAAGGTATCAGTTTTGGGAGTGTGCAGACTGAGACCATGGTATCTACGCCCTCATATACCTTGTCTCTTCCAGGTTAAGAGGTGAGGTAATGCAGGTAACTGGAAAACAAAAACTAAAACACCTGATCTTCAGAGGCAACCACAAGAACTAGCAGTTGTATTTAGTGCATTTGGTTCACAGAGACATAACCACATTAACCAATCTTACGCTATTTTTCCAGGTTTCAGGAAGATACTTTCTATCTCAGAAGTAAAAGCACCTATCAAAAAGTTGCCGCAACCAAAAGTGAGCCTGAGTAAGCCTGGATACTTCTTAGAGAAATCTAACACATGGAAACTCTGTTTTATTGAGAGTAAGAAAGGGCATTCAAATACTAAGATTTCAAAGCCAGGCCCTCAAGGTTAGGGAATACCTGTGCACAAGGGCCAGAATAAATGCCCCTTTTATTTTATTCTCACAATTTTAACTAACTAACTAACTAACTAACTCACATGTTTCTCTGATGTTTCTGCCAACCCAGTTTATCTGCTCCCTCTGCAGCAGCCCAGACGCCTGCGCTCCCCAGGACCCTGCGCTCCGCAGGACTCTTCTGTTGGGGCTGTTAAACCTCCCCAGCCCATGTGTGCACTGAGCTTCCCACGGAGTCTCCTAACTAACTGATCCAAACTCAAGGAAGCTTTCACGGGGGCAGAAAAGTGCATATCCCTGGCGCGATATCCCTTGCCAAATTGCAAGCCTGTGCTTGGAAGCACAAAGGAGCTCATCAAGGAACCATTTAGGATAATTTATTTACTTTTTTTAGCATGGGCAAAATAATAACTAACACATAGTCTTCCTCCTGGAAACAGCTGAATTAAATTAAATTAACAGCTGAGTTAAAAAAAAAGGAAAAAAAAAGATAAAAAAGTTTAAAAAATACAAAGCAAAGCAGACAGCTGTCAATGGAAAAGCCCGGAATGTTTGAATGTAGTTGATTTGCCAACAGGTAAAAACAAGCCCTTAGTTTTAGAGAATCAGAGACTGCCTGTGGTTCCCGCTACAGCAGGATACACTCTCACTCCCTTCCTGACTGCAGACACCCAGCCCCTCCCTCTGCTCCGAACTGCTTCCCAAAATGAGGTGAGGTGGCTCTAAAGTGCAGGACTGCCCCCATTTTGGTGGGACCCATAAGTTGTGTTTGCAGCAGGAGGTCCACAGGGGCTTCCTACAGTACTCAGCTTGGTGAACCTAACAAATCAATCTAGTCTTTACATCTTTTGTAAACCCATCATTCAGAAGACCGCACTGTATAAGAACATAGGTAACTATCCTACCTCTGCTTCTTGCTCTTTCTGGTGTCTCCAGATCCTTCTCATCACATCCCATTAGAGTCTCCATCCCATTAGAGTCTCCATCCTTGCAGATATTCAGAAGACAGCTGGATCCAGTCCTGGATAATGAGTTGTAGGTGACCCTGCTTGAGCAGGGGGGTTGGACTGCAGAATCTCCAGAAGTCCCATCCAGCCTCAAGCATCCTGTGATTCTGTGATCTCCACCACTATGATAAATTAATGTCTAACCTATATTCTCCAAAGTAGTATTCTTCAGATCAGAAGTAAATTTATTATGGATGCATTGAAATAGAAGTAAAAGCCATGTTAAAGATGGTGTTTATTCATCCTTCCTATCTGTTTCCAGTATATGTGCAGAATTCATATTCTTGACACATTTGGATAAGGTTTATTAAAAGTTCCCGTCTGTGCTAAGAAGATTTGAAAACTTTGCAGCCAATGCAAGAACCCTGACTAGCTTATTTCATTATACGTACATTTGGTTTTATCTTAAACTGACTGTAATTTGTTAAGATATGCTACACAAAGAAATTAAACTCTAAACTTTAAAGCATCCATCAATTTCAATTTGATTTGTTTAAAAAAATAAATTATAGGTTAACTTGGAAGGTAATAGAATTCAGAGAGAAAGAACTTGTGATAGAAGGAGTCCCTTTATACATTAATTTTCATTTTTGGTGAGATGAAGTTTGAAATTAGATTCAGATTGCAAATTATAGCTTTGTATGGGCTCCCTATTGCTAGCTCGTGAAATACTTAGATTCCTGAGGATGAAGCAATTTTCCTTCCCATAATAGACTGCAAAAGCCATATTTCCCACTGGTAGAATAATAGGTCTGAAGCTTGAAGTGAGAGGGAGCGATGAATTTGCTCCTTGACTTGGTCACCAACAGGGATGCATTACACTAAATTGTGATGCCTGTGTCTGCCCTGTCTTTTTCACTTCCACCTCACGGCTAAACCTGCGCTCTGAGCTCCGTGGAAGTGGCTGCTCGTCGGTCTGTGCCGTGCACATGCCTCATTTGCCTTCCCCACGCACTGCTGACTCCGTGCTTTGTGCGAGCGTCTGGGCTGCGCGGTGCCCACAGCACCGAGTGCGGGGAGGAAGCACGTTTGTCTCCTTGCATAAACTGATGGACTCATTTTGCAGAGAAGACCCACTACATTTAGGGCAGGCAGAACCCTGGAGGAGCAATGTTTATGGCAAGAAAGCAGATGTGCTATGCCCTGTAACCCTGGAGGTAACGTATTATGTTTGTAAATTGTCCTCTCACTGTTTCCAAAGCAGCCGTTCTTGTTCTCACCCATTATTACTGCCCTGCGGTGGGGCAGGCAGGAGCGCTGCACGCACAGGGCCCGGCAGCACCAGCTGGGACAGGGGCTTCAGCTGGGCACCTGAAATCACCATCAGCCAGTGCTTCAATAGCAAATCAAGGTGCTCTGCTTCCCCCCAAGGAACACAAATAAACCGAACTATGAAAAAAAATATATAACATTGGAACAGATTAAAATACAAAAAAAAAAAAATAAGAAAAAGAACAGTGAAACTCCAGAACTGTGGAAAACAACTGGTGAAGGTTTAAGCTGAATGCTAGCGAGAAATGGGTGCAGGAAAAGGGAGAAATTAGCATATTGCCTGACGTTTGCTGTTTCTGAAGCATTTTCTGTTTTTAGTAGCTCTCAATTAGCTCAGGCTGATAATGAAACTGTGTTACTGCGTGAAAAATGAGGAATAATGGTGAAGTTAAACAAGTGTCAGATGTGCTTCCAGAGTACAAAACAGGCTTAGCAACTGATCACATCTTCCAAATTTAGCAATTGATATTTCTGAGTAGAGATCGGATTGGGACTGGGAACTGGGACAGAATATTTAGGTGGAAGCTCCAGCAAGACTCAGAATTAGTCTTCAACAAAATAAATTCAGAGGTTTCAAAGCTAAATAGAAAACCCAGTCTGATATAAAACCCACAGAATGTGACCAGCTCTGACACCCAGTCCAAAATCAGACACATTATATAAAAAGGATGCAAAATTTGAAGTTGGAGCCCTCAAGAAACAATATCAGAAGCTACATATCCTTTGCTAAACATCACAAGCCATGACAAGGTCTAGCCTTTGGGAAATAATGCAAGAATTACAGTGGAATACATTGCTCAATAAAAGTTTACGAAGAGTCACGATCACAGGGTATTTTACATGGACAAAAACACAGCAACAGGATCACTGAAAACCTTTGTATAATGAATGTCATAGAGGGAGATGGAGCCTGAAAGCAAAGGGAGTTTTTTATTCATTTTTAGCAGAACAAAAGTGAATAAACCAACATGGTGCTAAAAAATGGTTTACTAGTGCTAAAACAGGAAACCCAGGGAGCAGAAAGCAAATGGATAAAGTTTAGGATTCAGAGTGTAAAATCTATCATCTATGAAGTGGGATGGGACCTGCAGGAGGAAACAGTTGCAAAAAGGCTTTGACCTAGGGGAAATTTGTGCATTCTTGTGTTGACAACACGCTGGTCCTTTAGTCACATTAAGAGCATGCACTCACTTGGGAGACTGGGAATCAAAGTAACAGGGAAAAAGTGTGGGGATATATTCTAGGGAATAGGGAAGCTGCTAAGAGCATGTGGAGTGGAGTTGTAAGGAAATTGCAGCCCCAGGATTCCTGTCTTTAAGAATGTTTTTGTCACTGTAGGACAAAAGAGCAAAAGAATAAAGGACAGTTTTGCTACTTTGGAAATCTTTACTGAGTAAAAGAATTAAGGGCACTTCTCTTTGTACTGATATTCTTCAGTCCTCACTGGATTGCCGTGGAAGGATAAGCCAAGGTCTAGTCTCAAAACAATAAAATCTCATTGAATTGAAGAAAAACAATAAACCCCAGTTATATCAGCAAGCTCAGAGGTGCATCTGGAAGTAACAGGAGAACACATCTGACAACAACATCGTGTTGGGAAGTGTTCAGGGATGCTTCCCTAGAGGAATCAAAACATCAGGCCACAAAAATAGATCCAGGGTTGTCAGGCGCAGGTTGCGTCTGCTGGGTGAACTGGGTGTCTGACTTTATAGGGCTTTGAGTAGGATGTGAAAACAGAAAGGATAAGCAGAAGTGTGTAGCCAGTTTCTGGAGAAGCTGCAGTTCAGCACATTTGAATTATTTTGAGATATTTTTCATGTCACTCGAAGATGCACAAGGAGGTGCAAATTACACTGTGAAAAAAATTATGTCAGCGGCCTGCTTACCTTTGCAAAAGCTACTTCTTGAGGCAGGAGGATAGACTGGCTGGGCGGCTAGTCCAACTTCATATGGTAGACAACTGCTTTGCGAATAGAATATAAATCAGAGAGGATTTGGGGGCGGCAGACACACTTGTAAAGCTCTTGTCAGGAACGCGTTGAAGCAAAGACCTGAGCAAAATAATGTCCATGTCAATCTGATATGAAAAAAACAAAACTTGTCTATCCCTAGCCAAAACATGGACAGCTGACTGCTAGGGCCGTGGCAGGCTGCAGCTCTGCAGAAGGCAATTAAGGCTCTTAGCAGGTGGTTGGGATGGCGAATTCCCAAACTTTTTATCAACGTATAGAGAATCTGTCAAAAGGAGATGAATTTTTGTCTGAAGGCAGTAGAAAAACAAATGGTAAGGTGTTAAGAATAATTTTAAGGAAAATACAAAAGGCATTATTGCTGTGTTTTACACTCTCTTTGGATGAACAGCAACATGGAAGAAGTCGCCTGCATACACCAAACCTTACTACATACACAGATGACAGGAGGTCAAGACAAGTATTAGAGCCTAGACTGGTGACAGAGAAGAAAAATTGATTCCTTTGTGCGAAGTACATTTACTTCTGTTTTGGGAAAAATACAACTTGGTTGTCTGAGATCTGGTTGCCTTTGTTTCTGCTAGGGCTGAGTGAGCTGACAGAACAGCAGCTACTTGGGCCACAGGTTAGTGGGAAAAGGTCCAGAGCAAACACAGTTTTAGAATCACCAAGAAATTCATGTTATCCCCATTCAGGGGAGAATCAGAAATTGCACCTCCTCAGGTCAGTCTGTGACTGGACTTTTCCACGGGATAGCTCCAGGTAGCAGAGCCCCGTGCCAGGTTACAGAAACACACCTGAGCAGCACCAGGGAGGTGCGAGCTGTCCGCTCTTCATGTGTCAGTCAGCAGAAACTCAAAGCAACAGTGCGCACCTGTTGGAAAGCAGCGCCAGAATCACTGGAAACTTGAAGCTATACAGCGCAAAAGAGAGACATCAGTTTGATTTGGAAACCGAGAACTCCCAAGTCTTTATAAAACTGAAGCTCTGCATACCTACACTGTGAACCAGTGACTACAGGCAGCAGCAGGCACAAAGACTGCTCAGCCTGGTGCATATTGCAAGAAACCAGTGACACCTGTTTTAGACCCAAAAGGGAGAGAAATAAGCAGTATGAAATTAGACATTTCGTTCAACCTCCTCAGGCTGGTACAGGCAACAAACATATAATCAAATTCAAGAAAACAATAATAATAATCAGTAGCTGCCCAGCTTCTGCTGAGAGGCAAAGATGAATCTTTAAATGGGGCTTCAGGGAAGATAATAACATAACTTTGTAGTTACTCCAAAAGCATGGGAGAAAACGTGACATTGTGTCTTAAAAACGGATGTAAAAAATGAGCACTGATAAAAGGTACTTTGAGGTATTCTTGGAAGTTCTCACTTCCAGGGAAGGGAAGGCAAGAATATGGGAAGCCATTTCTGTATTGCAACCTGCTTCACATTTGTTTTGGGATTGCTCATAAACTACACGTCTCTGTTAATCAATATGTCCTGTTTTATTTACCTATGTTTTGCCTCCTCAATTAGAGGACAATTAGTCATGGGCTAAGATCCTCGGGCTGAGAAGAGGAAAATGCAGCACGGCAGAGCAGGATCCAGACACAGAGCTGTCCCTGCCTGCTTGCTGGGACCTGCTCCGTGCCTGCAGCCCACGCACGGGAGCCCCAGGATGAGCTCCCAGGAGAGGAGTCACAACTATATTTTTTCCATGGCAGTGTACAGCTAGAAAACGGATTAACCCGCAGCAGGCAACTTTCAGGATTCAAGCTCGAATTTTTTAAGACTTATTGACATAGCTCTACATTACAATGCAAACTACACTATAGGTATAGTTTAAGGATAACTTGCTTTATGTGCACATATCCCTGATGTTGAAAAGAGAAAGCCAGAAGGCATGTAAGCCTATTCTTCTCACAGGAATTTTACAAAAAAGCAAATGCCTATTTCCCAAGGGTCAAATTTGCTTCAGGGACTGATGCAAATCAGCACCTCTGACAGAGAGCAAACTGTTTTGCTGCTCATGCAATTCCCCCTCTCTCTAAGCTGATTCTACATAAAACCATTGCATAACTTGAAACTCATGGTGTTAAGAACAATAACTTTAAGACTGCGTTTAACATAGCGACCGTGTGATGTCTGACATAATAAAATATTTATTCATGAGATTCCTAATAACTGAGCAAGCATATTTTACCTTAATGCTCAGATATAGAAAAACAAATACTCTTTATAGTCTGGCAGTGCTCTGCTTGCTCCAATTTATTGCTCATGCTAGTGACCATAGTTTGTGCTTTTTTTGCTAATCACAGAAAATCCCTTCTTTGATAATGCTGTGCTGTAAGAGAATGATAAGAATTAGGGCCATGCACCAGAGTGAGTACTGGGTTTCTCTGCAAAATGACTTTGAATGGCCTGAACAGCAGCAGAGAAACACAGTGTCACTGCCACGAGCTGCAGCTGTGGGCTCTGCAAGGCAAGAGAGGAATAGCGAAAAATGGGGCAGAGGTTCACAGAGAACCTGCATGTGTGCATGTTGCTCAGAGCAAGGGGAAAATGTGTTGTGAGTGCATCAATTATTTTAAAAGCCAGTAATTCTCTCTCCATCACCATGTGATAGTTTACAGCTTTTGAGATGCTCTTTCAGGCATTTATATCTCTCTCTACAACATTGTGTAGAGGACAGTGGAGCATTTTTTTTCCTCTGAAACACAGGTAAGAATGGGCCAAAGTATGTCAAAGTATGTCATCACCACAAAAAATTATCACCAGAGAAAACTGTACAATTTATTATGCATTTAATTTCTAAATTAGCAACAGCTTTGCCAGAAATTTTAGGCATAACCTTTTCTTCCTGAGACTCCAAGGCAATTTTACCACATCAGTGGGAGCAAGTCCAAAACCTTTTGATATGTCCCAATCTGCTGGAGCAAGCACTTCCTTCATATCAATGTGCATTGCACACAGAAGCTCACCTTCAGAGCTGTGGAAGGAAAAAGTGGCACGATCTATTGATATGAGCTATGCTGTAGGAATAGTGAGACAAGCAGAGATTAGACTGGTGCATACAAATTCCTTCCCAAAGACTAAGATAAGTTTTCCTGCCAGTAGTAAATAAGCAGAAACTTCCATTTGCTCTCTCCATAGTCAGGAGCAGATGAGATAAAAAGTGTGTTCCAAATATGCCCTTCTGGAGACTGATGCTAAGCTTTCCGATGGCCCACCAGTCTGCTGCTTTCTTTTGTTTTATTTGAGCAGTGGTGTGTGTCTATCTGCAGGATGCATATTTAGCAAAACTGAGACTGTATTACAGCTAGACTCCCAGTAGCGAGAGTTAACTGCTTGGAGGGAGATTCTGTTTACTCACCAGCAGCAAGTGTGATGGCAATTTCTCAAATTCATGGTCCAAAAGAAGTCATAGTTGATTGATACCACTACCTGAATCTTATTTTTTGGTTTCCAGTGCCAGTATGCCTAATTCCATATCTAATTAGCATGGCAAAATATCAATTCATATGTGCTAATTGGAAGCACACAAGGATAGGTGTTCATGCAAATCCCCTTCTGACTCTTTGGAGGTATCACGTGCTATAGGCAAACAAAGTTGGCACTGGAAAAAAACCCAGAAAATATTGCTTATACAATTTGAAAATTTGAGCTTGTACAGGAAAAAAAAAGAAGAGAGGACTTTGTTAAAGCAGGTCTAGAATAGGAGGCAAGAGGAGTTAGAAACAGCCTAAATCAGTACCACTGAACGTTGGCAGCAACACCACAATTTGTAGACCCTATAATTAGAAGTGGCAAAGTAATACAGAAATAAAAGAAATAAAAATACTAAGGTGGATGGCTCAGGGGACTGATAATAAGACTGTATTTTGAGCTTAGTGTTTCTTGCCACTGACAAGTGAAAGTAGCTACTTCCCAATGCAAAATTACTTCATGATTTAGTGTTTAGTAGTCAGCACAGACCCTGCTGTTGACTGACACAGCGAAGAGGCCTAAGGCTCGATGGACAGACAGACTCTGAAGACTGCACTTTCCTGGAGGAACACTTTTCTGCACACATTTGAGAGATGCTGAGAACTAAGAGGGAATTTGTTGTTGTTTTCTATATGCACTGCCTGCTATTTTAAATATCTAATTAGCATGTCTAGTGCTGTCAGTCAGAGCTCTTGGTCACTTGCTAATGAAGCTCACAACAAAGCAAGGACTGGGAAGCAAAAGACAGACAAATTGAGACTTGTCACATTTTTAAATAGCAGACTGATGAATGCTAGAACAAAAGACTGGGAAAAAAATGGGGTGAATTTTCCACCTCTTGATATTAAGGTGTAGATAAGATATTCTGTGAAAGAAATGTTCATCCAAGTTATTGGCTTTATGATATCAGCTTTATGTGGCAGTATCTTGGCAATATTAATTATTTAAAAGGAGATCTATCTATTGATATATATATGTGTATGCATATATGTAATGTATGTACACACACACCTGTATATATACACTTAGCTATAAATATACAGCCCTACCCAATTTTCCTGTAATTGAAAAAAAAAAAAACATTGTAGCAAGATGGAAAACTAAGATGGAAAACTTCAATTCCCAAAACACAGCCAGGACAGAAAGATAACACCCTTGCATTAGAACTACATTATACAGAATATAAGTGGAGAACTACCAGTGACACTGAGTTGTTAAAAGCAGGGGGAAGTGTTCTAACTTGATGTAAGTTTATATAAGAACCAATCAAAAGCCAGATTTTTATTGCCTTCCTTCTCATTGCAACTTCAGTCAGGTTGTTCTGTGACAGTTAAAGCCCTGGTATTTCTTTCAGCAAACATAATATTATTCATCATTATTAATGTCACCTTACCTTCTACTTTATCTGGCCTATCCTTTCTGTAAATTCTGTGCCTTAGTATTTCCAATCCCTGTGATTTTCTTGACTTTACTATTTTTCAACAATGCTAATGATGCAGTACTCCTGCTATAACAGATTTACCTTGATTTCCTTGGTCTTATTATTTACGCTTCCAGCAATGGATATTGTTGGAATACATTGGAGCAGATATTTCATGTTTCTTTTTTCTCTCCTACTTTTCTCCTTTCCTTTTCACTACTCCTTGCAACCTTTACCTACAATGCAGGTCTTTATGGGCCTCTGACACTGCTTTACACTGGACAATTTTTCACTAGAAAATTAACTCCCGTTTTACAGTGGGGTAAATAAAATATGACTCAGATCTTTTGTCTAGGGTTTTATATCTTTCTCATTGTTTACATTTAAAATGTTATTGGGTGATTTTGACTGGTGCATTCAGTTTGTATACAACACTGCCTCCTTCTCTCAGGCCCTCCATGTTAAAAAGAAAGAGAAAAAAGAAAAAGAAAAATAAGAAAGATGCATTGCCTTATATTTCTATGATAAAACAGAGGGAAGTGTTTGAGTTGCCTAGAAAACATTAAAATTTGTTTGCCATCTAAAGTGATAGAAAAGACTTAGTCACCATAAAATCCACTAACCGTAAACTGTGCAAACTTCACACACATTTTGTGTTATTAGTACTGCAAAGCATTTATATAGCATCATACATTTCTATGGCTATTTCTTCCCAGCAGATAAAGCACATTCCCTTCCTCAGAGAGTGTAAAATCTAAATAAGTCAAGGCAAATATTGTACATGATAAAAATAGAGGACAAAAGTTCAGTGGGGATTGATGTGTGGGGACAGCTGATAAGGAGAAGAATGGTAAAGGAAATGATTAAAGATTACTGCTTGAGATCCTTTAAAAAACAGGGAGAGGCTCAGCACAATATACAGCATACGACAATAAATGCATTACTGGCAAAACCTTGGTTGTATTATATTTTGAATTTTATTTTGTGTGCAAGAAGTGCTGCCTGGCCAAAATGACTTTCTCTGTTCAGATGCCTTATACACAAAGTGAATCCAGATGAATTATACATAAAGTGGACATTGACTGGAAGGTAATGATTGCATATATGACCAATGTATGGTTTCATAAATAGGTGTGAATTTCAAAAGGATTATATAAATACTGCCCTTTTGATGGAAAACTCAAGCCGGACACCCAAAAGCTGGCAGGTGACAGCAACGAGAAGGTCGCCGTTTCCGAGACTATGGTTTCATGATGAAAGGCCCTGGCTGCTTACATCCAGGAAAGATGCTGATCCCGTACTGAAGGAGCAGGTGCCGCAGAAGGCTCTGCCTCGGTGTCCCTTCCCAGCAGAGACAGGAGCTGGGCTGCCCTGCTCAGCGTGGCCTTGCTGAGGCAGCCGCGAGCCCTTAAAGACTTCATTGCAGGACTCCGCTCCTCGCTCATTAACGTTCAGCTTCTTTAAAGGACTTGCTTCAAGTGACATAAGCAAAAGCACAGCTATTCAGGTATGCGTCACCAGTACATCTCCTCAGAGCCATGTAAGGTACTCAGTGCAAAACCTACGATCAACTTAAACCTCTGTAGGTATAAGTCCATCTATAAATCTGTGATCCTTTCATCAGTGCATAAATTGAAAATTGCTTTTTGGGGCATATAATTTACAAAATGGCTTGGGAGCCAGAAGCAACATAAGCACAGGAGAAAAAGCGAACTTCCAGTTAAGTTGAATATTTAGTAACAAACAGAAAATGAGGGCATAAACAACATCAACACATACATAATTCAAGGCCATTGTCTGAAACTGCATATTTCACTTAAAGAAAGACTTCTAATTACCAAATCCATGGACAGGAGAGGAGGAGAGGGGGAGGGAAGGAAGGGAATATATCAAATATCAGCACTTGATTAGCTCTGCTTTAGGCAAGAATGGCCTAACACTTGGGCCCAGATCCTCTAAATTATGTGGATAATAAGAATTATGCATGAAGAACATCGTAAGACCTAGTCAGATATTCCAATAAATCAGCACCTATCTCCATCCACAAGGACAAGGAGTCAGGACCTCCGACTTTTCGATGGGCTGAGGCAACATCTCGTGGTGTGAAGTGCTGATCTCCTCCTGCGAAGCACCTCCACAGAAGAAGAGGAGTCAACGGAAACTTCAGACGCATGAACAGAAATGGGATCCATCTTAGATGGGCCGAGAATTTTCAAAAATACCAGGAATAATAGTTCTTCCAAACAGCTGGCCTGCCAGAATATCCAGGTCTAATTCATTCATCTCTATTTAAATAATACGCCTAGGAAAAAAAGATAAAAAATGAATGAGTATAGAATGGATTTAGTTGAAAACTACAGATAGGAATAAATCCCACATTTAGTTGCTGTTCTTGTTAGCAGACAGTGACAGTTCAGTGCAGAGATATGGTAACAGCATTATAGTGTGATACCGTTCTTTGCCTTTCTATTCTACACTTTCTATTTTAGAGAAAGATCTCCCTCCAACTCAGATTACATCTCTGTAGTAGATACAAGGGGTCTTTCCTATTGCCAAAGCCTTCCCGGTTGTTATTTTCCACAACACTGAATGCATACAATTTTAATGAGATCCTCCAGTTCATGTTCACTGATATACACGTCTGATCACAGCTGAGAGAGATAAGATTCTGCACGTTCTAATCAAACCCACTGTGAGCATGGACAGCTTATACTGATGAAAGTGTTTTGTGAGAGCGTTCACCAACACAAGCAGACACTGCTCACCCAAAATGCTTTACTAAACCCAGGTTTCTGGCGCATTAGACAGGGGCAATTAAGGGCAGAGACTGTCTCTTCCTTCATGTTCCCAGAAGACCTAGGTCCAGGATACTGCAGAGCTACAGAGCCACATTTGNTCACCCAAATGCTTTACTACACCCAGGTTTCTGGCGCATTAGACGTCTCTTCCTTCATGTTCCCAGAAGACCTAGGTCCAGGATACTGCAGAGCTACAGAGCCACATTTGGTGCTACTACAGGAAAAATCCTACCCAGCCTAGCAGGGATTTCCTCTTCTCCAATCCTAACTGCTCCCAGGGTGTCTGAGGCACCAGAGAGGGAAAGTGAGGCCCCTTCAGCTGCTCCCTGCTTGTGCGAGCACAGGGGCCACCAGAGGGGAAAGGGGTGCTGGCACCGCACAGCAGGGAAGCTAGAATGGCATAATCCATAAAACGTGAGGCAGCACAAAGTGAAGCCTGCTGTGGTGCTGGCACTGCCAGCAGCTCTGGTGGATCAGCCCGCGCGCTCATCCTGCACACCCGGACACCAGCGCCGCGCTGCTCCTGCGCGTTCCCATCCTGCGCCGGACCGTTAATGGGCAAGAAACGAAAGGGGATGATCTGAGGGGGTGATCTGAGGCCATCCACACTGTCCCAGCACAGGTGAGACCAAGGGCTCTGGGCCGTGCTGGGACGTTCCCGTGGCTGCACACAGGCAGAGTAGGTAACAGTAGATGACCAGACGGTAAATCAGCTGCAATGTCCTTCCCAGCAAAGGGTGAGGGCTTCTGAGGACAGGACTGGATGGGTGATGAGCAGCAGCCACTGAGCACACGGAGCCAGCAGAAAAGACATTCCCAAGGAGCCCTGAGAGACCAAGGTTGAGCCAGCTGCAAAGCAGGAAGACTGTCAAAGCTTACGGGTGGGCAGGAAGCCTCCTTGAGACACAAGGAGTGGGGAGATAACGGTTTAGGTGCCCTTTCACTTTAGTCCATCTTACTCTGATTTTCTTCACTGAAGACATTCGGTTTGTGTTCCAAAAAATTTTGCCCTGGGATGTGCAAAGACCATTGGTATCACTTTAAAGACACCATGGAGATAAACTGACTTCCTCGTTCTGGCCAAACTTCCAAAGTGGGAAGCACAGAGTTTGGTCCCTCTGCTCCTTGGGAGGTTTCAGCCCTGGTTTCCTCACATCCCCCTCAGCTTAACCAGTGAGACATTTTTGGAGCACACTGGTATTTCCAAGGTCTGTCTTCAGAAGTACCCTCAACTATGCATCTAATTTTAAGCAAATGTGTAGCCACACATAGCTGACACTGTGTGAAATGCAATTTGACTGCTTAAATTAACTGTATTTTTACTTTCTATTTGCTTATTCAGAAATTACTCTAGGAAGAAAGCAAGAAATACCTCAGTTCTAGGAAAAGGAAAGTTAAATGCAGTATCTGAAAGCTTGCATCTCTGACTAAATGGTATCAAATTGTTTCATAACTTTCCTTCTTCCTTTTAGCTCACTGATGTAGTCCAAGAACATTCAATAACCCTCAGTGAACAGACAAATAAAGAATTCAATATAAAAAAGAAAATATATGGCACTGCATTTACTTTTGTTCTGTGCATACCCCATTTCAGTTAGCACAGAAAATAATTGATTTTGCAAGTTGCTTATTCCTGTCGAAAGTTCAAGTAAGCATTACTTTTTATGTTGTAGACCTCAATATTCCCTTACTGCCAAATTAAAAGCCAGTCACAGACACAATTCTTTCACCTGTTTGAGCAGATTTCTGCTTTTCTCTTTGTAGCACCTCAAGCATTTATCCAGATCAGAGTTCTCATCCCCACGTGATGTTGAGTACAGGGCAGTGAAAAGTGATCTATAGTGTTGCATGTAAAATCCAAGGAGGTGTAACACCTAGGGACATAATGCACTCTGGCGTTGGGGGGATAAATATCAGGGGTTACTAAGTGCTTAATCCTCGTGATGGCTCCTGGGGCTTCGAGCTGCTGCAGTCTCCAGCCAGCACTCGCTTCCCTGCACAAATTGCCCGCTGAGGCAATATTCCCTGCTGCCTCTTTTTGCCACGTCAGGAGATGAAGATTTCACTAGAACCTCATGGCACCTTTTTGTGAGGACCCCTGCCTGACTGCTCTGCAGAGAAACTCTTACTTTCACTCCATCCTAAAATACTGTCATTGCCTCCTTGACAGCAGATACTTGAAGTAGCGCGTATGCCCCTCTGGTTGCCAATGACAATATTTCAGCAGCGGGATCCTGTATTTTTCCTGCAATTTTTCAAACTTCCCTCCCATCATGCACCAAATTAGTTAGCTCAGAGCCTCCAGGCTGAGGCAGCAAGTGTTGCTGTGAGCAAAACGAGCTGCACAACTGGGGCTATATATTGATTCCCCTCCAACCCTGCCTCCACCACGGAGCCCTTGCCAATTCTGTGCCTGTTCCTACATCTGCCTTTTCATGTCCCTCCAATGCACTCTTCTTGTGACTAATGCTATATGTTTTTAAAGATGCTCACCCTACGTGCAGGCATTTCCACTACATGAAATTGCCTTGAATACTGCGTTTCCACCTCTAGTAAATGAGGCTAAGGAGCAAACAGAGCCAATGCAGAAACAAAGGAAGGCAATTTCAAAAGCTAATACCACTCCCAAAAGAAAACACACGCAACCAAAACCAACACATTTTTGCATGAGCCTAGCAGATTAGAGTTTCTGTAGAGTTTTATATAGCTAATTGAATGGGTTTATTTAAAAAGTCAAGAAAACCTTCATAGATCCATAGAAAGAACTGATAATGTTGAGAGCACTCCTGGCTTTGCTCCCTTGTTTGCTCAGAAAATGTTTCTGGCAAAGCAGGAACTACAGTCTGTGAGCAATGGGTGCTCAACTTGAACAAGAAATATATTGATCAGATGAAAAGTCTGGGTAAACAGACTATTGTCATATTCTCATCAAAATGTAGCTGCCCAATTCCTCTGTGTCTCTGCAGTGCCATTTCTTGCCACCATATCAGAGCAAATATTTTCCTCTCTCACAAGATGAAGCCTTGACAGAGGCAGAGCTTTTAAGCCCTCCTTCAGTTTGCCATTTCACAGCCCTCCATTATAGGTGTGTGGGACCTCTGTCTGCAACTCGACAGTGACAAATCAAACCCGTCAGTGCCCGGTGGCAGGACATGGCCCAGCGGTGATACACCCTTTGCACCCTGGATTGGTTCCCTCTTGCAGCACTGTGCTTGCCCAGTGACTCTGCATCCCTAAATTCCTGCAAACCTGACCACAGGGAACACAACTGCAGTTTTGTTCATTTTTAAGAGTCATTTCTATATGCTACAAAGACTCTTAAATATATTTAACATAAGAGTAAGATTTTGCTTTAAGGGCTTTGAATTCCAAGTATTCATTCTTTGTCATGGAACTTTCAAATATCTGAAGCAGATTTTTTTTTTTATAATATGCATATTCTCTTCCATTATCCATATGTTGTTGCATATGTTAGCATTTCCCCATTCCTCTCTCAGCTTTACTGTGTTACAATCCAATTAGTACATGCAGGCTTGCCTATGTTGTGGAGTATTAGGAAGATCTTATCAGGAACAAATATCACAGTGTTATGTGCTAAAATGTCACTTCCAGTTGCTTTAAAAAATTCCAAATAAAAATAGTTTTTAAAATCTGCTTTGGAGTCTTCAGTTCTGTCTGCATCATGCAAGGGATAAATTATTCACCTTCATTAAGTGGAATTTCTTGTGACATAAATACATGAAAATCTTTAATTGTATTTATAAGTCATAGAGTGATTAAGATTTTAAATATCTCATTTGCATGCTAGTGTTAATCTTTTCATGAATATGAGATAAGAATATACTAGTTCATACATTTTCTTTGAAAGAACAGTATTCACAAGATTTTAAAAGTAAATTTATGACTCTTTTTTCTCCCCTGACTTTTTATCTCTAGATACACAGAAATAAAGTTGTGGTTCCAGAACATGTTCTGAATTTAGATAATAATGGAGCATAGGATAGTAATGGAGCACATTCCGTGGCTGGAGAGTGATCGCAGCTCTTCCTGAGTGCTGGAAAGCGCCCCATCTCCATACACTGAATTAATCACCTCAGGAGACGTGAAGTCACTCCTTTCTGATACGGACTGTTATGCTGATGTGACATAAAACTCTTGAGTTTGCATCCATTGCTATGACATGTTAAATCTGAGTCCATACTTCACAGTGTGGTTGTTTATCTTGGGCTGTTCTGCAGCATTTGTTTTCCTGCTGGTTATCCTGTACACTGCTATACTGCTCACGGCCTTCAGCACCCTCTCTCTCAGACGTTAGGGTGCAGTCTCCACCACTGCTTGGCTCCACAGGATGCCCAAGGCGATCTGCGCAATTCATTTGAATGATTTTTTGACAAAATCCTCAGGAAGTGCTGCCACCTCTCTCATTTCTTACTTTATGCAGCTTTGTGCGTTATATCATTGCCATGTGCAACACTTGGAAGGGCACACAGGCTCTCCGAGGGCAGCGCGTGTTCCCGAGCGCAGCTACTGAAGCTTCATGACAGAGAGAAAAGCTGGCCGTGATTCTGGGCAGAGTTGGGGCCTTTTGGGCTCTTCAGAGTAGAAGAAGTTCTGAAGCTGTCTATCTGGGATAACCCAGATACATGTATGTCTTGGAGGGTATATACACTGCATGTTCCTGCAAGCTGCTGAATGCTCCTTGCAACCAGCAGACACAGAGGATGCATATTCACTTGACAGAAACCCATTAAAGTAAAACTGTTTGATTTACATACACCTACAAGACCAAAATCTGAATGAATGCGCCTACTAGACTTGAGTGATCTTCACTTCATGTTTTGTAAGATTAGCAAACACCAGCTCTTCAGCACTACAGTGAGTGGGCTGCATTGTAAACTCATGCTTGCAGGCACAGGCAAATGAGAGTACTCTTAGCGGGTACCAGTTTTTCAGTGTGTCTAATGACCCACTCTCTGCCAATATGCATATATTAATAAATGTATTTTGCAAGCCTGGGATCACCACTCTCGCTGGATATATTTGGAGAGTCCTTTCAGATGCATAGAATTTCTGCAGGAGAAAGAAGATGAGAGCTTGGCTTAGGCTTAGTTTTTGCAGTCATATTAGATGGAAGAAACATAAAAACTTCAGTGCCACTGTGTAAAAATCATTGTCTCTAATTTTGTTGAATATGTCTGTTGTATACTTTGCCAATGGAGAAGAAAAAAAAGGCATATAATGAAATGCCTTCTTCTTGTGTGTTATTTTGCCTTAATCTACTTTAATTTTCATGTGTCATTTATATGTCCAAGAATCCTGTGTTGTGAGAGCCTTCTGCAACTCTCAGCATCCATTTCAGTTTTAATTATATTGAATAATTTTGAACCTAATGACATTTCCACCTCATTTCTCACCCTCTTTTGTAGATCGTTCATCTATGTGTCAAATAGCACAGACATCCTGTGAGAGAGATCACTGGTGACTCTGCTTTACTACAAAAACCGACCATTTGCTTCTACTTTTGTTTCCTAACTTTAAACCCATTCTTAATTTCATATTACTCTACAGCAGGTTCATTTTGGCGTGAATCTGGAAGGGATCTTCCCAAAAGCACTTTGGAAGTCCGGGTGCTTTATGCTTTTCCTTAAAATGAACCCTAAACCTGGCCTTATCCTTTTCAATCCTCTGGTGCAGGCGGGAAAATGGGACATGTACCTGGAGTCTGGAGCTCAGAATTGTCCCTGGTTTCCTCAGTTTCCACATCTGCTCATTAACTCAGTTTTCTCCAGTGCCTCTTTTGGAAACTGGACCATACTGGTTTTGATCTTTCTCTTTCTTTGTTCTTTCTAGGATGGCAGGTAAGCCTAAATTATAGTCACCAAGGTTTTGTTTGATTGTTTTGTCCTGTCCTTGTTAGGATGAAATGAAGAATTTCTTCTTCCCATTGAACTCTCGTTTCTCCAGGTTAGAAAAACACAGGGCTGCTCCCTTAGCTATGGCTACAGAACATGGAGAAGAACAGAGCCTGCTGGACAATTTCCCTCTGCTTTTTCCTTCTGAAATGGGGGAAAATAACTGACTGGTGCTTGCAGGGTTTTTAAATGTCCTTGAAATGTGATATTCTGGAGGCTGATAGCAATGTGAATTCAGAATATCTGCTTATCCTTATTTGCTTGCTTTGCACTCTGAGCTGTTCATCTTTGGTGATCTTACTACTTTCTCATCCAAGCTGTTAACTAGAATTCAAACCTTGCAGTTTATCATCATTAAAGAAAAAATCATGATAGTGTAAGATAGCTTTAATGCAGCTTTCTTTCTCCACCAAGAATAAGTTGAATTCTCTTTCTCTGAGCTCACAAAAAAAACATAAAGAGTGCCCTTTCAATTAATGCTCAGCCCATGAACCTTTTTCCTGTGTCCCTCTTCCGGATGGGCTCGGGATTCGGCAATAATTAGGCCAGAACGAGGTGACTACCTGGAGCATTTATTCAGGTGAAAGCACATAAAAGCAGCAAAGTGTGCATAACTACTCACGAGGTGATACCTGCCGGCGGGATCCTGGACCCGAACATCCCCTCGAGCTGGCAGATCAGAGGGGGAGAGCTGCTGACCGGCTCCCGCGCAGACAGCGCAGGCCTCAGGGTTAGGAGTTTCTCCTGCCCCCTCTCTCCTCACTGTTCTCTCCATGCCCGGTGCGTCCTGGCGCGCAGGGTCAGTGCGACCCAGCAGGCAGCCGGCGGGACAAGCGCTGCCTTCAGCTGCGCAGCTCTCCCGCCGGGTGCGCAGGCTCTCGCGCCAGTTGGGGGTCCCAGCCCTCAATTCGAGGGTCCCTCCTTCCTCCTCCTCTTCCTCATTTCCGGGTGTTTGGCCTCCACAGCCAGTTGGGAGGACGGCTGCGGTTAATCTGGCTACGAGCCCGGTCGAGCGGCGCCTGCAACAGGTTTTCGGCGGGGGCTGCCTGTGAACCGGGCTGAGCAGCTGCATCCCTGCTCCTTATCGCTCAGCCTGGGCAGGCAAACACCTTCCCTCTCAAGGTCTGGCCTCTGCTTCCCACAGGAGATTTTTATGACTCTACAGATCATAGGAATTTCCAACTCCAATACAGTCCCCCAAGTTTTTGTGCCAAATCCTTCATAGCTGAACCTTTCCTGCTGCCCTCTCTTGGAGTGCCTCTGCAATTCCTACAGCTTGTCTCAAGGACACACGGATGTTCACCAAACAATACCAAGGTAGATCCTTCCTCCATTTGCCCTGCATATGCCTTGAATTTGAGTGGCAGCACAGACTTATTTTTACCATAGCAGAAGCTATTAATTTAGCCTCTTGCTCCCCATTGGCTTGCTGAGCCCCTCTGAAGTGAAGCATAGTGGTTACACGCCCCAGCTTGATCCAGAGATGTATGATCAACATCAGACACACTGTACATACTAGGGCTAGTTTGCGTTCTACGCCGTTGAAAACTTTCTATTACCTTGTAAATGCAATACTGAATTAAAGCTGTTCCTCCCCTCCTGTTTTCTGCACTGCTTGATTTATGGATTAGGAAAAAGAAAGTGGCTATGTTCTGATAGATCCCCCTTCTCACACATTTTATCATCCAGTGTGCTATCATGCAAGTGATAGTTTTTTTAAAAGAAGATTTTATGATGAGATGTGCAGACCATTCAATTAGAAACAAGCGGTACACTTCTGCTCTACCAATGGTGGTGTAAATCAGGACTATGCATCTTCTTTGAGGATGATAGAACAAAAACAGGTAAATATAGTGAAAGAATGAAAGCCCAAGATTTATCCCAGGGTGAAAAGTTCACCCTGCTGCACTGGATGTGGTAGCCACTGTGAGGAAGGTGAGTACTTTTCCTGTAATAACCAATCTCCCAAACTAGATCACAGCACAAGGCAGTGTGCAGCTGCAAGGCTTAGGCTCAGAGGTGGTAACGGTTGCAGTAGCCTTTTGGATGAGGTTTTTATTCCTTCCAACACTCCTTGCCTGGTGCCCCTACCTCGCTGGGTGGGAAGGCAGCAGGGCACAGACGGCCAGCGGCACCAGGGCTGCTTGAGGCACCAGTGGTCAATTCAGTGTCCTCACAGATGCTCCCCGTCTTTGGACCTTGGCTTCACCTCTTTTAAATTTCCAGCTACACAAATGGTCATCTTACGACCAGCAGTTCTTGTATTTGCTAAGACTCTGTCAGATTCCTCCTTTCCCTGCATAGATGATACTTTCCCAGGAAGACTACAGAAGAGAAGGTGATTTGCTTTGGGATAAGTGTTGTCATCAAATAAATAATAAAATTCTCATTCTCTTTAATGCTCAAGCATCCTTTCCTATCGAAAAATCACAGTAGTTCTGCTGATGCAATTCATGGAGTACATAGCTCTTTGATAAACACTGCAGTTATATGATGACTCTAGTATGTCACATTTTGTACTAAACACGTATTTTCCAGGGGGATATAAGGTCTGTGACCCTCCCAGCATTGCTGCGAGGACAGCCCAGCTCGCACACTAGGGGAGGTTGTGTTCCCGTGCAGACCCTCCTCTGATTCCCCTTCCCCATGTTTCTGTCACAGGTGGAGCTCCATTCATCCCCGCAAAATGCGTTTACTCTTTTTTATACCAGAAACTTGCAGGGATGATGCAAATCATCACTCCCAGCAAACAACGTGCACAATAACCTGCAAATAGGAACACTCAATATTATTATTAATGATAAAATGTTCTCTAACTCATTATTTTAAATCAAAGTAAGGAAAATTGATAACAGGCTAGAATCTTTCATTTCATCAGTATTCTTGAGCAAGTTTGTAGTGCTTGCTTATCTAAGGCATTTAGCCTGTTTTCAGCTTGCAGATTATTCATTGTTTCTAAAGAGGATGATTTTGTTTTTCCAGGATACTTTTACAAACAGATTTCAGTCTCTTGAGTTCTTCATGTGAGGTACTAGCTAGTCACTTTTCATCCAAAGCCCACTATAATTTCAATCTTCCTTGGCCAAAATAGAAATTCAGTCTGTCAGCAAACTTCCTATAAAATAAACATATGTGCTACTTAGTCTTTCATCTTTTCTTCTTCTTCTCTATTTTTTAATCTCATTTCATTCCACACTGGCTGTTGCCCTTACCTTTTAAGTGCCACCTTTTCTCTTTTTTTCTCCTTCCCCTTGCCGCCTTTTTTTATTCCATCCTTCCCCTCTCTCCCATCCAGTATTTTCTGGTGTCTCACTGGAAATGTTCAGAAAACATCTTTCTTCTCAGGTTCTCCAGAAAAGTCACTGTTACTACAGCCTGGGAGTGTGACGTGCACTGGATCCAAAACCTCCAGCTCTCCCACTGTGGCTGGGTAGGATCCCCACCCAGGCCCATCGCTGACCCACTAGTTACCTGATAACGCCAAGTCTTCAGGCAGGGTGGATCTATCACAATGCTTTCCCAAAAGGTACCGTTGATAAACCTGCTCTCCAGGCTGGATGTACACATTTATCAGAGAAGAGAAAGTCTTCCCATTCAAAGGCCTGTTATCAGGCTGTCACAAGAAATAATTTAGTAAGAAAATCCAGAAATTACCAACTTATGGCTTCAGACCCGGCAGCACTGCATACAAATGTGCCTTATTTTAAAGAATATAATAACTTCCACCATCCTCCCAAATCTGAGGATACGTATTTATGCACTGCCTGTGGCTACCTAAATATGTTCAGTACCTGAAAAATCTTCTGGCAGAGAAAGCTCACTTGAACATGTAACTAAGACAGATACTTTGGCAGCTCTGTCAAAACCACTGTCTCATTGATGGGAGCTTGTCAGAGAGCAGACGTCCTGTTGAGAACCTTAAAAAATCCCGTTGCAATCTTAATGCTCCTGATGGACAGCCCTTTCCATCTGTCTCGCTAATGTAGCTGAAGTCAATAATGAGTAACACTGTAGGAATTGCAAGCAATAATTTATTAAAGCTTATATGTCATGGGAAAAGAAAAGCAGCAATCAGATTTACTTTCTGATCAATTAACTGCACTCAGACAAGCAATACTCAAATTATTCTGAAACCCCAGATGAACTGATCTAATCATTAGGAAGTCTGCAGTGCTGCTCCGTGCAAGCAGCTGCTCATTTTATTGTATTTACTTTTACAAATGACTGTTATCATCCTGCAACCCTAGCTTTATGCCTCTTTGGAAACTAACCAAGATTTGATTTTTAAGGACTCTATCTGCAGTTTAATCTACTTCAAGAGAAAGTATTGAAAATCTTGAATGAATTGGAGCTGCAGCAGGAAGCGTTTTAACAGTTATTTGCCAGTAATAAAAATACAATATAAACTCCCACTAACAATCTTTTTCCAGCCATGTACTTTCTAATCAGAGAATTCTGTCCAACATAGCACATGTATATCTGTGATTAGAAAATATCTGACAGCTGCTCCCTTTTAAACAGCTTGAAATCTATACCTTAAAATGGTTTGTATAAACCAATCCCCAAGGCCAAACAACCCTTCACAGCATAAATCTCTATTGCCCTTGCTCTATCACTTTTTTTTTTTTTTTTTTTACCTTATATTCTCACTGCTCCTCTCTCTATTTCCCTGGAAGCCTGAGTAACTCTTCAGCTTCTGTTCATTTCAAGCCAGTGCTTGGAGCGGAAAGAAAAGTTTCTTCTTGCTAGAAGAATGGGAACAAGACATTTGTTCCTGGATGTGTTGGAACTGGGAAGGAGATAATATACTTTAAAAGTTTCTGAGCTTATTTCAGCAGTGGCCGATAGCCAGGCGAGCGGGGCCGCGCTGTGTGGTGAGCCAGTGCAGCAAACGTCCTGCCCTAAACAGTAGCTAGCGCATGAAGCCAAGGCCAGTGCCAAGCACGCCAGCGAGGTGCAGGATGCAAATCTTACATTAATGCCATGAACGCTTCATCTCTTCCTCTCTTTTATTGCTACTAGGGTTATTATTTTAAGACCGCTAATGGGAAGGAAGAATGAAAGTGCACCTGGAAAGGAATACAAAAGGCAAATCAATAGCAAAGGGGAAAAGAAGAAACTGGGGACAGAGGGAGGAACCTGAAGTAAAGGAACCGCCAGCAAGAAGGTGGAGAGTCTGGTTGAAATTCCACCAGTCAGAGGTTTTCCCGGTGAAGCTCAGGCGCTGCCAGGTCCTTCCTTTCCTTATGTGCAGATGGCTTTTCAGGATGGATTACTTGGCATTCATTGATTTTTTCCCCAGACTCAATTTGGCAGCACATACTGCAGCTATTAATACATGTAGCCCAGGGGGAAAAAGCAAACAAAAACAAACAAACAAACAAAACATGCAGTTGCAGGTAAGCAGCTTGTAACTCTGCTTTGTTGCATTGTGAAAGAAACTGTGCTGCTCAGCAGACCCTTTGCTGTCCTGCGTGCAGAAAGTGCAGGACATGCCCTTTCCCGTGCCTGTCCTGCTGGGCGGAACGAAGAGCTTAAGGGACAAAGTGCTGTGACAAGCCCAAGGGATGAAGCGGTCACCCTCCAAGGGCAACAGCCTCTCCTTCTCTGTCTGACTGCCCAAGCCCTCTCGTGCGGGCAGTGGGCCGGGGGCGCCGGGGCTCGCACAGGGTTGGAAGCCGCTCTCGAGTCAAGGAGGGGCCAGGCGATACGACTGACACCAGGGCACAAGCCAAGGTATTTGTTTAGCTTGCCATATTTTTCTGTTCTGAAATAAGCCTATCATTTTTCTCTAGATGGGCAGCTAATGTGTGCCTGCTTGCACGTCATGCTGCAGACAAGGAAAATTCAGTTTTAGCTTTATTTTGTATGTATGAANGTCACCCTCTAAGGTCAACAGCCTCTCCTTTGACTGCCCAAACCCTCTCATGCGGGCGATGGGCCCAGGACTCGCACGGGGCTGGAAGCCGCTCTCGAGTTGAGCGGGAGGCAGCAGGGATCAGGCAGGAGGGACCAGGCGATACGACTGACACCAGGGCACAAGCCAAGGTATTTGTTTAGCTTGCCATATTTTTCTGTTCTGAAATAAGCCTATCATTTTTCTCTAGATGGGCAGCTAATGTGTGCCTGCTTGCACGTCATGCTGCAGACAAGGAAAATTCAGTTTTAGCTTTATTTTG
Organism: Crypturellus undulatus; assembly: GCA_013389825.1. Taxonomy (NCBI): domain Eukaryota; kingdom Metazoa; phylum Chordata; class Aves; order Tinamiformes; family Tinamidae; genus Crypturellus; species Crypturellus undulatus. The sequence goes on from VWPW01010637.1 coordinate 1,019,712, forward strand.
TATGTATGAAACCTGGCAGCTGAAAGCACAAAAAGCTCTCTTGGTTTTGTGTTCTCTTTTGCCGAAATGGTGGCTGGAGCTACATTTTGTTTGAAGAGACAGAGATTATCCATCCAAGAGAAGAATCCCTCTGCCTGAACCTGAGAGAGAAATTTGCTTTTTCATCTAGGTCTTTCCTAAATTATTTATTCCCATTTGGATAGTAAAAGGTTTCCATAGTCACTGACTGACTGTGATTTCTAAAGTGCTGCTCACTGTAGGGACCCTTATTCGCTACTTCATTTCCAGTTTTCTTGGTTTCCCTTTATTTGGGGGAATATAGCTGCACGCAGTTTTTGAGAAAAACTGTGTTCCTCATCCTCTGTTAAGTAGTTTGCCATGTTGCAAGGTGTTACCTCAAAGCAACTCTTCTGAGTGAGTCTACCCTTGTACTTCACACCCGAGTCCCTTGCCCCCACAGCAATGTGCAATCATTGCCTTTCTGTGCAGTCTTATTTTTGCTCTTTTTGTTTCTTTTCCTGTAACAAAGAGATTTTTAACCTATACACAGAGATAACAAAATCAAAATGCACACAGCAGGTAATTCCCATTCTTTTATATGCCTCAAAATGATACACATCACATTAGAAACCCAAATTGCAGGCTGGTTACAAAAAGCTGGACAGTGCATTTCTGAGAGATATGCATTAAAAACTCTTTTAATTCTTCTCTTTGTATAACTTTAAAAATAAAAGGTTATTACAATTAACAATAGAGATCATGGTGGCAAGATTTCAAGCTCTTGCTGATAGGACACAAGATTTTAAATCTGAATGGCACTTACACTGCACCTGATATGGTCTCTGTGCATTGTAGCTTCACTGCCTCTAAATCTCTATTTATTTCCTCAGCCATTTAGAGCAGGTAGCAACTGCTTTTGCAGACAGCTGCTAATTGTTATTTAGTTTGTTAAATGCCAGCAATATGCCTGGTGTGCCTCAGGACCCCTGAGAAAGGCAGCGCTTGCTCGGGAAGCCAGTCAAGGGAGAAGCTTAAGTGGTCTGAGCCCTCAGAAGGCTGCACCCTGTCACCTGAGCACATCTGCACGGATGTCACCAGCACCACCCTCCTATGACTCCCTTAGGGGCCACCAACCCAAGTCACCCCAACACAAAACCCTTTCAAACATCTGGCTACAATGGCCTCATCCGGACATGAAGCCAGTTATGGAGATCTACGTAATTAAAGGGCTGTGGAGAGGGATGGGTAGCCTGGGGGCTTCCTGCAAAGACCAGAGTGCAAGGCACCCCACCATGCTTTGCCCATTTCCGCACCCCTTGGGACTCTCTGGTTCCTGCTGTCCCTGGACGATGCCAAACCTTTGCCCCTGCTGCTGCCTGCCCAGGGTTTCACACTGAGATAAATAAAAGGAAAAGGAAGCACTCGGGACAAACAGGAGGTAGCTCTAAAACACTTAGTTTTGGTTGCATGCAGCCCTGGAGCACCTTTGGCAATGTCTTTCACAGTCAAGCCAGAAAAGTGCCTGGAGACCAAGCTCCTGCTCCAGCAGCTAGTAGGAGACTTCTGGCCATAAGTGGCAAAATGGCAGCATAGACACAACTATGCCAACAGGGACTGCTGCGACAGGACCCAGCTTAGCTCAGGTTTGCAGTAGGTCTGCCTACAATTGCCCTTATCAAGTAAAATGATTGAAAAAAAAAAGGCATAATTCATTAGAACAGAGTTTAAGATCCTAGGCATTTTCAACAGAGAAAACTCAAAGGGTTTAATATCACCTTGAAGAGGGGGAGCATTTGTGGGAGTACAGTGTGAGAACTGCAACTCTGCCTGGGTAAAACACCCTTGCAGAGGGTGTTAAGTGTTGGTCCTGTGTGTTAAGTGTTGGTCATTCAAGAAGAGTCAGTCTCAGAGAGTCCAGACATTACTACTAACTTCACATCTACATAGAATAAAGGCTGTTCTCAGTGTTGCACCACTCGGCATCTTCAATAAACAGGAATCATCTTCCCAAGCAGTAGGTTCTTCTACAATACTCCATTTTCCTTCAGAATAAGAGCCATTAAACTCAAGTGTTACTGAAATGTTGCTCTCTGCCCATCCAAAAAGACCCATGTAGGTCACGCTTGGACCAAAAAACTGCAACCTAGACAACTTATTGACCTTTCATAGTTTTATAAAAGAGATACAAGGACAGGTTTGCCTGAGAAGAAAAAAGTCAAAAATGTATTTCCCCAAGTGTTTTGAGAGCAGCCAGCATTTATCATTTGCCTTCAACATCATCCACCAAGTACTCGCTTTATCCTGTTCACATGATGCACTACTGCAGCATCACACAATTGAAAAAGTTTTGAGCCTTGCCAAAAGAAAGTAAAAAAACAAAAAAATGAAACAACCCATCATCAGTATAATTATTTGTCAGATGTTTAACCTAGCTAGTTGACCTTTTGTGCTTGCAGATTCTGCTGGATCTGGTGTCCAACACCAAAGGGAAGCTGAGCATGTGGAACTACAGCTAGAAAATAGGTCCTGATCAGTAAAAATCAGGCTCTGGTTTGTATTAAAGCAGATATTTACTTTTTCCACTAATTCATTAACTGTCTGCTACTTTACAGTGCATATTGCAGAATCTTTATAAAATGTTTTTCCATTAACTGTCTGCTACTTTACAGTGCATATCGCAGAATCTTTATAAAATGTTTTTCCATTAAAATCTCTTGCTGCTATTTGTGGCCCTGCTGCTACTCGAAGGGTTTTTCGAGGCTCTGGCTCACATTTCGATGTACTGCTTCTAATAATGGCCAGCACTATGGGAATCAAAGACTCTATTATATCAATAGATGGTACCTGTCACTTTGTAGCATGCTTTTTATGGCAGGATATTTATTTTTCAAAGATATATTCCTCCCGCTCTAATCCTACATGTTCCTCCTTTACACTTGCAACATGCTAGGCTTTAAAGCAAAGGACAAAGCAGCTGAAAATAGGAGTCTTTCCACCCACCCAGCCTATTTCTTCTCAGATATTGGGAAATTAAAACATACAGCTTTGTGGATGAATTGCTGTCAGAGACATTTGATAGCTAGGATCCCAGTAGAAGCTTTTATAATAACATTAATAAAGATGTGCTAGCACTAAGATCCCTGCATGCTGCATACCAATAACACCAGTTAGAATTATTACCTTCAGATAATAAATCATGCTTTTTTAGGAGAGAAGAAATTATTAAATCTGTCTTCACTCCCCTCCCTTATTTCCCCTGGATTCAAGAGGAGGAATTTTTTTAAAAAGAACTTCAGAATTACAATTCATTAAAAATTTCTGCTGCATCATAGCCATTCACATGGCTGCGTTTCCTGTGTTATGCCATGCTGTGCAGTTGTTTGCTTAGAATAGTTTAAAAAAAAAAAAAAAAAGGCAACCCAACGTGCTTTGATGGATGCTTCAATAAATAGCCAGGAGGGTTTTATCAGCAATCAGCAATGCTGAACACAGAGTAGAGGCTGCAGAGTTTCCCCAGACCTGCTCCGCGCCTGGCGTGAGGCAGCTGGTGTCTGCAGCCCCAGAAAGTCACCCCGAGCTCCTCCCCGCCGGAGGCCCTGCTGCCAGCACCAGAGCTGCACAAAGCTGATGGCAAGAGTGTCCCCAAAACTGCCTGGCAAGCTAGACTCTGCTAGGGGAACCAGGAGCAAGCAGGACCCACCACCACCTGCCACATCTCTTGGCCTAAGCAGATCTTCTTGGTCCCCTTCTCAAGAATTCAGCATCGTGATTTTTTTTCAGAGAATAATCATATCACTTTTCAGATTTAGCTTTGCAAGGTAAGCAAGCCAATTTCTTGGCTTTCCAAATCTTCCGGTCATGCTGTAAGTTCTTCTCTGCAACTCCTTTGTTTTTCATGAACAAAAGGTACCACCACAAAGCACAATACTCCAGATGAGGTTTCAGCACTTCCTGCAGCAAAATCACCTAAATAGTACTTTCTCTGCACCAGAAACATGTCATTGGGGTATCCTTGGACTACATTTACTTTTCCTGGCTGGATCACACTGGTGGCAACCTAAATTAATCCTCCGTCTTGCTCATTGACTTCTCACTTTCATTTCCAGGCAATGAGTTGCCAGCTTTTAATGCAAATTCTTCATATTATTAATTAAATGATCTTTCCTTTTATTCCTCTGAAGTTTACCACATTGTTTGTCTCTATGGGCCAGTAATATGTTCTGCTGATGTCTTCATCCTCCACTGTTTTGACAATGACCCTCATTTTCATGTTACCAGCAAACTTTGAGAAGTCCTTCCTGCCTTTAATGTTAAGGATTGTTAATGAAAATCTCTCCCTGATGATCCCATCAGCTTGATATTTATATAATGAATGGTGCTTTTCCATTTTACTGGTTAATTTATTTAATTCGGTAATTTGTAATTGAAGAAGTGAGTAGATTTTTTATTCTACTGTTTGAAAAGTGAGGATCACTTTAGATCTCAGGTTAATTCATATTTAGGTCAATATGTGAATTGTTTTGACTCCCTATTCTTGTTAGATTAGCACTTTTCTTTCTCCGTATTGTCCACCCTCTCATCTTCTCCTGCTCCATTGACATATGACTTGTCATATGACTGTTTATTAGATTTTTTCCTTTTTTATACACTAAATCTCCAGACATAAAGGTTAATGAAGTCTTCTCCACCCTTCTCTCTTCATTTCTAACTTAAAATTCTTTTGAAAATTCATGTGAATTTCAAACTGAGAAGAAGGGTGTCCCAGCAGATGAAGGCTGAATTAACCTCTCAGCAGATTTAGCACATTTCTGTCAGTGAAAGAGATGAGAAGAGAGCCATGCCCCACGGTGTCAGTGAACCTACACAAGCCCAGGGTCAAAAGGCTAAGCCAAATTTTCCTGCCTAGTGAGGGAAACAAGCTGGCTCATTCTAACCAGTTACTTGCGAGGAAAAGATGATGGGCTCTGCTAGAGGCCCAGACTGTGATTACAGTTAGGTATAGAGATAGAGGAGTGAAAAATTGCCCATGTGTCAATGGGTTGCAATGGTCATGTACGAGGAAGCTTGAGGTTAGACCAAAACTGCTCCCAAGACAAAACTTTATTTTGGATAGGAAGGGGCTAGTAGGCCTGACCTGTGATTAGTGCCAGGGCTAGGGTTAGATGAGTGAGAAAGTGTAGGGCTTCATCTGATGTTGGATTGCAAAGGACATGGCAGAGGAAGTGTGAGATAATCTCTCTCCAAGAGAGAGAGATTATCACCAGGACATATTACTAATTTTGGAAAGCAATGAAACTGGTAGGGTAAGGTTATGGACTGGCCTGAGACTAGGGTTAGGGTTAAGCTTAGATGAGTGAGAAAGCGTAGAGCCCATATGGCGGTCAGTTGCAAAGGGGATGCCAAAGAAAGTGTGGTCCTGAACTAGATTTGGTTAAAGGATGTATTTATTTAATTTTGGCCAGGAAAGTGGCTGGTGGATGAAGGTCTGATATGATACTAGGCCTAGGACTAGGGCTCAGTCAGAGGAGTGAGAAAGCGTAGAGCCCCATGTGGCAGGGAGTTGCCAAGGTCATGCCAAAGGAAGCATTAGGCTGTACCAAGCTTGTTCTCAGGAGAACTTTCTCCTTTTGTCCAGGACAGGGGCTGGAAGGATGAGGTTGAGGCCCATCCTGAGATTAAGTCTAGAGTTAGGTTTAGGGTTAGATGAATGAGAAAGCATAGAGCCACATGTGTTGTTGGGTTGGAAAGGCCATGCCAAGGAAGGGTGAGCCTGCACTAAGATTGCTACCACAGCACATTTTTAATTTTGTCTATGAGGGGCACTGTATGGTTCATGTTAAGGCTGAATTCAGGTTTAGGATTAGAGAAGTAAGAAATTGCAGAGTCCCCTGCGGCATTGGGTTGTAAGGGCATGACAAAGGTAGTATGAGCCTGAACAAAGGTTGCTTCCAGGACATATTGTCAATCTTGTCCAGAAAGCAGGCCGATGGTCACAGATTGTGTCCCCTCCTGGGATTAGGGCTAGGGTTTGATGAGTGAGAAAAAGCAGAGCACCACGTATCATTCATTTGCAATGAGTATTGCCTAAGGCATTCATTTGCAATGAGTATTGCCTAAGGAACTGTAAGATTGTACCAAGATTGCTCCCAGGACAATTTTCTCCTCTTTTAAGGATAAACTGGTTGCTCACTGGTTGAGAGTTGCCTGAGATTAGCACTAGGATTAGAGTTAGACAAGTGAGAAATCTTAGAGCACTTGTAGCAGGGGGTTGCAAAAGGCTTACTAATGGAAGTATGAGCCTGAACTAAATTTGATTACAGGATATCTTTCTAATCTTGGCCAGGAAGGGGTCTGGTGGGTGAAGGCCAAGCATGAGACCAGGACTAGGATTAAGGTTAGGTGAAAGAAAGCATGAGGATGCAGTAAGACTTCTACCAAGAGAATTTTTTCCTTTTGCCCAGGAAAGGTCCCAGATTGAGGCTCAGCCCAAGATTAGGGCTAGGTTTAGGAGTAGGGTTAGAAAGGAGAAGTGTAGAGCCTCATATGTGTTTGGGTTGGAGAGGGCATGCAAAAGGAAGTATGAACCTGCACTAAAATTTCTTCCAGGACATCTTTTTAATCTTGTCCAGGTAGGAGGTTGTGGCCCATCCTCGGTTAAGACCCAGGGCTAGGGTGAAGGTTAGCACTAGAGCTAGGTCTAGATGAGTGAGAAAAAGCAGAGACTCATCTAGCATGGATTGTAAAATTCATGCCATAGGGAGTTTCAGGCTATACCAAGAAAGTTCACAGGACAACTTTTTTGTTTTACCAGAATGGGGTTGTTAGTCTCTGGATGATTGTCTCAAGATTAGTGTTAGGTTTAGAGTTAAACAAGTGAGAAGGTATAGAGTCCCATGCGGCAGTTGGTTGCAAAGGGTATGCTGAAATAAACATGAGGCTGCACCACATTTACTCCCAGGACAACTATTTAATTGTTGGTCAATAAGGATGTGCTCAGCTGAGGTTGAAGCCTGACATTGTGTCTTTTCTCTCATAAGAGAGGATGAATATATGGCAAGAGCCGTAAGCCCCTCATATTGAATAAGACACAACTGTTCCTTGTTGGTATATACAGTCACCGTTATTCCCCAGCTGACAAATTTGATTTGGGGCCTTGCTTGTAATGCTCTTGCTAATTGTAGTCATGCTATTGATTTTTATAGAGGCATTTTGCTCCATATGAATGCATTACTTTTAAACCAGTTAATCATGCATCACTGACTCAACTGCAATGGCAGCTTTAATGTGAATACTCAAGTAGTGCTTCACTTCAGGGATTGTCAACAGCTTCCATCTGAAGTCAATTTCAAAGCCTTAAGAAGCTGCTTAATATAGTTATTGGATGCTCACCAGTTCCTAAGACCCTGCCCTGGCTGTTTCATATGCTTTATGCAGAACAAAATCTTCTAATTAAGTAGATGAAAGAAAGGAATTAACATACCACCTAGGGGACTGAACATACATGATTATTAAGCATTATAAAAAATGTAAAAGTCATGCCCAGTTCAAAAGCAGGATTAAAAAAAGACCTAAGCAGAGGAAGAAAACATCCCTATACTGCAACAGGGAAATGAATGGCACAGAGTTTAGGTCGATTTTTTCTATAAGCGATACTGGAGTGGCTTGCTGAAGGTAAGGTATAATTTTTTTGAGCAGCAGTGCGTCAACTCAGGTTTGTCAGGATATACTTGCTTTCCTTTTCAGGGTGCCTTTGCAAAGGTATTCTCAACGAGGTCTCACATGTGCCTGTCATACTGCTCTTCATGCAGAGACTGGACCAAACAAGTGGAATGGGCTTGCATGGCTAAAGCCAAATTTCCCATAATAAGCCATGTCAGTATAAGGATTTACATGTAGACAAAGACTTATCCCCATGCAGCAGTTAAGGACAATTTGCAGTGACTTTTTTTTTTTTCATATTCCTCCCTGCAGTGCTGGTACAGCCTCACACTTCCTCTGTCATGCAACATGACACCAAATGGTGCTCTATAAAGGGCCTCAAACTAAGCCCACCAGTCTAGTTCTGGTCCAAAATAAAAAAAGATGTCCTCAGACCCAACTCAGTGCAGGCTCTCACTTCCTTTAGCATACCCTGCCACATGGAGCTCTATGCTTTCTTACTCATCTAACCCTAATCTTGAACCTAACCCTAGTCTCACACAGGGCTCTAAGCTAAAATCACCAACCTCATTTCTGGCCAAAAGCAAAAGTGAAAAGTTCTCTGTGAGGAATATTGGTGCAGCCTCAATCTTCCATCTGCATGCCCTAGGCAATCAAAGGGTGCATGGAACCCTGCTTTTTCTCACTCATCTAGTGAGGACATCGACCCTAGCCCTAATCCCAGCCAACAGCACATGCAGCTCTACACTTTCCCATTCATCTATCCCTAACTCCAGACATAATCTCAGAATGGGCCTCAGCCCCCTGCCTTGACAAAAGGAGAAAGTTCTCCTGGGAACAGTCTTGGTACAGCCTAGTGCTTCCTTTGGCATGTCCTTGGCAAAACCCTGCCACATGAGGAACTTTTTCACTTCTCTAACCATAAAGCAAGCCCTAGGTCTATGCTCACATTTGGCCTTCACCCACCAGCCTCCCTCTTGGCTGAATTAAATAACTATGACCTGTAACCAAATTTAGTTCAAGCTCACACTTCCTTTGGCATGCCCTTGGCAACCCAGTGCCACACGGGGCTCTACGCCTTCTCAGTCCTCTAACCCTAACCCTAACACAAGGCCTAGGCCTTGTCTCACATCGGGCCTTCACCCACCAGCCCTTTCCTGTCAAAATTAAGAAGATGTTCTAGAACCAAGCTTACTTCAGGTTCACACGCCCTTTGCAACCCATCACCACTTGGTGCTTTATGCTTTCTCACTCCTCTAACTTTAACTCTAACCCTAGCTCTAGGCCTAACCATAACCCTAACTCTAGCCCTAATCCCAGGATGGGATGCAACCTGTGAACACGAATCTGCTCCCTGGCCAGGATCAAAAAGATGTCCTGCAAGCAACCTGGAGTGTACACTCGCACTTCCATAGGAAATGACAATCCAGTGCTACAAGGGACCTTTCACTTTCTCACTCCTCTAACCTTAATCCTAACCCTTACGCTAACCAGGCCTGATCTCTGACTAGGCCTTAACTTAAATCAAACAGCTCTAAATGGACAAAATTAAAAACGTCCTGCAAGAAATCTTAGTGCAGATTTGCATCTCCTATGACACGTCCTTTCCGATGCAATAGGACTCTACGATTTCTAACTCATCTACCCTCCAACCTAACCCTAACCATAATCTCAAGGCAATCTTCAACTGGACACCACCAGAGACTTTTTTTGTCAATAGGAAAAAGTTCTCTTGGTAGCAATATTAGTGCAGCCTCATCCTTCCATTGACATGCCCTTTCTATGGCAACAACACATGGGGCTCTATGTTTTCTCACTTGTTGCTAACCCTAGCCCTAACTGTAGTCTTAAACCCAGTGCAGGCTTCAACCTGAGCTCGCCCACATCTTTCTGGTAAAAGGAAAGCGGTGTCCTGGGAGCAATGCTGGTGCAGGCTCAAACTTCCTTCGCAACTCAATGTCACGAGGAACTCTATGGTTTCTTATTTCTCACACTCTAAACTCAGGCTGAGCCTTAATATGAACCAACCAGCACCCTCCTGGACAAAATTAAAAGTATGCTGTGGTAATAATCCTAGTGCAGGCTGTGACTTTCTTTTGTATGTTCCAGCCCAACAGCACCTGCAGTTCTATGCTTTCTTATTTGTCTAACCTTTATCCTAACCCTAACCCTAGGCCTAAACCTGGCCGTCGCATCTCATATGGGGTCTATGATTCAAGGTTGCTGGGGTATCAGATAACGCAAAGAATCTTTCTCGAATTGTATACATTGGAAAAGTCACAGGGCATGCAGCCCAATACAGATGATTTAATTGGTAGAAAGCTTTAGTTTTTGATGTTTGGATAAAAGATGTTGTATTCAGTGATAAAGTCAAGACCAAATTCAAATGGACTCAATTCCATTGCAAATATTTTGCACAGCTGCATTATCAGTGAATCAGATGGTATAAAAATATGTTATAAAAATAAATTATTTGCCTGTGGTCTCTAATCGATCCCTAAAAAATTCTCTTTCCCTTTGTTGCTTCCAATAAATTAATAGTCAACACAGGTGCCATTTCTATTTCTTTTTTGAGGTGCCAGTCAAAATGTAGAATATTTCTGGCAGATGGTATTGTTTATTTTCTGTGTAATTTATAATTAGATAATTAATAGTGATTGTATTTATTATTATTTAACATTTTTAACATCTTAAGAAATATTATTCAACATTAATAAAAAAAATCAGTCCCCAACAGCAATACATTTCACAAAAAATACAGAAGCAAAGGCAAAATAAATGGCACACTGCTGTAAAGGACTCTAGAGTCATCTTCATTATGAATTATAAAAAATAATTATGCAAATTGCAACATCCCTGTTGCATTTGAAGCAGACTAAGTCCGTTAACTCATGACTATGAGACATAAATTCTGTATAATTATTACTGTTCACAGTATTTCACAGTATCATGAAGTTGTAAGCTCTTCTTTTAGACTTCTCTTCTTGGACATAAAGAGGTAAGAGATGCATCTGGGCAGGAACAACTAAGAACTGTCTATCACCATTAATTTCACCTTAGCTTGTGAAATATCTCCTGGAGTGAACATATTGGATTGAATTGACTATACTACTCTAGTATAAACCTTGCACTATTCCAGCAGGATAAGTGAAGACACTCCAGATTTACATCCGAGTATTAGAACTGAACCAGACAAACTATCTAAAAAAGAAAAAAAAAGAAACATTTTTCTTTCATATGAGTTACCTATGAATGACTTGACCTGTTGCTTTATTCAAAATTTTGCAGTGATATCAGTATACCAGCTTCAATGCAGTAAACATGGACAGGCAACTTGCGACAGGTCACCTCCTTCATGGTATAACTAGGCAAAAAATTAAAGGTAATATTGCTTATCTGCCAGAGTGGAAAATGGCACGTCTTTATGTTAATAACAGACTAAGCACATCTTGGCACGTCTTTATGTTAATAACACACTAAGTATTTCTTAGTGCAACTATTTAACTATTTCTTCTTCAATAAACAAATTATTTTTACATAAATATTCACATAAAGTCAGTTAAAAGACTTTCTTTTAATAGCAAGCATGCTTCTCACTTGAACAAATAATGACACAAGAATGTTTTCATAGATTTTTTTTTCAATGAGCAAAGATACTGACCAAACATTGCCCCATGGAGTATCATTTCTAAGCAGCAGCTTCTGACTCTTCTATGGTTAGTGACAGTGTTATGCTCTAGAGTGTTATTGCAATTACAGCACTGAAGACATGTCAAGATAACAGGAGTTAAGAATTTCTGTGTATTTATGAAGTTCTGCTCATCTCTTTTGGGTAGTAACGTATCCTCAGGTACAAAAGGAAACGTCTCCTATGTGCAGTGTTGATAGTATTATTTGTGTCTTAGAATTATGAATGCAGGGTGATAAAAAAATTCTTAAGTACTAAGAAGTGATATATTGCTTCAGAGATAATCCTCCAGGGATAAATCCAAACTGTCAGCCTTAAAAATCTTCACATAGTGAATAAACATAAGAACAGGAGAGCTGCAGAGAGAGAAGCTACATTGCACCTTTGCAAATTGGATGCTTGTCTAAACTTTCATTGATTGATTTTGACTTTGCAACTTGCATCTTTCTAAGATTTCACGAAGTTGACCCAAGGTTCAGTTCTGCCAGCTTAGGTCTAAGAAACTGAAGTTGTGGGTGCACATAAAATATAAGAAGGAACTCAAAAATGATTGCTTTCCATTTCTTACTTTGTGTGTGTGTATACAGAATTATTAAATATTGTTTGAGTTGGACAACACAAAATATCTACAGCCATAAGGAGTACCTTACATAGACTCATGTTCAAAAGATGGTATAATCATTCCCATTATTTTTTGATGTTGCTGTACTGTTGTTCAAGCCTTACCACTGAACCGCTAAGAGAAGCACCACAGCTACCTATCTAGGCTAGGACCATTCCAAGCTTTCAGAAGAAAGGGTCAGAAGAAAAATGGGCCCCCAAATTGCTGTTTCTTCTTCCACATTCTCATCAAAGTTAGGGACAATCAGCTGCTAACTGAGCAGAACCTCTTATCCACAATTATACACTAATATTAAAGCACTGAGAAAGGACTGAGGTCAAATCTGCTGTAGCCCCAAAGTCTGGAAAGCAGTTGATTAACGCTCTTCATCTCCTCTTTGTCACTGGGAAGATTGTAGCTTTGGAGCAGTGGCTGAGACAAAAGGGCTGAGATCTATTTAAGAAAATCTGTGGAGTGAAAAAATAAAATAACATTAAGTAACATCAGGCTGGAGAGGGACTGACAGGGATTGGAAAGAAGAGAGTTAAGCAGGTCAGGGAGTCACATTGGAAAGAAAGGAGTCAAATATAATAGAGGATGATATCTTAAAAAGTACTTAATTAAATCAGCATTATAAAATCATGAGGAGGTAAATAAATATTAGATTGCAAACAGACCAGCTTATCTCAAGTTATAAAAACCCCATGATCTAAACAGGAGGATAATCGGTACAGAGAAAAGAGAAAATGTGGTAACAAGATTTCCATTTTATGGGAAGCTTTACTCGAACAGGATCCAGGGCTTGCTTTTCATGCAGCGCTATTATAAAGCACAACCCGTGTGTTTTCCCTAACCTCCCAGCGCGGCTTCACGCAACCCTCCGGCTGGGGCTGCGGCCAGCGCGGTCCCCTCGGGAGGGCAGCGGGGCGGCCTGGGACCCGCAGGGCTTGGGGCCGCCGCTGGCCCTGGGCCGCCCGCACGATTCCGCCTCCCCGCAGCCGCCAGCATCTGGCTGCGCTGGCTCGGCAGGCAGAGCCGGAGGGCTGATGCCCCCAGGACGCGGCTGGCGATATAACTGTGTTCCTGACATCTCTAGCAATGGAAATAGCTAAAGGCAGCAGGGAACCTGACGGGAAGAAGGATGAGAGGCAATTCCAAATATAACATCGTCACGTCATTTTTCTTTAAATTTTTCTCTAAAAATATGTCATGGGTCCGAGGGCAGGTGACCCAGCGCATGTCGCTGTGGGGATTAACCACTGGGAATCAGTTACAGAAGGGCGCTTACAAATTTGTAAGTGTTTTCTGATATTTTACAAGTGTCTCGTACAGTGTCTTTTCCATTTCACTGTGGGTGAAATATGCGTTATTCATGGCCCAGTAACTCATTTCCGTCCCGATTTGCTTTAAACCATGCGAGCTGAGCAGTTTTTCCTTACGCCTTGGCTGCATGAGCTAGTGAGGTGTAGGAGAGCTCGTGCTGTCCTCGCCCAGAGGTAATTGCGACGCTGAGGCTGCTCTCTCCCAGGAGAGCTTTTACAGGCAGGATCTAACCCCCCTTTCAATGCTTTTCTGGCACTTATCTGCAGAGCAGAGCTATGCACCTCCTGCGCTCTTCTCATCTTGGCCCAGAGCAATTCATTGCTCTCTCTAGTTTCAAAGGCACGTTTTTTTTCTTTCTATTTCCCATAATGGCTGAGCAGTATTGGATTATTTTGGATAAAAGTTTCAGGAGGGAGTAAATGAACTGGTGATCCTTAGTAGCAGCTATAAGTGCTATTGTCTTTGTTATTGTCATTTTATTGCTGGACCATGACTGAAGCAACAACTACCGGCTGCTCTGTTGAAGGAATGTAGCGAAATGCAGAGCTGCATTGACTATGTGCATATTAAAAAGGTACCTAAAATAGACTACAAAAGAATTTCAGGTCTCCTAATGTCACATTTCTAGGCAGGTTTCATAAAAAGAACCTAGCTTCCAATCGCTGCTGATAAAAATCTTCATTATAGACCTAGCTAAAATAAATTTGCAGATACTTAGGTTCCAGATCAGCACACATGTCTGCCTAGGTGGGACACCACAATTGATTTATACATAGAAGAAAAAGAGTCAGAAAGGCTGTATCTTTCTGAATATCTTATGCATATTTCCACTGCATTAAAAAGAAAAAAGGAGGAGAAGGTTGCTTTCTTGACTGAATTCTGAAAAAGGACAATTATGTATTTCTCAGGTCTACCATGAATTAACTTGAAACCAAGGAATATCCTTTAAATATTTTCTATTAAAAATGTAAATATAGACTACTGTATGTGGTGATGAACAGTATAAGCATGTCATCCATTCTGCTTACAAAAGCAACAGCTGGCTTTGCCTCATCTCTGTTACACAAACTGTGCCCTCCTATGTTCTGCAAGTTGCATGATGCTCTCTTTGAGCAGTGACCCCGGAATATGCTGCATCTCTTGTCATCCTGTCATTCCGTATCGACTCGCCTCTTTGGGCCAGAGGTGTTCCTGGTGGCGCTTAGCTTCACAGCTCACTGGTTGTCAAGTATAATACTATTCTATGGAAATGAGTGTTGGAAAATCAATAGTTCTTTGTTGATTAATAAATGATTTTCCACCAGTCAAAACATTTGTGCTGATATGTTGCTTTTGTCTTATCCTAATAGATGGCGCAGGTCACATACAGCTTGAAGCTCCACTCACAAAACGCCAGCTCCAAGCACTCACTTTTTTTTTAATCCTTCAAAGCCTTTTCACAGGGAATAAAGTCACAGCAAGCAAAGGAAAAGACGTCTCTGAACCCCCGCTCTCAAACCCACTGGCGAGCGCAGGCACAGGGGCTTCCTGCTCCCCACTAGATGGTGCTGTGAGATTTAATTTGCAACAGTTGGAAGTTGCAGCCGAGGAGGCCGGCGTGGGCACGGCCCTGCCAGGACTGGGCCCTGCTCAGTCCAGAAAAACATCAACACATCTCACAGTGAGTCACCCCAAGGACGCAGAGGCAGAACATGGTGGGAAGGCTTCAGACCTAGGATCAGGTGAGAGGACTCTTACTCTGTGTGCCTTGCTGCACTGTCTGTAAAATGGGGGCTGACCACTGCGACCTCCGTGATCACCGTGAGGCTGCGCATCCCGCTCAGGTGCTGGCGAGGTGCTCTGGCCGTTCAGATGTGCGCTGACAGCTGCCCTTGCCCCTGCTGCCCTCGCTCCTGCTGCCCTCCTCTTTGGGATGAGCAGCTCAAATGGCCTCCAGGGTGTTTTGTGTCCTCCCAGCCAGGCTCTGCTCCAGGGCATAAACCAAGAGAAGGGTCATGACGGACAGGAGATGAAATGGCTCATGGCATTTAAAGGCAAGAAGGGGCTCTTCTTAGGCCATCTAATCTTTGTTTAGTACAACCCCTTGCTTTTATTCAAGTTGTCCTCTCCTGAGGCATCAACATGTATTGCTGAATGTTGTCTTGCAGGGTCCAGCCTTGATATGAAAACGAAAAATGAAAGGGCCACCATTGCCTTCTCCTGCATCACTGCAGTGATTATGGCTTTATCAGTCTGCCACCAGCTCTTGTAATACCTGGATCCACTGGTTGAAAGAGTTCTTTAGCACCTCGGTTTTTCTTTTCTTGAGGCATTTATAACTAAGGCAGCTTGGGTTATGTAGCTGGCAAGGAGAAGAAGGAAGGCTTGCTATCAGGCAATCCCCCCAAGGCTTCCTTCAGCTTCACAAGTCTTTCTGCTCTGCTCACAACTTTTCAGCCGATGAACATGACTTCCCTTAGTTCTTGGAGATGAGCAGCATCTGTGTATGACGTGTCGAACAGAGATGTTGCTGATACGCGCAGCGATTTGAAGACAAAGGTCCTGATCCTCGTTTGCATTAGAGACCTTTACCCGGCTCTGGCAAATTACATTACACTTACATCCAATTTAATGCTCCTCTAAAATGCCAGTGTTGTAAAGAGGCCAAAGTGTAAATAAGGAGTAGACTCTCATTTATCCGTATTGACTTAATATTGAAATACTGACCACACTCTTAGGGTTGTTGCACTCTTGCTTGTCTTATACTAGTATAAGTACATAATAACTAGCACTTACATAGCCTAAGCCTGCTGTGCAAGCATTTTGGTATTTTATATTGTAGTGCAAAGATTTATTTCTATCTTTTACTTAGCAAGGGCAGAGATGCAGTTCCTGAGGGGATTAATGCTATGTGTTAGTGTGGAGGTGGGAGACCTGATTCACTGCTTTCCAGACCTCCTTTAGCATAGCTTCATTCACCCATTTAGTGACTTCACTCCTGATTTTTGGCAGCATTAATAAAAAAAAAGATCCAGACCTGCTGCCTGTGCTCTAAATTACCCCCCTAACCACCTTGCTAAGACATCCTTGATTCTGCACTTAGAAAATTTCTTTGTTCCTTTTCAATACATCATTAGGAACTGCTAAATAGGGGCCATGAAAGGCAATAAATACATCTGCATTTCTAAGCATGGCTGATGCTTTCTTTCCTTAAAATCACTTACATGTGGCATCTACTTGCCTGAGTCATTAATTCTGCTTTTACAGAGACTGCCTCTATTATTTTTATGCTTTGTCCTTAATGTTTACTTACACTGTCGCTGTTTTCCATGTCAGAGAGCACAAGGTGCTGTACCCCATTAAGAATGACTAATACATGGACAGAGAAAGAGAAAAAAAAGAGAGAGATGAAAGGAAAAAGAAATACATACTAAAAATATTGTGTGGTACTTAACAGAAAACCCTGCTGCTCCTATGAAAACAATCTATGAAAGGAGACTCACTACTAGAAAGTGAATGCACATGACTGAGGTGAAAGTACAATTAAACCATCAGAGTAAAATAACAGAAAATATAGTAGTAAGGTGAATAATAAACTCCAGTCATGAAAGCAGAAGGTGTAGAAGGGAAATTACCCTTCCACTCATAATCTCTTTATTAGGGAACTCATTAAAACCAGAGCAGAATTTGGATGGGCATGCGCAGGTCCCTAATGCAACATAACTGCATCAAACTTCCCAGAGAATCCTGTGTGGGCAAAAAGGAGGAAAGATCCCTCTGCTGGTGCTAATGCAATGTTTTCGTTAATTGAAATTTCATGTTTCTCAAACCCAAATTCCCTTTTTCAGTTCCTTTTTCCTTTTCTCTCCTGCCTCTGCCTTAACTTAGGTTAACCTTAGAACCTAGGTCTCTGCATGCAGATGGTTCATGGTGTATCAACATATGTAAACTGACCACAGAATGTAAAATGGATGTAAAAGGACCAGAGAAATCGGGACTTTGGGAGTGCAGAAGAAGGAGACTCAGGTTATGCAAAAGTAGAATGGAGGTGTGTGTCTGCCTTTCTGTGCGTATAATTTTCTGCCTAGCAAAAAGGGAAATAACAGTGGCAGAAATTCCCAATGAAAAAAACACATTTACAAAAACATTTCAGCTTTATTTTTTATTGAAAGTGAATGTTCTGTCAATATAATGTACTGAGACTCAGAGGCCTTAAAATAATTAGAATAACTTTCCTGCATCTAATTTGAAAAGTGCAAGGGTTGCCAAAATAGATGTTGTTGTTTCATTGTATTCCTCTGGGGGTATATTATAAGCACACAGTCAAACATACATTAATATTTAGAGCTTGTAATCCTTAGATGTTATCCTTCAACTAGAGAAATTCAAGAAGGGGATATCAGTGTGAAATTTCACGAAGGGATTGTTTTTCATCTTTTCTGCTATTAAAGTATTTTAAATGATGCAGGCATGCTACAGTGACAAACTAAATGGAATCTTGGTTTTTTTAAGCACATATATTAGGCCCTCAGTTTCACAGAGAGAAGCTTGCAAAGATGCAGCTGGAGTTTGGTGCACAGTCCTTGGTGACTTTCAAAGCCCTTGTAAAACCTTGTTCAAAACTGTTAATGGTGCCTCTGTTTTTTGGGGAAAAAAAAGGAGGTATTCTAACTTTCTGTGAACTTTCTAGATGTAAAAGCATACTTCCTCTGTGTTTATTTACTTACCCTTAGCACCCTTATGTACTTTTAGATTTTAAATATTTTGGAGGAAGATTCTACAAGATTCTACTTCTGTAAAATATATATTTCCGTATGATAGACAACGACACTCAACCTGAAAACAGGCAGTTTATAGATAACATCTATAGTATTGCTATAACCATATGCTAGTGTTCTGCTAATATGCTGGTAATGTGGTCAGTTTACCTTGCCTGTAGATGTTTTATAGCGCGTGGTTGCAGCAGCCCATGCCTCTACACAGGCACACCTGGATGAGATCAGCAGTGCACGTGCTCTCAGACCGGTCCTCCCTCCTGGGCACACATCTTCTCTCTGGGGAGACACCTTTTCCTCTTTGCTGCCTACACGGTGAGAGTTAATGTTCTCCATTTGACTCTCCTGTGCTGACAGGGGAAATAAAAGATGAAAATAAGGGTACTGATGTTGTGACGCCCTGGCACCAGCAGC
Source organism: Crypturellus undulatus (assembly GCA_013389825.1). Classification (NCBI taxonomy): domain Eukaryota; kingdom Metazoa; phylum Chordata; class Aves; order Tinamiformes; family Tinamidae; genus Crypturellus; species Crypturellus undulatus. The sequence continues at coordinate 1,038,151 of VWPW01010637.1, forward strand.
TCTGGGTAGGACTATCACACATACAAAGGAAAGTCAGAGTAAAGGAAAAAGTCAAGGAGAAATATTTATGAGAGCAGAGCTGGCTATCATTTCAGGGTATTTTAATTTCCATGTTGGAGATACTTCTGAAAGGGGCATAAGGATAAGCAGCAGCTTCATTTTTAGGTGCTTCCTTTTGCTCCATCTTTTTGTTTGACTTGCCACTGGCAAGATTTGCATACTATTTTCTATTTTGATTTTGCTAGGTCTCTGCATCCTGAGAAGACCTTGCGGAGCTGCTTCCTCGTTTAGCTGCCTTACTCGATGCTGCTGTCTGTTCTTCTGTAAATCATTTTCTCTGGGTCCAAGATTTACAATGCTGTAGTGTCCCGCAGCAAGAATACACTGGAAGCAAAGAAGTTTCAAAGGTGGGTAGAAATTGTATTTTCTTTCTTCCCCTCTTCTGTGGGGTGTCTAGCATATACCCTGCTAATGGGACGTGTTTCGTGAAGATGAGAAATGTGGCCTTAAACCGTTCCAGCTGGTTGTAGGCTGAAGTTAATGGCTGAGCTACTCAGTCAAGGACAACATGTGTTTTGTGGAACAGGAGAGTCAACAGGAAAGTTTTCAAAGAGTTTAGATGTTTGCAGGATTGGGATTACAGTTTAGGGATGGTGTTGGGTGATAGTGGCGGATTTAGGAAAATCAAATCTTTTCATAGGCTCTAATCTTAGTAGTGGATGGTAAAAGGGGAATAATCACTAGTGTTCTTTTCAACTGACTGAATAGCTGTACAGCCACTGAATTTAATTCTTTTCTAGTTAAGATTAGGAGAAACACTTGAAAAATGGTAAATAAGAAGTGACAGAAGCCAGGCCTTAAACGCCTACTCTGATAGCCCAAGAGAAAGCTTGTAATAAAGAGGAAAATAATCCTTTGACAGAAAATAAACCTTAGAAAAAAGCAGAGGCAGAAGCTGCATATATGCTGAGATTCAGTGGGAAGAAGAGGCCTTTCCTCTGGGACCACAAGAGGATCCAGAGATTATACTTGAAAAAAATAGTCACTCAAACCTCCTCCTGAAATTGTACAGGCATTTTGAGATCCCAGAAGGCCTCCTGCTTCCTTATGCAGTGAGTGAGGTGCTCAATACAAGGCTTTCTTAGCTGAGAAATTTAAATAACTTAACTGTAAACTGCTTTACAAACTGCAGCTGGCATCTTGTTTTTTAGTCGAAGTCAGTGGTGATGTGTCCAGGCTTCCTGGAAATGCATTCAGAAATACTTCTATTGATTTAGACCTTCACACAAATCTATTATTCCTAGCAAAATTCTCTGGGGGATAAAGTTTGTTTTTTCAGACTATGACTGTGCCAAAGAATTCTGTATTACCTATTAGACAAGGTACTTGACAAAATCAGCTTAAGAAAGAGAGAGACATTTCATTTGGTTTATAAAATAGTGTAAGAAAAATCTATTATTCTGTATGTTTAATTTTATTTTCCTGCTCCCAGTTTCTCCTCATATCGCAGACATTGCTCTACCATGAGACTAGTAGGAGTAACTCAGTCTGACTGCAACACGTTAGAGCTGTGATTTATTTTGATCTCGGCCTTGCAGTAAATTCTGCAGGTATAAGGGTCTATCTGCATTAGATCTTAATAAAAAACCCATTTAATCTGAACTCCTATGTAAGTTCACGCGGAGAGCCTGCAGTGAGGCTCCTCAGGTGTTGGAGGCATGAGTTGAGCTATGAGAATCTCCAAGGAACAGGAGTCCTACAGAGGAGGCGGCTTCTTTGCCATCTTCTGCTGGAATTTGGGGAGGAATAATTTGCCTTCTACATGACCCATTTGCCTTTGTTTAGAACCATTTTTGTTAAGATACATTTTGGAAGGATCTTGGGGCTAATGAAAAAAAAGTTATCCTTTTATGCTATCCACTAAACCAGAGCCTCAACCAGAACACTGTATTGAGCAGGTTTGATAGTGAGACCTCACAAAAAGAAAATGGAAAGGCCGAAGCAAAGGCTTCTCGCTGGGGAGCTCTCCCGCAGCAGGGCTGCACGTCTGCCTGCGTGCCCTGGGCTGGCGTCACCCCTTGGGGCTGCGGGACCTCTGGGGTGCAGAGGGTCTCCTTCGGCAGGGAGGTGCCGAGCAGCCAGCGCAGAGCCAGGCTGAAACGTCAGCCCTCGCGTCCAGCTATGTCAGTCCTGTCAATCCTCTTTCATCCTTTTCTTCTTATGCCTCCAACATTCCCCTCCCCAACCCACTACAAAGCTCTTTGTTTTCTTTATTTTTTTTCTGTGTTTCGGGAGGAATTTCTGTTTGAGGGAACCCCGATAATGCAGTTCAGTCTTCCACATTTCTGGGTTGGACTTTGAGCTTGTGCCAATCAAAATTTTCAGAGGGGAAAACTGAAAACTAAATTTTAAATCAGTGACAATTTTTGCCAGCAGCTCCTTTGGAAAAGTAACATCACTCCCCCCATATTTACTCTACGTAATCTTTGATTTTGAAATCTCAGAGATTGGCAATCTTAATGTGATGATTGTTCTTATTTAAAATTTTGCATATTCCTTGCATCGTTTTAGCGTCTGCTTCCTTTTTACATTTTCGCCCTATTGTAAGGTTAAGATAACATGCAAGCAGCATTTTTTTCCTGATAGCTATAAGCAGCTGAAAAAAAAAGGTTTGAATAATGAAAAAGCCTGTTTTATTGCACTGCTATCTATAGCAGCAAAATCTAGAAGGCTTAAAAACCATGTAGCTTCCTATAGAGTAGAAAATGTCTGTTTATCACAAAGAACCCCATTTAGCATTAAATTAAGCTATTTCTGAAGGAGCTCTAAAAAAACTTGTGCTTCCTTACTTTTCTGCCACTATGTTACAGTCACTTATTGTCTCTGTTTCAAATTAGATTACGAATGCTTTGTGTTTATAGCACAACTAGTGCGGTGAGACCCCCATCCTGTGGGATTATCCTTCTCGGGCAAAGAGGCTGTGTCAAAACATGGATGAATGCTTTTATTTACACTGTAGTCATATAAATTATACTATGTGTATGTCCTGTTAAAAACCATGGACAAACCATGACTGATGGACTACCTGTGTTTTAGGTGAGTGGCAAAGCTACCACCAACTTCCAGAGAACTAAAATTTCACCTTGCAATTCCGATGACTCTTGGCATCCAACCTGACACTGGGAATATGTGACTGTGCATCAGTAAGAAGAACCTGAGTATTGGTGAAGGAATGACACCCAGGATTTCTCATGATGTTTTGCATCTATCATATAGGAAAATACTCCTATAAGAAGGAGTGTAAGAAGGAGGAACTGTGTAAAAACAAATTCCTGCAAAAGAAAAAATGTACAAGCATAAATTTGACACCACTCACAGAAATGTAGAAGAGCAAAAGGATTGTGAACAAATAAGGATGAGCATTGCTAAGCAGTGTATCCCAGTACTGATATCAGCTAGGTTGCAAAAGTATTTTTATCTTATATTCAACCTGTGCAAATTTCATGCATGCTATAAATAAAAATAGAGGTGAAGACAATGAATTATGAGAAAAAGAACGGACTAGTAAACCCAGATCTTAAGATGATATATAATTTAACACTTAATACTTGAAAAGATTCTGTGAAATAAAAATGACTCAGACTTTACAATAAATGGTGATCTATAAAGAACTGATCTTTTCATGGGATGACTTTGGTGTCTGTGACTCCATCTCTACATTTTTAATCTAGCTAGCAAGTGTTATAAAATTGAATTTAATATATTTATCGTAGGAGCTAAGTGTGGAATTTGAAATCACTGGGCTATGCTTGACCCATAGGGGAGTGGTATATTGCTCTGTAGGTGAGGTCTTCTGAAAGTCTACATTTTAAAAGTAATATGCAAAACTGACCTTTCATGAGGTTCCTTTTTTTCCCTTTATTCATAAAAAAAAAGTTAGTTTTGACCAGATACCTTGTGCAATTAATTTCAATAAGAACACTGGAGCAAAGGCCAGACTATACAGCTAGGCTAGCTGCATTCAAGTAATCCATCTCTAAGGAAATTTATCCAAGAGTATTTTAGAAATTATTCTGAGCAACTCTAATAAACTGTTAATGAACATTTCCAAGAATTGCTGGAGGATAGGGGTCCCAGAGGACTGGAAAAAAGGCAAACAGGGACTGTGGGAGTTATGATCAATGAGTTTAACATCAGTTTCTAACAATACTTAGTAAATCGTCACTTAATAACCTACAGAACAGACAATATGTAGTTTTGTTAAGAGCAATCACACAATACTATTCAAACGTTCTTTAACGTGCTTAGAAACCTAACAAAATAGGACAAATGGGCGAGTAGTAGGGCAAAATAAAATTCATATTGACCATAGTATAGCTTTTGATGATCTCATGTGACTTTTCATAAGCAAGATAAAGGAAAATGACCTAGACACAATTATGAGGTGTACAACTGACTGCCACGTGCTGCTGGAGTTTATTGTTCAATGAGTTACTTAATTTAGAAGATACAAGAGGTTGGGCCCTGTAGAAGTTTGTCCTAGTCTGATTAATTTTAGTCTGCTGCACAAAAAGATCCAGAAGATTACAGTGGAGTGCAAATGAAATTACAATATATAGCACTGCTGTAAGACATTCAAATGCCCTTCTGGGATGCATTAACAGGTAGAAAAACACAGGAAGTAGCTCTTTTGCTTTGGGCGGCACTAGTGACCTCAGCTTGAATATTGTGTCCTGTTTTGGACTGGTTATTTTTAGGAGAATGTACCTCTATAAATCATGGAGTTCAGAGGTGAGGAACACAAACAGCAAGAAATGTGACTTCCTGAGAATGGTTGAAAGAACTATGCCTGTACTTTCTAGGAAAAAATAAAGACACGGATGACAAGGATGAGGCAGGTCTTCACAAGTACAAAATACTTACCCTACCCCCAAAATTGGTAGGAAAAAAATGTAATCTTGGTTGCTGAAATCAAAGATAATTCAGATAAGTCTTAAAGAAAGAAACACCTAGAACAGAATTTGAAGACAAGTGAGCATTGGCTACCTCAAGGGCTGCTGGTAACCCCTGCAATGGAAATTTTTAAGGCCAGCTAAGTATGGTGTAAATCTAGCTGATTTTGTCTCAAGAACAAAGATAGCCTACATCAGGGTAGCCTGTTCTGCCACCCATCTGTAGATTGTTCGGACAATTTTTCTAGCCTGCTCCCAGGCTCCTCAGAAGCACATTGCAAGCTGTTCGGGTGCGGTACCCTCTGCCCAACTCATAGCTTCATAGAGAGCTTTCTCATGTGGTGCGGGCAGGTTTCCGTGCTCAAAGGAGGGCTAGAGCCATTTGGGAAGGACAATGGTTGCGAGCAGACTGCTCCTGCTCCAAGAGCAATTCATTTAGCACCAAGTTCATTCTCTGCTCAAGAATGAGGATTATCTGGGAAACAGGAGAGCCAAGGAAAACATCTGTGAAATACTGGAGCAGCCATAGTGGACTCCCTAAACTGCAAGCAAAGGAGATGACTGAGTAGACATTCCTGGTTTCAACATTGCCCTACTGGGGTCCAGTTTGTGACCTGTGTGTCTAAGGTTCAGTGGTCCATAATTATCACATGGCTGTTCCCTATTAAAGAATTGCCAATAAGGCTAGATAGTAGTTTAAGAAATATTCCAAACTTTGGCACTGATCCACTGGTTCAAAATGTGTGGAAATCATTAGATGAAATAACCTCTTGAGGTTATTTTCAACCTTACACAGCAGACATTTCTCTGAGGTAGTAATTTCACTCTTCTTTGGAATAACAACAGGATTAAAAATGGAAGAGCAAATAATGGATAAGAAAAAGTCACAGTTTTAGTAACTATTAATGGTAGAGCAAGCTCATGAGAGTTCTATTTATGCTATACGTAATAAGAGTGTTAATTCAGATGTGAAAGAGAGAGTGTGTATTAAATTATGCCATTTGAGAACATCTTATCTTTAGTGAAAACTTATGGAAAATAGCTAAACTGATAAAATGTATTACTTGAGAGTTACAAATAGTGAAATTTGGGAGAAGGTTGTGTCAGGTACAACAACTTTCCTTGTCTTCTCATGCAGGATGAGATGCCTTATTCATAACATAATTGGTCCAGCATTTGTGACAGATCAATATTCTTTGAAATAATATTATATACCAGAATTATTGCAGTTTCAATTATCAGGAAATAAAAGGTAAAAAAAAAATCCTGCATATGATATTTCAATGGTACATACTGTATTTTACCTGCAGAGCAAGAAATCTGCTTAGGAAAGACCCAATTTTAATGCTTCAGGCTTTAGATGTGAGAAAGACAAGATATCATTACATTGACACAGAGAGCTGGATAAGGGCATATTTTTACTTGGGACCTGTTACTGTGCTTATCAGAGAAATTCTCTGGCATACAAAGGTCTGGCACAGCCTCATTCTGTGAAGGACAGGGAGTGATGTCCCTGAGAATATGCCACCGACATTATCTCAAGTTACAATCCTGCTTAAAAGCCTCAGAGGAGACTACATGGGTGGCTCTTCTCTAATGCAGGATAGACCTTTCACTAGTCCTAATAATTAAGTAGGAGAATATGCTACCAAGTTTCCACTGCCGTATCCAACCCTCACCATTAAAATGATAAGAAATCAAAGTGTCTGAATATGGTGAATAGGAATGTAAGCTGTTTACATAATCACTGTTTACATTCTGTTAGAGGTGACAAAATCATCAAGAAAAAAAATGTCAGTGTTGATAAAAAGCATATCAGTAAACAGCAGATTAAACGGGACATAGAGAGCCTTACAGCCCAATTATACATAATTTGCCATGGACATGGTTTGAGAAAGAAATGTACACAATGACTTAGAGAAAATTGCTTAGCTTGACCACATCTTTATTAACGAGAAAACAGTGCCTGAGGGCAAACTGTCCTTGAAAAATATCTCCTGTAAATAATACTGTGTCTTCATCCTCTGTCTTGTGATGAAGAAGAGGCTTTTCCTCCCATTCCTTGGGCTCTCTAAAATTTTGTCATTGCTGGAGCCTCTTCAAAATCTACCTGACCTACCTGCTTGCAGCGAGTTTCCTTGCTGTGTTGAGCCTGGATCTACACTTAATTATCATGGGTCTTCTGCAGACAGTTTTTCAATGTCTGTGTAGTGACTTTGTCCTAATTCACATGCATGGTACTGCAGATCTGGGAGGTTTGTGATACCTCTCCCAACTCTGACATGCCTCTTTATCCAATTAGCATTCTCGCATCCGGCCTAGAGTCTTATTCCCACAGTTTTCTGTACTCATGCACTGACTGCAAGCACGGAGACAAATCAACCATATTGCCAGAGAAGTGGATATATGGGTCTACCAGGAGTCTAAGGAAAATACCTTTCTAGCTGCACTTTATCCCAGCTGTTTATGAAAAGCATACATTTCATTCCACCAGCAATAGCCCTATGGGGCATTTTGTTGATCACATTTAAACATGACAATGAGTTTTCTATGAAATTTTGAAAATCAGAACATACTGAAGAGGATAAAGGTGGTGACTTGTTGCCTATTGTCTTCATATAATGAAAAGGGGATATGGGAAAAGTTTTTCACTCCCATTAAAGTAACATGAATATTACAGACAGAACATCAAAAAACTGATAGACCAGGAAAGACTGAAAGGTGCAATGCCTTTTCTGGTGGCTTAATCTTTTCTTAGAATGTGAACTGTGACCCATTGCCTAATGGACTTCAAAATGAATAATGAGAGAATACCTAAGAAATGGCAAGAATAGAAAAAGGATCTGTTAAGGAATATTTGGATAAGTTAAGAAAGATTCAAATCACCTTAGCCTTTGACAAAATCTCAGAAAGCGCTGAGCACTTTTTGAGTCCATGGAAAATGGGAAAAATTCCAGAAAATTAGAGAATAGTCATACCACTATCTTATAAAATAGAGAGTAGGTTTATGTAAAGAATATCTGGCTAGGAAACAGTGCTGTAAAAAGGACCTATAATGGATAACAAGTTGAACATAACTTTAAAATGATTTTTTGATCAATAAGAAAGAGATCACTCTGGGATGTTTGAATAACATATGGAAGACATGGGTGATAAATACTATCTCTTATATCATAAAATCTTGGTCAGAGCAATATTTCTAATATCAGAGTCCATGTTTTAAAAATATACAGGTGTAATGAGAAGACATTTACTTATTAAGAGGTAAAAAAAATCTATAAAAATGATTTTTGTGGAAAAGCAGGGATGGAAGGGAAGTGTAGGTGTTAATTGGGTAAAAGGTGGCTATAAACAGGGAACCAGTCATTTATTCACCATTTGTACTGAGAAACGTCTATCTGAATATATAGGAACAATAAGTCTAAGTTAAATATTAGGAAAACTTTCTTACTATTGAGACAGTTTGGTACTACACTGGAGATAGTAGGATACTCATTATTGGAAGTTTTAAAAATAATTTAGACAAATGGCTCCTTGCCTGAGATGAGCAGTTGAACTATGTGACCTTCTGTGCCTGGCATTTCTTTAATTTGTTTCTTCTAGCACATACCTTGATTTTTAAGCAATCTATTTTGTGGCACATTCAAATTCCAGCTACAAGCTCTTTGTTTGTTTGGCCATATGCTTTTCAGCGCAAAATTGTGTGCTTGACAAGCTGAAAGGCTCCAGGGACATCCTGCTGGAACAACACAAAGAAGAAATACTAGGAAGGTGAGTGAAGAGGAAAGGAGGAATATATTAGTTATCCAGCTCAGAGAAGTGTTGCAAATATCACTAAACCAGATCCTCCTGTCTTTGAGTCCAACTAATCACAGGCTGAGTTTGCAAGCTCATCACAGGGGTACTGTGTTATGGTATCGTGACCACTGCAGGGGTTTAATGAGTGTTTCGGTATAGGAGAAGACACGATGAGCAGATGGAAAGGCAGCAGTAATCCACAGACATATTGATGAGGCATGCAGGCCAACTGGGTGCTGACCAAGACCAGCTGTCCCTCTCTCTGGTCTAGCTTTTCTGGGAGAAAAAGAGGAAGCTTCAAGTAACACTTTGTGTGTGAATTTCTGGTCAGTGTTGATGTCGTGTACTCATTTTTTCCAGACCCTGCCTTATCCATAATCAAGATGCCATCTTCACTGCCCATTCAGAGCCTGCATCATGATGCAGCACACTATTTTTTCCTTTTGGTGGTGCGGCTGTGTAAAGAAAGCTGTCTCTGGGAGAAAAAAGTGAGCCTAGGGAGGAGGAAGTAAAAGGTGACTTCCTAATAAATCCTCCTCTGTTCTGAGCCTACACAGTTATTGGACAGAGATCATATCTGAACATATGCACTTTTTATGTGCCTACCCAGTAAGTTTCATAAAGCTCTTATGTACCTACTATATGCAACTCGCATGTTAAGGAAGAGATGCTCTTTGGCTTAGCCTAAACTTATTCATAATCAAATTCAGCTAAACAAGAAAACACTAATACTAAAAAAAAAGAGTGCTTACAGAGACGCTTGCTTCAGTTTAGCTATATGGGTTTAAATTCACATCTGTTTACGAACGTGTGATCAAGGCCTTTGGGATACACCTCTAGAAATTGGCTAGCCCATCCTGCCTGCTCAGGCAGGGTCACCTGCAGCAGGCTACCCTGAACCATGTCCGATTGGTTTTGAGTAGCTACAATGATGGAGACTCCACAGCCTCTTTGAGAAACCTGTTCCACTGTTCAACCACCCTCACAGTGAAGTGTTTTCTTGTATTCAAGTGGAAGTGGTATGCAGGTCTCAACACTAAGGTAGCAAGGCGGTAGGAGGGTCTAATAGAAACTAGAGCAAACCCTTTAACTTGTCAAGAACAAAAAAAAAGAAAAAACAAACAACCGTTCTGAAAGGTTCCTATAAAAAATCACTGTGTGGTGAAAGAAAACATTTTCATTATGAGAAATGACTGATAGTAACCTGAAGCTGTTCCTTGTCTAATGGGATTTCAGTAAGTTTGCCGTGCCTTAGTTCAACACTGTTTTTTAAGACCCAAGGAAAACCTTGTGTGGAGGAAAGCCAGTCTGCTTTTTTGTTTCTTTCTTTCTTTCTGCGCGTGTGTGCTGCTTTTTACTGTATCAATCTACTAGAAGATACTACCTTTTAACAGGCTTGCCTCACATACACTGGGACGCTAGGGCTACAGCAACATTACCTCATTAATACAACATTACATTACAAACAAAACACTGAATAACACATTCCACTCAGTATCAGGGCCAAGGGTCAAGTAGACTTTTTTCATTCTGAACATTTTTCATCTTGCTTTTAACTTACATTTTTAACATATCCAAGGCCCACTCAAAATATAACCTGAGTCCTGGCCAGGAACCAGGACTCAGGTAGAGCCGAGTGTCTCCTGAAATTTGTTATATGAATATGAGTGAGGCAAACAATGTGAGGATGATTTTCTTAATATTATCTGAAAAGATACGTTTAAAAGAACACAAAAATTACAAATGCTAAATCACAATGCAAGTACTCAAGGATAGCTGGCAACCTTAATTCTAGTATTTCCTATCTTCAAATGCTTGATTTTGCATTTTTGCTAATATACTTATAATACAGGTTTTGTGTGTGCAGTTTTCTAGGTTGAAAAGCAAACAAACCCCTTTTCTTCTGTGCAGTTATGGTTCTCCTGCAGGCTCTCTCCACAGATCCAACTTTCATTCCACCCCACATACCTTTGCCACTTGAGTAAATGTCACCTGTGAGATATCATCTAGAACGTGGCTCAGCATCAGCAGGACACCTGCTGAAATCGTTTTCAGGGATGTTTGCTGCCAGCAGATCATTAACGAGACCCTTGATTTCGGCTCAGACCAGCATGTGGAGGCCATCCCTGAGCAGATTCTTGGTGCGTATATTTCCCACCTCTTCCAGCTATGATCGCTGAAGCCTGTGGCATATAGGAATAAATGAATCCCTTCAGAGTTGAGGCTCTGTATTTCAAATATATTTTTTTCTTTTGTATAATGCACTTGTTTGCAATTCAAATAGTATTGGTTTTGTGATGGCTTCCATCACAGCTGTGGATATCCCCGTTCACTCTGACTCTCCCTCTTGCTCCATCCCAAAACCTGTCTAATCCCACTCTGTCCTTGCGTGGCTTTTCAGGCTTCTGGCAGGCAGGTATGTCACCTTGCTTATACCAACTGCTTTGACCAGATAGGTCCAAATGGCATTTGCAGCTCTTTCCAGGAATCTGTAGCTGGTTGCTATAGTGATAAACAAGTTGGCTTATTAGGAAAAAGAACAAAGCGCTAGAGAAAATGATTTCAAAATGGCCTACGTGCATACATAAACATGTGATCGGTTCATTACCAGCTCAGACAGCTGGTTTCTTGTTTCTGGAACTGCACAAACACCCAATATATTATTTTAGAAAGTTCAGCTGGTCTCTGTTGCCTGTGTTTCCTGACAGACCTATGCTTCCCATGTACGTGTGGTGTTCCTCAGCTTCCAGGAAGAATTAGTATTGTTAGGGACTTTCACAACTGAAAGTGCAAGAAAATATTGTCCCTTTAAGATACTGATCAAATGAGGCTGACATAGGTAAAAAGGAACGGATGAAGACAGAAGAAATCCATTGTTGTTACATTCTATGCTGTTCCCTTTCCTCCTTTTTTTTTTCTCCTTCTGCTCATGTAAAGGTGCCTGTACACAGACTGCAGGCAGCTATCTGAGCCTGTCAGATGGTGGAATGGGAGCATTATATTCTCTGTAGGAAGGCTGGCTTGAGAATTGATCTTTCAGGCCTTCAGTAAAGACCAATAAACTTTTCCGTGTTTAAATCCCTCAACATGCTGTGACTCCACTGAGGTCAGGCTTGAGTCCATAAATGTGTAATAGACAGTGTAGTAGATGGATACTCTAAGTAAACAACTAGCTGAACTGCTGGTGCTGGCAACAGGCTTTTGGTTTTGATGACCATGGGATCCTGTTTGAAGATTGACAATTTACTGGGCACGATGGGAACCATCTCACATGTTTTTGCCAACAGGCTGGGCAACCTCATAAGGAGAGCTTTAAACTAGGAAAGATGTGGGGAGGGAAGAGTTATGGAAACCAAAAAAGCAAAGTGGGACTCAAGTGGAGATATGTCCAGTAATTTTATGCAGCTAAGGAAGTACCTACAAGACAAGATAATGTGGAATCCTCTTGCATTCTTCCTGGGAAATCAGCATGCTCAGATGGCTCTCTGAAGTGCCTGTAAACAAGTGTATGCAACACTGAGGAATAAACAAAAAGAAGCAGAGATCTGTGTGCGGTCGTAGGGCTGTGATCTTTTCACAGTTAAAGAGACAGGGTGGGATAGCTCACAGCTGGAATCGTGCCAGGGATACATACAAGTTCTTTAGAAAAGACAGACCAGGATGGTGAGGAGGGAAGAGTTGCCCTTTTTGGAGAGAGAGCAACTGGAATGTATGGAGCTCTGCCTAGGAGTGGGTGATGAGCAGGAAAGGATTAAAGAGCAGACTATCATGCGTTATGCTGTGGCAGGGGTCTTCTACCAGCCACTTGATCAGGAAGAGGATGTAGATGAGGCCTTCTGCAGATGGCTGAAAGTAGTCTCACAATCATAGGCCCTGGCTCTCAAGGGACACTTTAACTACCCTCGTATCTGCTGGAGGAACAACACAAAAGCAACTTTGAGAGCATTGATGATAACTTTCCAACACAGGTGACGGGAGAGTCAACAAGGAGAAGTGTGCTGCTGGGCCTACTACTAACAAACAAGAGAGGGCTGGTTAGAGATGTGAAGGTTGAGATGATAGAATTCAGGATCATGTGAGGAGGAAGCAGAGGGAAAGGCACTGAGTGGGGTAGGGGCCCTAGTGACAAAGGATACAGAGAAGTCAGAGATACTGAACGTCACCTTCACTTCAGTCTTTATTAAGGCAGCCCTCAGGAATCCCAGACCCTGGAGACCATCAAGAAAGTCTGGAGAAAGGAAGGATTTTTCTTGGTCAATGAGGGTTTGATTAGAGATCATTTAAGCAAACTTGACAGCCACAAGTCCATGGGCCTTGATGGAATGTACAAAGGCGTGCTAATGGAGTTAGTGGATGTCATTGCTAGGCCATTCTCAATCATCTCTGAAAAGTCATGGAGAACAGGAGAGATGCCTAAAGACTGGAAGAGAGGCATTGTCACTCTAGTCTTCAAAAAAGAACAAGAAGGAAACTACAGGCCAGTCAGCCTCCCCTCAAACCCTGGCCAAGGGAAGCCCAAGAAGGCCAATGGTATCCTAGCCTGCATTAGGAAGAGTGTTGCCAGTTGATCAAGGGAGGTGATCCTTGTGCTCTACTCACACTGAGGCTGTATCTAGAGTCCTGTGTCTACTTCTGGACTGTCCAATACCAGAGAGACATGGAGCTACTGGAGCCAGTCCAGAAAAGGGTCACTAAGATGATGAAGGGCCTTGAGCATCTTTCATATCAGGAAAGTCTGAGAAAGCTGGGTCTCTTCAGCCTGGAAAAGACTGAGGGAGGATCTTACCAATGTGTTGATAAGAACTGAGGGGGATCTGAGGGGAGGGTGTAAAGAGGATGAGGCCAGACTTTTCTTAATGGTGCCCAGCAGATAGGATGAAAGGCAACAGGCACAAAGTGAAACACAGGAAGGTCCATGTGAACATCAGGAAAAGCTGATGGTGATTGAGCACTGGAGCAGGTTGCCCAGAGAGGTGCTAAGATTTCCTTCCCTGGAGATATTCACAAACCGCCTGGACAGGGTCCTGTGCAATATTCTCTGGGTGGACCTGCTCAAGCCGGGGGATTAGACTAGATGATCTTTAAAGATCTCTTCCAACCTCAACCATTTTGTGATCCTTTGGCACTCCTGTGAGAAACACTGCTGATGCTGTTTTTAGGCTATTGACGCATTTTGGTTGACTGAATCAAGCCAAAAGTTATGATTTCACTAGATTCGAAACAACTAGTGAATACATAACACTAGACACTAAACTGCATATATTTAATTTAGATTGGTCGGTTAGTCTTTTGCCTTCCACATTTTGAGTAACTCTTTATCTGTTTTTACCCATCACAGTAACGAGGCTCATGAACCACCTTTGCATGCCAGATTTGATTACCCATTTTCAGTTACCACCATCTGCTGCTGTTGAAAGCAAACAGCCAAATATTCCAAAGCAATGAAGCATCCGTGACTTAAATTTACTCAATTACAGTCATGCTCATGCAGAATAGAACTATTTTTTCTACAGTATTTTATCCACCAGTTAAAAATAATTGCACATTTTTATATGTTTATCCAACTGTTTTTGCTTCTGTTTCCCACAGAACTGTAATAGTTTTATCAGCTGCAGAGCCTACAAAACAATCAATTTTAATACCTTTTTCCAAATGCTATCTGTAACTCTGACTGTCTTTCCAATATCTGTAGAAGAACAGCCTGTAACATTATACCTAGCTTGAGAAATTTCTGATACTCAGAAACTGAGGGGAAACTCAAAAGCTCTTTTGAACAAGCACAAGTCTTGCCCACTGGGCATGTCCTGTGGACAGGCTGGTGGTAGCAGAAGCCTCTGCCATCTAGAGATGGAGGTGCCTGATGGCCACGCGATCATCTGAGTGGGAGAAAAATGAAAGGAGCCGAGTTGATGATGAGGTGGGTGTGCAGATGACACAGCCATAGCAACTCTTAAACCATGCCTGTCCCTTTCCACAGATGTTGGAAAGGCTACAGCCAATGGAGAGAAGATAAACTGGGGCATGCAATTCCTGGCTAACATTATGGTCCCTGATGACTGTGTCCAGCCAGTGCAAGCTGGAAGAGCCTGCAGCATGCTCTAATTTGAAAAATAAATAAATAAATAAATAAATAAATAAAAGCCTCTGCAGTCCTATGCAGAATATTGCCTAAGCTAAATGAGATTTCTCTTGCAGGAAAGTGCATATTCACACACTGTTTTCTGAAAGTGCATCAGTGCCAGAGCTGGGTATCCTCTGCTGGTTGGAGCAGTGCATAAAACTAAAGTAGAGCAAACAGAAAATCGTGTGCCAGCCCCAACACATCTGGGACAGAAATCTTTGGAGAATGGGGGCAGCAATCAGCAACATCAAAATAGATAAGGCAGTAATCAACTGCAAACAATTCTGGACCAGATTCTAAAGAGAAATGTCTACCCACACACCATGATACAACTCAGAACATGCCCTGCGCTGCATATTGTGTGCAAAAACATAGAACAGTCTGAGTCACCCTGTGATTGGTACCATCCATCACAAGTTAGAAACTTGTCCTTTGTTTCAGAGCAACACCCAGGGCCTCAAATCAAATGTGACAATTTTTATAATAAACAGTGCTGAGATGTTTTGCAGTAAAAACCTATCTTTGTAGACAGTCTGTCCCTACAAATGAAATAGGTATTTGATTGGGTCCCTCCAATTTTCAAGAGAAGAACATTTGCTTATCTGGAAACAACAGTTCTATAAATAATATTTTTTCTTGTACATATTTCCTTTCAGCAACAGGATTTCCATGGGAATTCTCTCTTTTACCTTTCCTCATAAGATAATCTATGTTTAAAGCTAAAAGAAAATGTATTGCATTTACCACCACACCTGACATGCTTGACTTACAACCTCCCAGTCTGCTCTGTAGCATGTGAAAACACCTTACAACAGTTCTGGAGTAAAAACACATGATCACACAGCCAAATATCTTGTATCATTATGTTACAGATGTTATCTACAGTTAAAAACAGTAAATACTATGTTAGCAAATATACAGAAACAGTAAATTTAGCCACCAGATTCCAGGAACACGATTAAAGTGATGGAAGAAAACCAAACAGTCCATCAGAATATCTCCCTGGTGCTGAGTTAGTGTTTGTGCTCCTTTCTAAACTGCAGCAATTGAATTAGCTATTTGTATTGCTGCCTTTAGTAAGGTCTTATGGTCACAAAGTATAAGTGTTCTCACAGGTTGGCTCTGAATATGTACACAAAAGTCCACTAGAGAGAGCATTTTTGACTGAAAAAGACTAAGCAGTCTGTGAAGAATGTCAGTTAAATCCATTCATTTGTAACCCCTCGTTTCTAGGTTCTGCCCCAAAAGGGCTTTTAGTATCCTGACACGGTGATATGGGTTTATAATAGCTAGAATGTACTAGTTTTGAATCCAATCCTCTGAAATGACTCCTGACTTTCAGATGAGACCAAACAATACTATTATTGCTATGCTACTTAAATAACATGTGTTTGCATTATTTGAATGAATTCTCTCTGTAAATACTGGTGGATGGTAAATGAGAAAACAATGGCATGTTCAGTCACTGGAGAGAGATGTTATTTAGATTATCGTCCTTTATCCAAACTGCATCAGCACAAAATGGGCAACTGTAATTTCATGTCTGGGATGTTTTTGATTTAGATATATTGAACTGTTTATGCTTGCCACAATCCTCCATATTATTTCATTAATCACACAACCACCCTTCCCTTTCTTCACTAAACATGCTAACTCTAATTATCTCTCTGCTACACAGATGTTTCCTCATTTAGATGTTCAGTGTGTGGTCATGTGTCACCCTCACTTTCCCATGGATTTCAGCTGCTATGGCACCACTTTAATGTCCTTTCTGGGTGTGAACCCTCTGGGTTAATACGACCCTTTGAATAACGAATTGATTGCTAGGGAGATATGAATGATTGATATATACAGTCCTCATTAGCTGTACTTGCTACACACACGTAAATATGAAGGAAAGCAATAGTTTAATCTAAGGAGATTAGTGACAAAACATAATAGATTTCTTTAACCCCTACTATTCCCACTGATTTTTTAAAATGTTTTAACATTTCAATGTTTTAAACAGATAATTAATGAGAATGTGGCAATTTGTAAACATCAATACTGTGCCTCTGCTTTTTCTGCAACACAAGGATGCAAAAACATAATTCGACTTGTAAACAAGTGCTCAGGTATCACAGCAGGGAATGTTGAAGAAGCGCTTTGCAAACTACATCCCTGGTAAGAGGCTTCATGAGAGGGTTTAGATCATGCATTTCGTGCGCGTTGTGGCACTCGAAGAGCTGCCTTTTGCTCAAATAAAGCAAGGACAGGTGCTTATAAAGATCTCGTATATGATCGACTTCTAAAGAGAAGCTCTCGAGTCGTTTTCATCTCCAGAGAAGAAACAAAGTAAAAGCTGTTAAAAAAAAAAAAAATGAAAGAAAGAAAAAGGAAAATAAGATCGCGGCTCTTCGCATGACAGACCCGGGAGCGGCGCGGGGCGGGCGGCGCCCCCGGCCCAGCCCGCGGGGACCCTCCTCCCCGCCCGCCCGCGCCGCG
>VWPW01010637.1:1055942-1148629 GCA_013389825.1 Crypturellus undulatus
GGCCGGCGGCGGCGCGGGGGGCGCCCGGCGCGGCGCTGCCCACCATCTATGCCATCACGCCCACGTACAGCCGGCCCGTGCAGAAAGCGGAGCTCACGCGCCTGGCCAACACGCTCCGCCAGGTGGCGCGGCTCCACTGGATCCTCGTGGAGGACGCGGCGGCGCGCAGCGAGCTCGTGAGCCGCTTCGTGGCGGCCGCCGGGCTGCCCTGCACGCACCTGCACGTGCCCACGCCGCGCCGCTACAATATGCCATCACGCCCACGTACAGCCGGCCCGTGCAGAAAGCGGAGCTCACGCGCCTGGCCAACACGCTCCGCCAGGTGGCGCGGCTCCACTGGATCCTCGTGGAGGACGCGGCGGCGCGCAGCGAGCTCGTGAGCCGCTTCGTGGCGGCCGCCGGGCTGCCCTGCACGCACCTGCACGTGCCCACGCCGCGCCGCTACAAGCGGCCCGGGCTGCCGCGCGCCACCGAGCAGCGCAACGCCGGCCTGGCCTGGCTGCGCCAGCGCCACCAGCACCTGCCGCCCCCGCAGCCCGGCGTGCTCTTCTTCGCCGACGACGACAACACCTACAGCCTGGAGCTCTTCCACGAGGTGCGTGGCGCGGCGCGGCGCGGCGGCCCCGCGGGGAGAGGCGGCCGAGAGGGGCCCTCCCTCCGCCCCGCTGCCCCCCNTGCCTGCCCCGCGGGGCAACGGCGGTTGGGGGCTGCCTGCCCCGCGGGGCAACGGCCGTTGGGGGCTGCCTGCCCCGCGGGGCAACGGCCGTTGGGGGCTGCCTGCCCCGCGGGGCAACGGCGGTTGGGGGCTGCCTGCCCCGCGGGGCAACGGCCGTTGGGGGCTGCCTGCCCCGCGGGGCAACGGCCGTTGGGGGCTGCCTGCCCCGCGGGGCAACGGCCGTTGGGGGCTGCCTGCCCCGCGGGGCAACGGCCGTTGGGGGCTGCCTGCCCCGCGAGGCAACGGCCGTTGGGGGCTGCCTCCCCGCGAGGCAAGGGCCGTTGGGCGCGCGCGGCCGCTGGCGCCCGTCCCCGGGCTGTGCCTGTCCCCGCTCCTCGGTGCCCCTCACCTAAACTCGGGCACGGACGAGCCCTGACTCCTCCTCGTCCTCCTCCTCCCCGGCCCCTGCGCCTCGCGGCGCCCCGTGCCTCGCCCGGCTCCCGTTCACGCTTCCCGGCGTTTTCTCCTCCCCAACTTGGCCGTGCTGTTTTCCTCGCTCTCCCGCCGAGCGAGGCGGGTCTGGCCGTTATATAACGGACCCGGTGTTTGGTTAAAGCTGGGAGGAAAGGCACCCGTCTTTGATACTTTCTTTTTCTTTCCAGGCTGTGTCTTCCGCCTTGTAGGGCAAACCCGCAGCAGGAGTCACGATCCTGCGGGGTTTCACTTGGCACCAAGGAGTTATCCCGAACCTGCTCCCTCACAAGTTGTTGCTCGGTCTTTTTGAAGCTTTTCATCCTTAAAGGCAGCCAACAGTTTTATGTAATGGCCCAACATCCTCTCTGGAGGTTTTGTTGTAAAGGGACATGGACGTATTCTGTCTGTAGTGAAGTGCTTGCTGCTTTCTGTTGGAAACTGGCAAATGCTTGGGAATGAGATTATCCCGTTTTCTTTCTGATTTCCCACCTGCAAGAAAGAGCGGGGTTTAGTTAGTGGACATAAAACAGTGGAGGAGAGATTGCGCATCCATGCCCTCAGCAGGAGAAGAAAGGAGGGAGCAGTAGGGTGCATCGGCAGGCAGGGACTGAACGGGAGCTTAGGCAGGCTGAGATCGGTGTCTCACTAGTGAAAAGTCCATGATTTAGTAGTGTGCACCAATGTTCCATATTTTGCAAGTACTGTGTTTCCTCAAGTGCTTTACAATCAACCTACAAGCAGGTTAAATGAATGTGATATGCACAGGTGCAAGGACCCGAGAGCAAGTTGGTTTAGGAATGCTTATGTTGACTTGTGTTTAGAACTGTGCTTCAGTTCCTGTTTCAGTATTTTGACAGGTGCACGATTCCCATTCAGCAGGGATGCCTGAGTTTCCTTCCGAGTTTGGCATTCGGCATGGGAGCTGCTAATTTGAAGATCTTTGCCTGGGGTTTAAACCTCTGTTATAACAAGATTTCCTTTAAATCTTATGACTGGACTTAGCCAGTTATAATACAGAGCAATTGCATATGCTGATCTTTGATAGAATGGCAGTGTCCATCTTTATTCAAGGATGTAAAACTGGCTTGTTCCTATGGAGGCCGCGAGCTGCTGGAGAAAATGAGTAGGCTAGAATGTGTAGTGTGGACAAAAGATATCTCTAAATTTTCAGAGTACAAATGTTTAGGGCAAACTAAAGGGACAGTATTGACAGGCACAGAGCACTGAGTGGCTCACAGCTACTGAAAGGGCAGAGTCAGTTCTTTTATTATTATTCCCCATACTTTGCTTCTAATTGCAGTGGATGGTGAAATAAAAGGATGCAAACTACCATTCTAAAGAGCTCGGATGTGAATTCATGAAAGCAGGTAACCAATCTGTCTGAAGAGCAAACCCTGAATATTGCAGGCACAGCAGGCAACCTGTGTTTATTTTCGCTAAGTGGGTTCTAACCTTACACGTAGAGCTAAGACTTCTCTTCGACCAGCTTCAGCTGCCAGGAAAGACATTTTTAATCTGAATCCTGTGTTCACAGGCAAACAGGTTTGTGTGGATGAGTTCTTCCTATGAAATATAATGGTTGGAAAGCTCCATTTCTGGAGCGGGTGGAAAAGGATTTTTTTTCTTCTGTTATCTGTATATCCCTAGAGTAATCTAGGGATAGTATAACAGCTACATATGTAAGACATGTCTCTGGAACAGTAGCAATAATAACAGGTTGGATTCCTGCCTGTATCTTGGCCTGGCAAAATTAAAAGAAGTCTTACAGATATTGCTAACTTGATGTACCCTTATGATGAGAAGAATGATACATTTGGAGAGAGAGAGTAGGTTTCCTGCTTCCTTTTTTTCCCCTCCTGTCAAAGCATTGCTTGGAATATTATTTCTTGTCTAAAAAAAAAAATCACTGTTTTCGTGGATTCTGACTTGACAGCTCTGAAGTGGGAATTGATTGATTTATGAGGGTAAACTGTGCTTCTCTTCCCCAGGCATGAAGAGAACAGCTTCAGAACGCATCACATGAAGTCTGGTAGTAATTCCTTTCATGCAAGTGGCGTTAGTGATACCTCAGAGGGACTTTTTTTCCCTGCATGCTGTTTCTTACCCTCCTGCCCACAATTCTCCAGAGCTGCAGTTGCCTAATCCATGATACCAATGGAAATCTAATTGAACTGTAGGTTGTCCACTTGAAAGCGTAGTATAAATAGAGAGCAGGGAGCAGCAGCTCCTGGTTCTGGTCCTACTGCTCCCATTGCCTGGTAAGGTGACTTGGAGCAAGTTAGTCTTGCAGCTTCCACACTGGTGGTGGGAACTAACCTTGGTTTTGTGCTGGTTTCATGGTTCTAGCGAACCATGACAGAAGTGTCGGCATTAGGTGTGTGGGTTGCTCGCTTGCTGAAGAGAAAGTGTTACCACAGAGCAGCTGAGCCAGGGAACTGCACATTAGTAAAGCACAAGATTTAAGGCAGCGTCTGTGCTGTGGGTTTCCTCGCTCCCCTAGCAGAAGATGCAGCCTTTTTAGGAAAGCAAGAACAAAGGCTTTACTGTGAATGGAGGTATATAAGCTATAAAGACACACTCCAAAAGCAACTTGCTTTGATGTAAGATGCCATAGGACACTCCTGAGAGCTTTGGATTGAGAAATTCCAATCTCTGCCCAAAGTACTTAAAATGTACTTACTGCTATCGTATCGCTATCAGGTGTATTGGTATGTGGTGAGCCTGGCAAAGAGGAGGTGCTTTATGGAAGCTCCCTGTCCCCAAATTACTGTAGTGTTTTGGTTTTTATCCTTGAAAATACCACCATCTGCAGTAAATTTGGAATCCCGTGGCGCTGTTTATAATTGTTACTCTCCAAGACATACGGCATGTGTGCATAGGTTAGTTTTTGACTGGCAAAAATATGTCTTCAGAGTCAAAATGAGCAGAGTCTGAGAAGGTTTACATCTAGATTTTAGAATACAGCATGTATTTTGTTTGCCTGCTGCCACACGGTGTTTGGCATAAGCTCAGCTGAGCACGTTGTTATGTCAGCCTAAGCTTTTCTTCTCTGAGAAGGCTACCGGGAGAGGAGCCATCAGTTCAGCAATTATAAAATACTTCAGAGTTTTGCTAACTGGAGTAACAGTATTGACAAAATAATTCCAGGAGTGGAAGTTTGCCCTAGAAGTTATCCATAACTATTTCTACTTGAGAGTATATCAGTGGTCAAGTGAAGAATCTTGCTTCTACTTTAATCTTTGTGGTTCTGGTGTACTGTGTTTGGTCATTTATTCTCTTGGGATGCAAAAACTAGAAAATGATTTTTTCCCCCTTCTTGGATATTATCTATCCATCTGGAGATCCATCTCACCATCAGAAAGAGTCCCTATTCTGGAAACAGTCCAGTCAGTTGCACATCAGGCTGTGTTTCTAATACAGCCAGTGAGAAGACTAAAATCCACAGTACATTATTTGATTTGATTTACAGATGTTTAAAATGAATCACCGGTGCTTCTTCCTGTAGTTTGTCAGCTGGTCCTTTTGGAGTGACACCATGCCATGGTTTCTGCTGTGTTTGTGCTTCATCTTCCCCCTGAGTGCAAGCTAGTGCAATGTTGTGACTGATGCCTAGCAACCACCAATTTTGTATTTTAGGCTTGCCGAAAGAAAGCCTGAGATAAGGCTGGCATGCCATCTTCTGGGAGAGACTTTAAAAGTGAGATCAGCCTAAGCCCTGGAAACAGAAGGTACATAGTTGAAACTCCACTTCCCTTAGCACTTCACACCCTTCAGGGGTTTGTAGGTCTTGGTTACTTTCTCTGCCCTTTCTGCATTTTGAATAGTTGACCAAAGGCCACCTCTTTCTTGCATGTTTATGTGTGCAAGTTAGAGGAATCGGTATCGGAGGTCCAGTCTGCTGTTGATTACACAGACACTCTGCTGCAGCCTCTGGGGTGAGTGTGGACTGCTTAAGGAGTACGAAGGAGTAATGATCTTTATAAATACAAGAAGGTGAACTTGCTACATTTGGAAGTGCATTGATTTTTAAAGTTTGCTGTCTATCACCTTTCCTCCCATGCCTACACTGAGAAGCAGGAAGAATTGCTTAAGTCTAAAACTGTGATCCGTGATGTCCCTCAGTGCCAACCCTGGCCCTTTGGGCACTGGTGTCTAGGGGTTTGTAACAAGGTTTGCAAGATGCCTGAAGAAGCCACATGCAGTATCTACCTCCCCCTTACCTGAGGTGAGCCGAGGATGCACAGGCTGGGTGTCCCTAGAGGTACCCACCTTGCAGGCCAATTCGAATACAGGTTTGCAATGTTCAAAGTACATCTCGGCATTATCATTTCCAAGGAGAAAAAAAGTTGGTAGTGGTGCGTGTCCTTTCTGCAGCGGCTCAGTACTTAGCCCAGCTGCCTACGAAGTTGGAGAGCAGAATTCAAACTGCCATCGCAGGCCCCTGTGCAAGAGTGCCCTAACTATAGCACTGTGCTTGGATCTGGGCAGGGGGTAGGTGACATCCTCCTCCTCTCTTGGAACTAAGGCAGTCTGCAGAGCAAACACAAGATTCTCGGAGCCCTGTAGGAGAAAAGAAGCAACGTGAATCTGATCGGTAAAGAGGACACATGGCTCGGGCGCCCATCCCGTGGAGCAGAGGACGAGTTGTGTGAGAGATCCAGCCCGAGTGATTGTAACCCCTGCCCTTCACGCTCTCCAGGGCTGTGTGTGCAGGTACCTGGTGTTCCAATTGCCATTAATAGAGACTGTACTTTGGAAAAATCCTTGTTAGTGAAAATATAAGAATTATTTGCAGATGCCTGGGCATCTGATGGCCACGCAGGGTATCATCAGCCATACCTAGACTTCCTTACTTTGTAGAGGGCTTTCTGTGTCCATGTGCTGCTGCTTAATTGTTACTTCACTCCAGACAAGAACTGAATTTGGGGAGTGTTTCCTTTCAGAGGCACCTCTTGCTATTTGTGAAAGCCCCACAGTGCTGTGCACTTTTTGCAGGGAACTTGTGGGCTGACTCACCTTTACTAAGTGTTGTTGAAGTGCGCATATGGGACACAAAACCGTTTTATCATGAAGCAACAGGCTTTGAGTGCGCATATTGTCAGAGTATCATGTGTTCTTTGTTAATGCCTTGAATTAATTTGTTGTTTGTATGTGGGAGACAGCACTTCTAAATAATTGCTACGTTATTCATAGAGTCAACACTAAACACCAAAAATAGCCCAGTTCATTTGCTCTCTAGGAGCTTGTGACCTGATACAAGAATCAGAGAAACTGATATTGCATTTTTTTCCCACTGATTTGAATAGCTCCTGGATTAAACCTTAATTGGGAAGTGGCATTAATATATGAGTTGTCCAAAAAATCTCAGTAAAATATTTTGAAAGTGAAGATAAGAGCTTTCGTGAAAAATTCACACCACTCATAAATTTTGTTCCCCATTAGCAGAAGGCTTTTCTTTGCAAGGAAATTTTCAGGTTAGATAGGGGTTTTATAGATAGGAGCAGTTGGAAATTGAGATTACACTTCAATTTTCCCATGACCATCCTTGCAAAATATTTTGAGAGCAACCCAAAAATGCAGCACAGAAGAAAGGAGTATTTATTATTTATTCTGACCCTATCGAGTAAAGAGTTAGTGCTTTTTCATAGCTTAATATAGGGTATTTATGACCTGGATTTATATGACTTGGATAAAGGCACAGAGTGCTCCCTCAACAAGTTTGCAGCTGATACAAAGCTGGGAGGAGTAGCTGGTACCCCAGAGGGCTGCACTGCCATCCAGAGGGACCTGGACAGACTGGACAACTGGGCGGTGAGAAACCTCATGAAATTCAATAAGGCCACGTGCAGGGTCCTGCACCTGGGGAGAAATAACCCCAGACACCAGTATGGGCTGGGGACAGACCTTCTGGAGAGCAACTCTGCCAAGAAGGACCTGGGCGTCTTGGTGGACGACAGGTTGACCATGAGGCAGCAGTGTGCCCTCGTGGCCAAGAAGGCCAATGGGGTTCTGGGGTGCATTAAGAGGAGCGTCTCCGGCAGGTCGAGGGAGGTGATCTTACCCCTCTATTCAGCCTTGGTGAGGCCACATCTGGAGTACTGTGTCCAGTTCTGGGCCCCCCAGTACAAGAGGGATGTGGAGATGCTAGAGAGGCTGCCCAGAGAGGTTGTGGAGTCTCCTTCTCTGGAGATCTTCAAGACCCACTTGGATGCAGTCCTGTGCCATGTGCTCTAGGTGGTCCTGTATGTGCAGGGGTGTTGGACTAGATGGTCTCTAGAGGTCCCTTCCAACCTTAGGCATTCTATGATTCTATTTTGATTAAGACAGTTATTAAAAAAAACCTTCCCTCTATCTTAAATGAATATATTTATTGTAAATTTTTAAAGCAATATGAGTGAATCTGTTTATCTTTCACAAACTTGAAGATCTTTCATCACATCTTTTTGGAGCTGGTTGGAAAATCAGACTGTTGCTAGTCTTAAAAATAACATTCAGTGGCCTAGAGAGAAGTAAGTATTAGCTGGCTGTCATTAGTTATTTTCCTCATAATAAGAAAGATCCAAATATGGGTTAGCAGTGCATTAAATACCTTTCTAGATTATAAATGATTTAAGAGTACGTGGCAGTTCTTAAATGCATACTGACGTTCCTTCTGCACGCAGACGTGTAAGAGCTGTGCTGAAAAGGTTGGATTAGAAAAGACTGGTGAAGAAACAATGAATTAGCTTTAAAATGAAAGGAACAGGGGAAAATAAAAAAGGATTTGAAGTAGATTAATCGGAATAAATCAGAATGAAGAACAAGGTACCAAGCACTGTCTGTTTTTGTGTCTTATTTCCACCCACAAAACTATAATCTACTGCAGTGTTCAGGGTGGTGAGCAGCTCCTAAGGGGCGCGTTGCATGACGTGGGAACACCTAACACAGGAGGATAATGAAGCAGCATAAGAAAAAGAATAAGTAGGAGAGTCGAAAGGAAATATGAAGAGTGGATGTTTGGAAAGTTGTCTCATTCTAGCAAAATTTAGTGCAGTTTTCTCCTGCAGGGAAGCAGTATTGAAATTTATGCCCAAGGATGATGTCAATATTATTTAGAAGCATTAACCAATTGTACCCAATTTATAAAATGTGGGAGATACGGAGAGATTAATCTCTTTTATTTCCCCTATTCAGTGTGAATGGGATAAGAATCAGCAGACGAAGTTCAAGATAGATATTTAGGTAAAGCTTTCTAAAATCAGGGCACTGGATCAGATCACCCATGAGGCTTGAGAAGTTTTTATTGTTTGGTGTCTTTAAGAACAGATGAGAGAATCATCCGACAGGAACAGTTTAAATGCCATCTATCAGCCTTGGGGAGGTGTGAAGGGGCTTGATAAGTGACAGACAAATTTCCTTGGTTTGCAGACACTTGCCTTGTGAGTTTTCCTGGGGAAATGAATTGCACTCAAGTTTACTGACAACAAGCTGCTTTTTGTAGTTCTCCAAGAAGCCTGGCAGCCCCTGGGCCACCAAACCACTGGCATGGGTTTTCTGAGACTCTGTAACCCCGTTGATGTGGTAGGACCAGGGTCAGAGGCTCCATTTCATGGCTCCGTTTGTTTGGGCATGGGCAGCACGTTGTGGCAGATGAGCTCTGCTGACTAGCGCAGTCACAGAGGTCTGGGGGAGGCAGAATTCAGCTCTGAGCAATGCCGAGTGGTGCAGTGAGCCCAGGAAACCGTCTCTAGTGGTGCTTCAGCCCACAGCACTTCCTTTCCTCAAGTGCATCTTGGTAATAAAGCATCGGAGTTTTGTGCATGAAGCTCCTTAAACCACAGTGGGATGGGAGGGTGAGTGTGGCTAACGTGTACACTGACCAGTACACATCACAAATTACATGAGGGCTGAAGTGATAGGAATGGAAGAAGGAAAAAAGGTTCCTGCATGTGGCAGCCAAAGGCTCCGAGAACTTTGAGACCTGGATAGAAATCACCAAGCTTGGGCTGCAGACACGCTGGGAGGACTGGTCCAGCTGGGAAGCCTTTCCACTGCAGCAAGTGCAACCATATTTCCTTGTCTCTGTCATTTAGGCTTTTATCTTTTCTTACTGGCTTGGCATCTTCTGTGTCCATCAGTCTCACAAACCCAATGTCTTATATAAGTAGCTTTTCTTGACTGACTAATGACATGCTATTTTTAGCAATGCTTTGATGAATGTCTTTTATTGCTCTGCTTCATTTGCTGCATTTTTACTGGTCACTTTCTAAGTAAGCTTTGTATTATTACTGTATTTACTACAGCCTGCTCATCACCTCATTTGGATTTCTCTTGTCATTCATTCTGCTTCTCCTCTTCATTTCCTTGCCCATTTTTCCTCTACTTCTCTTTTTGTTTTATTTTACAGAGCCTCCCTTCATCCCCCATCTTTCCCCAGCCAATACATCCCTCTCCTCTGGTGTCCTGACCCTTTTCAGATAACCAAAAGGTAAAGAGAGAAGAAAGCATTTCCAGAGGGAGATTTCCCCTATCTTAGGACAGCTGTCTAAGGCAGGCAGTATGAATCACATCAGGAGGCTGCTATCTCTGTTCATTAACTATAGTCACTCCAACAGCCAGCACAGACTAGATGTCTGGCTTGCGCAAAATAAGTGAGATAAATCAAGTTCATGTAAACTGCTGGAACTCAATATGCTGAATATTAAGACAATGCGCTACTGTACATTCAAATGACAGCTGGAGGAGTCACTTCAGAACCTGCTGATGTAAATTACAGGATTTTGGAAGTTGTTTAACCCACAGCAACAAAGATAATTAGAATTAGTATGTTTTTTAGAATTACCTTCTTATGGCCCAATTATTGGTAGCATCAAATTCCAGATAAAAGCTGACCTTTAAATCCAAATGCAGTTTTCCTCTCATCCTGAATGAGCACAGCCTTAATACATCAATATGTTAAATACAATAAGGACGTTATCGGAGGATTAAAAGAAGTATCCCTACTTTCATCTACCTTGCATATCCAGAGGCTGTAATTAGCATAAATACAGGTATAGATGTGCTCTTTTGCTTTGTACTTTAAGAGTATTTTAAATATATTTTTGAAACCCTGCATATTTCATTCTTTACAAATCTAACATTTGAGAGGATAAAGAAAAAAAGGTATCACAGAACAAAATAAAGAGCTCTGTAAATATTTACTTAGTTTCTTTCGATATCTGGTAGTCTGGCTGACTTACAGGCACTGAGATGGACCCAAGAATGAGAGCACTAAATCTTCTCGGGCCATTTCGTGCTGCTTTCATGAGTCAGTGTCAAACACTCTTGTTTGACAAGAATGCTCCTGTATCTTTTACTTTGGCAGAAATTGGAATGAGAGCGCTGTTAGGACAAATGAGCAAAATTTTACATATTTGTGAGATGAGTGTTGGGAAGGGGAAAGGGATAACCTTTCCTGAAGGGACAGGCCTCAGCTAGGCTAGAATACAAACTTGTTTTAAAAAACAAACTGAATGAAAGCTATCTCACACGGAAAGACTTCAGGTCGATAAGTGCTTAAACAGGATTGTATGTAAGAATGCCAGTGAAAACAGTGGCAGTTAATTTAGTTAGCGCTGCATCCTCCCCTAGGCAACTCTCTGTCTCAGTTCTGGGCTTGTACTCTTAGTTCTCATGCCAGTGTCAGTGACTTTCCAGTGGGAGCTGCACATCAGGGTTCTTGGCATGTGATTTTTCTCACCAGGGAATGTGAATTCATTGAATCTCAGTCATACTTTTTGCTATAAAGTAATTCTCTAATAACCATTCCCCTAGGTTAGATTAGGACTGCACAGGACTGCTACTCAACTAAAAAACAAACAGAAGCATCCTGATCAATCTGTGTTTTTTTTGTTTGTTTGTTTCCTCTTCATTTCCAGAAACATTTACAGTATACCTAGAAAAGACATGAATGATTTTTTTAAAAGAAGTCAAAACAATCCTTTTTCAATCTTTTTTTTTTTTAAATTTTATTATTATGAGCCTTTACTAGATCAAAGCTACATCTTTTGGGTAAGTCTGGTATGGTGCAGCAGTGGATTGAGCTGTGTGTCAGAATTTCTTGCACTCAATATATTTGCTACTGGTCTTCAACTAATTATGCATGTCTTAATGAAATGCTTATTTTTAAAACATTATGATTATGCTTTTTCTCACTGGGTATCTATAATGTATAAACAACCTCTAGAAATAAACTTATTGAAAAAATACTGTGTTCTTGCAGAGAAGAAAGATCTATTATAGATACATCTATAAATATCCAAATGAACAAAAAGGGAAACAGATAGTATTTTTTCATAGCTTTAAAAAAAGTTGCTATAACAAACAATAAGGTATTTTCAATAGAATTGAAGTTTCTCTTGGCCAGAGATCTGGTGTAGGAATGCTCAGCTTTCAAGTGCTTATTTGGTCAAGCTGGAATGTGCAGGACAGAATTGCTTTTCAACACCTGGGATTTACTCCTAATGTTAGACAAAGGGAAAAAGAAGTAATGCAGCCTGCCAGGGAAGTTGAGGTGGGAATGGGGACGAGTGGGTGACAGTGTCGCTGTGTTGCCTCCCGCAGATGCGCACAACCCGCAAGGTGTCCGTGTGGCCCGTGGGCCTTGTCGGCGGCCGGCGCTACGAGCGGCCCGTCGTGGAGAACGGCAAGGTGGTTGGCTGGTACACGGGCTGGAGGGCGGACCGGCCCTTTGCCGTCGACATGGCGGGTAAGCACGGCGCGGTGCGGGTGCTCGCACAGCGCGCAGCTCCCACGCTGGTTACATGCAACACGTGGCAATGTAGCAGCTTGTGAGACTTCTGAAGCGCAGCCAATATACGTAGCTCCTCTAGCACTGAACATCCTGGAAGTCTCAGCTTGTCTGTTTTAACCAAGTTATGCTCTCCTTGGTGATAGCCAAATGTGCTTTCACTTGTTTTTATTTTATGGGGCAATTTGTCTGTAATGTTGTATGAATTGTTTATGTAAAACTGGTTAATTATAAGTAATTTACTTATTTTTTTTTTTAGAAAGTCCCTACTTTTCATTGTACCAATCTGCACCAGGCAGTATAAATGAATTCCTCCTTAGACCTCATGTTGTAAATGCTACTTATGAAGTCACAGAACGATTGAGGTTGGCAGGACCTCTAGAGATCAACCCCCCTGCTCCAGCAGGGACACCCAGAGCACGTGGCACGGGGTGGCATCCAGGTGGGTTTGGAAGATCTCCAGAGAAGGAGACTCCACAGCCTCTCTGGGCAGCCTGTTCCAGGGCTCTGTCACCCTCACAGGAAAGAAGTTCTTCCTCACATGGAGGTGGAACCCATTACCTCTTGTCCTGTCACTGGCCACCACAGAGAAGAGCCTGGCCCTATCCCCCACCCTCAGGTACTTGAACATGTTGATCAGATCCCCTTCTCTTCTCTAGACTAAACAGGCCCAGCTCGCTTAGTCTTTCCTCATACGATAGATGCTCCAGTCCCTTAATCATCTTTGTCGCTCTACATCGACTCATTTTTGGCTGGTTATTTGTAATGACAATGACAGCTGTAGATGGACATAGTTCGAAACAGAGGGCTTAAAAGCCCTGACAGCTAGAGCCTAGTAGATGGAGACAGAGATGTTTCAAACCTGAGCTAATCAATCTTCTGTGAGAACAGCCTGCCACATAGTGCTGTTGGACTGTCCGCCCTTGCTAGGACACTCACTGGGATTTATTCACACCTGCCAACTGAATCACCAATGAACAGAACTCTGATCCTTGGTGTAGCAGCAGCTTGTGTCCCAGAATATAATATCTGTGCTTAAGTGTATTCGGGAAGAGGAAGAAGGAAAAGCAGGACAATGTGTACAAGAAACAGGGAATGGCCAGCCATTTTCTTTCACCTCAAACCCCTCATGTTTTAGGAGTGGGGAAAGTAGAATGCTTTTCAACTCAGCAAAAAAACTTTATACATACAGAAATATTTGATGAAAAATGTGTGTAGTTGACTGCTTAAAAACAGGAGGACTAATGGTGGGAATATGAACAACTGATTTTTTTTGCACTGTAGAAGGATTTCAAGTCAATGGTATCACCTGATGTGAAAATATTTGAGCATCTCTGTAGTGCTATAGAAGTGGCTACTTCTTGGGGGTGCTGTGAGGATGGTAGCACTGTCCATAATTCAGTAGCAACAGACAAAAAGCACTTGTGCAGCACTAGCCCAGGAGCCCAGAGCTAGCACAGGAGGGGAAGCTCCATTGAGAGTATAGCAGTCAGCTTCCCCGGAGTGATTTTTGAAACGTCCTCTCACATTGGATCAGTTAAGTAAACACTGCTCGTTTCTTTTGAGTTAGTGGCTGAAAACTGTTACTCTGCTATCCTAAACTGTGTTCAGAAAAAACAGATCTTTTTCCTGTGTTGCTAGTTCTCTGGCAAATGGGCCCAGTGAGCCAGTTTGTTCTGTAACTTCAACTTTGGTTTTAACTGTGGGTGGCTCATGGAATTTAGCACAGAATTCATTACCATTTTGGGGAGGAAGGAAGAAATTAGATACTGCAAGCAAAAAGTGACAATGACTGAGGAGGAAAGGATGGGAAATAAGAGTGGGACAAGTTTGTTAACAAGAGAGAGAGTATTTAGAGCCTAGAGAACAAGGAGGTGCAGGAGAAGAGAAAAGAAGAAATAATAATCCTCATTAACGATGAGAACATAGGAAGTATGCTCTGATCTCACCTTAGTCTAAACAAAAGATACCGCTAGAGAGACTTCCTTTAAGTTTCTTTGGTTAGTATTTCTGTCTGATTGGACAGAATTAGTTTATGTGAATCAATACCACAAGGTCGGTTTTTAGAGACATCCATCTGCACAGAATCCAAGATTCCCGGCAGAGCAGGATGGGAGCCCAGGAGTGACCACGTGCACAGGGGCTCCTGGGCTGCAGGGAGCTCAGTTTGGGGCACACAAAGTGACGCTACAGAATTTTAACTCCTTCCTGTCTAAGAGGGTTCGTTCTCCTTGCCAAAACCCAGAAGACTACAGCTTAGCAGGCAAATAGTTTCCGCAGGTATTTTCCCCCAAAACAGTGCTGATATCAAAGCACATCTACTTTTCCTCTTCAACTATTACCAGCTTAAATCTTAAAAATGAAATCTTTGGATCTTAGCTCTTATATGCAACAGCGTACAGAGCTGGTCAGGGCTTCAACCATGCTCTTCTTTCATGAAGCATCAACCACATAAAAGCTCTATTGCACTAAAAATTTAAATCCAGCCTCTTAACACCTTCTTCCTCTTCAGAAGTTATCACAAAGACCTGCAGAGACTTCCAGGGAAAATAGTGTAGACGCTTCTAGCAGAAAAGTGGGAACTGATTTGTGTGCCATTAGTTGCATTCTTCCTTTTAGTAAGAAATTGCTAATATTGGGCTTCTGAATTAAATTAACAAATGTAATTTTTAAGTTTAATAGATATTGAAAGTACATTACTACTACTGTGATAACATGACAACTGGAGCCATTCTGAACTAAGGGATTTCATCGCTAGCCTTGGCTATTATGGAGCTAGGTTTGTTTTTTCTTCCCAGGTGCACATCAGCACAGGTTCAGGTAACAGGTCTGAAGCTACTGAACCCTACTGGGTTTCAGCAGGAAAGGTCTATGAATCTATTGCAGCTCCTCAGGGAGAGTCAAGTTGTGCAGAGCGGCCCTTTTTGAGTTTGCCTCCTCCCTGAGGCGGCTGTAGCGCCCGGCAGCACTAGGGGCACCACAGCTAGCAGCAGCCCAGCCTGTCCGCGCATGATTCTCAGGGATCATTTTTGAACGGCTGAGAGAACTACATATAAGGCAAATATTAATTTGACTTGTCTTTCAGCAATAATATTTTTAAAACTCTCTAAAGGCTAACTGCCCACAGTAATTATGATTAAATTACTGTTATTTTATTCCATTTTATTTTTTTGACTTTTACCTTTATTACTCAGAACTGTAGGTGCTGTGCAAGTACCTTAATTTTATTTTAGCTGAAAGGCAGTTTTAATCTCTTAATTTGAAGTAGGAAGGGAGGATACACTCTGAGATCCTAGTACCTGATTTTGGGATTTTCAAAATATGAAAAATGAACAAAACATGTAGAAGGAACCATGTAAATCAAAAAAAAAAATCCATCTTCACAGCAAAAATATAGTGTTGTATAGCCTTACCAACTACTGTCTGTCCTTGTGAAGATTGAAATTACATGTTTTTAAAAGCAGATTAAACAAATGGAGATAAAATTTCTAGGATTAAATATAAATTGCAGAGAAATCTAATAATCTAAAACCTAGAAGTTTTTCTTAATCTGTTTCATTTTCCTCAAGGATTTGCTGTGAGTCTTCAAGTGATTCTGTCACATCCCAAAGCTGTATTCAAGCGTCGTGGTTCTCAACCAGGAATGCAAGAATCTGATTTCCTAAAACAGATAACAACAGTGGAGGAACTGGAACCAAAAGCAAACAACTGCACAAAGGTACTAACTTCCACACTAACAAGCTTTTGTATCAGCTTTGTAGATTACTGAGCGCTGTACCAACAGGGATGCTCTTTTACAGGTTCTCGTATGGCATACACGAACAGAAAAAGTAAATCTAGCTAATGAGCCCAAATACCATCTGGACACAGTCAACATCGAGGTATGATCTGGAGACGCCCAGGAGACGAGCACACAGCAGCGGCGTCACAGGACAGCAGAACCCAGCCAGCTCAAACAGCCTGCTCTGCAGGGAGAGCTTCTATTAGCTGCCTGATGGGCTGGTGTGGAAGCAAAACAGCTGTCCTATGCCCTGCTAAGCAAATCGGCTGGGCGCGCTTCGTTCTAACATGTTTGCATGCGTTTCTGAACTTGGTCTTAAACTGACACTTACCTTTGTTTTAAGTCTGTTTCCACGTAGTAAAAACAACTGAGAGACAAACATGACTGCAATGGAATATTTTCAAAATCATCGTTTATGTATATAGTTTTTGTATTTATCCAGCCTAATGGTGTAATTATAAATTGATTTTAAATCACAAACTGTTGATCACCAATATTTATGTAAATGAATCCTCCAAACTGAATATGTTTCCCTTCATTAAAAAACAAACTTTCTGAAAAAAAAGGGATCAAGAAGGTCATACAATCATGAAATAAAAAAAAAAAGAAAATCCACAAGTGTTTATGGATTTATCCTTTTAATATAGGGAAATAACATTTTATTATTACGAGGCACCATAAAATGTAAACACAATCACTGCCATAAACCTGGATATCTCTGCAAGGAAAAATATATCTGTTCACACTGAGTTGTCTTGTATACAGATTGTGCCACTAGTTCCCAGCATTAGCACTGTGCACAAACCTCAAGCCAGATTGGATATTTTATCACAGGAAACTCCAGTGGATCAAATGTTCTTTTTTTTTTTTTAAGTAAAAAATAATAAACTATTAATTTGTAGACTCCAGTAACATCCAGGTTTATCTTTCTTTCGATAATCATGTTCCCTGTTAACGCACACCATAGTAACATCACAGTGAAATGTATGATGAAACAAAATTTGTTTGATACACTAGAAAACATTGCTCAGTGATACATTTACATTCTATTTATATATATGATTAAACATTTGTTCATAGAGTACCTTCTACAGGATTACTGGGTAATTTGGGAGGGCAGGGTTTATATTTTTAGATATTACTAACATGATAGCTACATCCCTTATATGCAAACATTTGATCTACAATTTTGAGGGAAAAAAATCAGTATGTGATTAAGCAGCTTCTTAAATATATGGTCTACGAAATCATGAGTGCGCTGTAGTATGAAAAAGCTGCCAATGATATATAAATGTATTCTTGATCTGCTTGTCACTACATCAAATTTAAATCAATACAGACCACGACACGGTCAGTCAGTTATAGTCGTAATTGGGGGGAAAGAAAACGGATGTCCATGGCAAGCACAGGGCAGCGGGGCGGCCCCGCTCACTTCCAGAGCTGCGTGCTGAGCGTGTGGCCCGCAGCGCCCGCCGTCCATGCGCCCGCTGCGCCGCCCGTGGCACCTAGGCCCCGCGCAGCGCCCAGGCTCAGCGCGCCCAGCTGCTGCCTCACCTGCAAGGCAAAGCACAGGCGCCGTCAGCAGTGACGCGACGCACCGCAACACGATGCACCACCCCGCGACATGCCCTGCTGCGCCGCCCACCCGCCACCGCGTGCGTCCCCGTGGGGCAGCTCTCTGCCCCAGCACAGCTTCCCAAAACAACCTGCTAAACATTTCCCAAGACACCAGCTTTTCTGGGAGCCCTTCAGTCTGAGCAACCACCGTCACTCAGAGCAGCAGGCCCTGTGGCAAAGGGCCTGACGGGCAGGACGCCTCTGAATCAATGTGTCACTAGTGACTGTGCAGTGACCAAATGATGCGTCTGAGGTTTCTCAAATCGCAAGAGCCTTCGAGTTTCACACCTGTCCAACAAACAATCAACCACAAAAACAAGGCAGGTTACAAAGCCTTGTCTGTTCCTTCCATTCTAGGTGTTCTTTATTCTAGCAATATCCCTCTCAAAATCTTTATCTAACCTTAATACCTTGTCCATTTGATTGTCAAAGTATAAGATATTTTTAAGCTTCAGTATTATCTAAAACTAAGCATTTTCCTAAAGACTAAAATGTACTCAAGACACCATATTTCTTTAAAACAGATGTGAAAAAATCAAATTAAAAAAGAATCTAGTTAAAAGTTCAAGAAATTGAAGAGCTCAAAACTCATGTCATTCCTTCTAGGGAAGATGCAAATATATTTCTACTGTCTCCAAATACTAACCATTAATTGTAATTTTTCCATGCTCTGAGTGAAAATGTTCTCAAAAGAACAAGTCCATGGTACCACACACCTACTGGCAAGCCCAAAGCATGGGCAGAGCGAAACACAGGCAGAGCAAAGACACCCCTCTCAAGGGCTTGAGAGCAGAAAAGCATTTGGTGAAATTAATAACCAGGTGATGAAGAGGGACATTAGAGAAGGAACATTATGTGCAAACTAGAGATAGCATTAGATAAAAATAAAGAGTTCACGTAAATGAGACTGAACAGTTTCAAAATGAAACTGCAAATCTATGGTGAAAAAATGTTGTTCGGTGAACTGCACACTGATATTTCAGAGTAAAATGCAGTACTTTGTGCTTTCCCATGTGCGTCCGCAAAAACAGCCGCAGCTCTGAGCATGGAAATCAAAGCAAGCTTGTGGAGATACACATGCCTCAGTCTTTTCTGAGGGCGAGTATGTAGAGGAGATTGTATATGGTGTGCTGCATGGTGCAGAAAGCAAGTCCTCCCCAGCTAGCTGCAGCCTCAGATCAGGGCTGTTCCCGCAGAAACTGAGAAGTATCAGTGTGGCGACAATATTTTATGTACAGGTAATAGAGAAACATCTGTAAAAGAGCTGATCCTGTGAGGCAACTTTTAACCAGGTTCATAGACACTTGATAAAGAGCATGATTTTTAATCTCATACCTATCTCTTTGAAGTCAGATACACAAAAAGGTTGTTAACAGTAATTTTACACCTTTTTTGGATATTTTTAAACTCTGAACTTTTAAAATGCACAAGATGAGATTATTTTTCAAAGCAGGACAACAGACCTCATTTTATTCATTTAGGAAATGCTGCCTACTTTCATAACTGTTCACAATGCAAGATTGACAGAATAGTAAAAATTAACATAATTAAAGCTAAATAAGCCTTTAAGGTTCATTTCACAAAGTACTGCAGTAAGCAGCAAGTAATTATTATATGATTTTTCTAACTCAAAGAATATTACAGAAAAAAAAGTAGTTGCTATATTCCATGATGAACTCTTCATGGGAATTTTTAAAGTTTTTTTTAAAGTAAGGTCTCAAAAATCTGCTTCCAAGATGTTCCACTAAGTGCATATTAACACATTTGGATAACCCTCTAAACATGTTTGAGAAACAAAAATAGCATGGGAACATTACAGATAATTTGCTTAGACTAATCTATTATTTATCTACAGGAGACTGTTGGAGTGCAAAGCACTGTGCACATTCCACTGAAATTTATTTTGAAGTCTGTTGAAGGTATTAATTGTTAATGACTATCCTCTAGTAATTAAATTCTGCTTTTAGTTATAAGGCTGTATTTGCACTTCAGTATTTCATAACTGCACCTCAGCACATCAGCTAGATTTCTTCCTGCCTAATATAGATGCCAGAGGGAGACTAAGGACACTAGTAGAGAACCGAGCTGTTTCTCCCTTGGTAAGGTTTATTTTGCTTATATATGCAGTACCTTTTACTTAAACTCTCCCTTGTTTCTTCTCCTGCCCATGTATCTCAACAGTTCACAGCCCACCAGTCTGTAGCTAACCCCCACTGCAACTTTTTTCCTACATCTAAAGGTGCAGTATCTGAAAAGAGGCGTCTTTTTAAAGCCCGTTTATTTGGGAATCAGAGCTCCTTACCTGCGGGAGGTTCCACTGCGCTTGCTGGCTCTGCTGCAATCCATGTGCGACCGCCGGCCCTGGCATCGCTCCGGGCGGCGCGACGACGCTCTGAGGCAGTCCCATCACACCGCTTGGTGCAGTGCCACTAAATCCATTGGGCATTCCCATCCCTACCATCACACCTGGGCTCTGCCCCATGACTGGCACAGATTGTCCCATCATGTTTCCCATCATTCCAGTTGCTGCAGGCACAGGAACTCCCATGGCAGGAAAACCTTGGAAGTGAGTGGATTGCTGTGTGGTGAACGGCATGGAGGACGATCCCATGAACATACCTATGCCAGGAAGAGAGCCGTTACAAACAGGGGCTTGTGACAGTCTCCCCCTCTCCTCGTTTGAACCAGGCCAAAACAACCGTAAAGCAGAATTGTGTCTAGTTGTAGCCATCAGGGCCACACTAAGGAACTGCTTAAAACCTAAGGAAAGGGACTCGCTTACCACACATTAACTAACAAAAAGGAGCTTGACAAACCTTGCAGCAAACCAGAATCTTCTAGTTTTAATACTGAAAGCCTCTGGTTTCACAGCTACATGGCCAAGAACAGAAGGGGACAGATCTGCAGTGTGCTGCAGCCTGCTCGTCATATGGGGCAGACTCACACGTCGAGCAGAGAAGCTGAATTAACAAATATTGTCAGTAATTTGTGTGTTTGGTAACTGGAACAACTGCAAGTAAATGAAAAACACATACTAGTTCTTCTTCAGCCTTGGTATTATGCTTCAGTAATTTCCCCAATTTTATAAGCCAATGAAATAAAGGTCATTTTAATATATTTAGAAGAATTAAGAAGAATAATAGTTTTACACTATTAAGAAACAGCAACTGTATTTACGTAAAGGTAAAATAGGACAGTAGATACATCTAAAAAAGTTATCTACCTGGAGCACTTTGCTGCTGCATGGTTCCTGTGCCATATAGTGATAAGATGGAGTCTTTGGAGAGTTGCTTCTTTGCTGACTCTTCTGATTTTGTTGTTTGCTCAGTGAATAGATCGAGATCCCCGGACGCAGCAGATAAGGTGGCAGCTGCTGGTTTAGTGGAAGTGCTCTGGGAAATTAAGGTCAAGACAGACTACTGGATGAAACCAGCAGAAGTCATGTTACATTAAATATTTACTGCACATTCTCATTCCTGAACTAAATTAAAAGCAGTTTAGTTATAGGACTTAGCTTAAAGTAAATGAGTGTTTCAAAACATGTAGCATCACCAAAGCCCAAAAGCCAACATGCACGTTTGGGAAAGGCCAGAATGAGGCTATGCAACAAGCAAAACTAAAACCTGACCACGCTCCAGTGCTTGTATGTGCGGGCTGTTCAGTTTTTCTTGTGCTTACATTTTTCATCGGTGGGCAGCATAAATCATGAGCTGTCGTTAGAATATGAAAAACAATTAGGAAACCAATAAGGAGATTACAATTCACATCTCATTAATCCTCTCATACAGGGAATAAATTGGAGGAACTAGAACAAAAGACTCTGTCTTGGAATGTGCTATTTAACTAAGACAACAGTATTTTCGGAGAAAAGGCAAAAATAAAATTTTAGTTGATCTATTCAAAATAATTTCTGAAATCCACGGTTTATAATTGTCTTACAATGGTCTAGGCGTTTACTGGGAAAGCACAATTATCTAAAACTTGCTATAGTTCAGCACTGAGAAACTAAGATACCCTGAAGCTGTGAGGCTTTTTGCTGGCCCTACAACAAGCACTTTTTAAACAAATCCCACCCGAGTGTCTTTCCTTTGCATCACTCTGCGGCTGCAGTGGGGAGTGCGCGCAGGCACGAGGCGACGCGCGGCGCTCCCGGCGCCCTGTTCCGCCCAGGGGCACTCCCTGCGCGAGGGCGAGGCGATGGCGCCCGCCTGGTGGGAGCCGTCCCGCTCCCATCCGGCCGAGCGTGCCCCACGTGTTCAGCACCCGTCTGCCCAACAACAGGGCACACTCAGCTCTTTTACATGGTGAAAAACAACCGTTTACAGCACAACAGTAAGGGGACCGGTCTGCAGTCAGGTCCACCATTTTACTTTTATCCCGTGGCAGCATTTATGACCGCTACAAAACAAGCGGCTACTGTAGCACACCGATGTTCCTGCTTAAAGCAGCAACTTTGGAACTTCCCCTGTTTTCACTGGCAAGCTGCTGACCAGGCCTCGAACGCTCCAGTTCATCCACACTGGATTCTACGAGCTTTGCAACACAAACATCCCATGTAGGATTTCAGAAAAAAACAAAACCAAACAAAACAGAACATCTGATTGCTGTGATAAAAACCTATAGAATCAAGTAATGTTATAAATTGGGGAAAGATAATCACGAAGATAATTACGCTACCAACTAAATTAGTCAGCAATTATCATGAGGAACAACTGCAGAATTCAGATGGTTGCTGGCCCAGGAGAATATCTAAAACCTCGTGGAAAGGGGAGAAGAAAACAGCACGAGCCGTGTGGCAGTTGGAAATGCAGGATGAAGTCCCTAGACCTTAGCGAACAACGAAAGGCGGGATGGTGGCACTACAAAGAGAAGGTGGACTGGAGAAGACCCCTTCCATCGTTGATCCTTCCACGTTAGATACTGTCAAAACTACAGTATACGGCACAGCCCACAGGTTCCAGGCTTCACTGAACTCAAGAGCACAAACAGCCCCGCATCCCCGAGGCAGAAGGAGACGACAGAAGCCTCCGCGTGATGCCAGGAGGGCCCTGGAGACGCCAGGCTCCTCCAGCACAGCCCCCTCGGTGCGAGGAGGCCGGGTTCCACGTGCGGCGTTTCCTCGAGGGCTCCCACAGGTGCCTCCCTCACAGCAGGCGAGTCCCTCCGCGGGGCCCTCCGTGGCCCCCAGAGGCGCGAGCGGGCACAGGCCCTGGCAGCGCATGGCGCCTCCTGCGAGGAAGGAAAGGTGTGAGAGCGCCAAGGGGACGTGACGGCAGATCCGCCCAGGGAGCGGCGCCGCTTTGTTGCATCCACCGTCGCTTCGCGTATGCAGCTTGAGACCTCATACTTTTAGCAGCTCTTAGACAGAAGCAGCTGGTATTGCCTTTCTTAAGGAGCTGCGTCACAGAGCGATAAAAGGTCCTTAATCAGTTTGATTTAAAGCCCAGTAACCTGAGGACAGCAAGTGAAAAATAAACTCAGCATTACCTGCTAGAAAGGGAACAAAACTGAAGAGGACAATTTAAAAGAAAATATGACCATCACCAACCGGGCAAGGCAGAATCCAATTTAGCCAGATAATTAAGGGAAATTAGAAGGCTGTCTCCTAATACTCATATCCGGGCAGCACGGAAGCTGGAGGAGGTGAGAAAATGTAACCATTTCAGCTAATAAAGAGTTTCTAGTGCTCAGCAGTGCACACTCCTGTGTGACCATCCACTGAAAGAAACCACGTGCATGCATATACCTGAGTGTGCACGTGCACACACGTTTATGCAAGTCTGTGTTTATACAAATATACATACGTGTGTGTGCCCAAAATTTACCTGAGCAGGAGGTACAGCAGCTGCTGGTAACGGATTAGAGATCATTGGGCCGAAGATATCCAGGTCATCATTTAAAGCTGTAACAGTGGCGGTGCCTCCATTTGTAACGGATGCTTCAGCCGGACCATCTTAAAAAGACAAGGCATCCATACTTTAAACTGAATATCATTAGCGTTTCAACAGGGTGAGAATACAAGATGCCTCCTGTCCAAAGTTATATTCAATGTCAGGGATTTTAGACATTTTTCAGATGTCATTGTTCAGATTTTGTAACAGTTTCTCTCCACACACAGTATTAGTGTGTTTCAGAAACAAGATGCCATTTGAAGACTTCAAGGACGGCAATCTCAGTTTATCCCAACACATCACTCTCTCCTAAGTGTTTTCTTCAAGCATACAAGCATTATACTGAGTGACAACATAAACAAATGTCTTATCAAGAAGACCCAAACCTGACAATTACACATTAGACAAAACAGGTTGCTATGGTTCTTAAATAAAATCGGTATTTTTGAATGTATGAACTTATTCATAATATGCTAATTTACTCAAGGACACTTGATCAAAGTTCACAACAGAAAGAAGCCTCTCCTTTCTCAGAAGTACTTTGCGCTTTTTCATACAGCTTCA
This sequence comes from Crypturellus undulatus, assembly GCA_013389825.1. NCBI lineage: Eukaryota > Metazoa > Chordata > Aves > Tinamiformes > Tinamidae > Crypturellus > Crypturellus undulatus. Next base: position 1,079,693 of record VWPW01010637.1, read on the forward strand.
CGTGAAATCCACAGCAAGACCCCCAGGGCTAACAGCTACAGAAGCCCAGACTTTTCTCCTGCACCCTTATAGCCTTCTGCAGCCCTTCCACCTGCAACCCTCTGAATGCATAAATACATTTAGTGACCCAGGTGAAAATGCAGGTCATGAAAAAAGAGCTGAAAAATTATGGTTTTAAGCAGAATTGCAAGAAAATATTCAATAGGATGTAGAGGCAAAAATGCTGCAAAATGTGTTTGATGGATAGAGTAACAAGTGCCATTCTCAACTAAATTTAAGTTGTCCAAGAAAAAGTGAGATAAGTAAAATTTATTAGCCAATTCTTAAGTTTATCACAAGTGAAGTTGTTACTACAAAGCATTTGACAACTACCGAGTACAGGTTCTGCTGAACATTATGATGGTTGCATGGCATTAAGAGCAAATTTATGAAAGCTTTTTGGGGGGCAAAATAAAAGGTTACTTTTCAAAGCATCTAGTACTCACAATAAATGTCAGCTTTCTTCAGCTAAATAAAAATGGTCTCTCCAACCCAAAGTCATATCACGTGTACAGTTATTCACATTTTACCTGAGGATAAGTATTCTAGAAATCACTGAAGTATAGTACATAGATTTTTATTCAGTGCTAAAGTACTATCACTATCAGTATTTTAAAATAAAATTTTCCTTAACATATTTAAAGAACAAATTTTCTTCTTCCAATTTCACATGTTGTATCCAAATTATCTGTATTTCAGCATAAGCATTAGTGTCTGTAAATCAACTTTTAATTTACCTACCATCTTGTTTTTTTCCCCCCTCATGTCACACACTTACACAAAAGGAGCTAACTTCAAATATATCAAGTTCTACATATAATTATAAACCACCATTGTAATATATTCCAAATTATAAAAGATCACCATTTAAAAACCTTTAAAAGCATTAAGGACATTCAAAAAATAATTCAGATATATTAGAGATAACATGAAATGTATGCATTACTACAGAAAAGTGTATAAGGCAGATGTGAAGTTTCAGTATTTAAGTATTTTCTAGAACTCTAAAGAGTACAGGGAAGTGGTCTAATTAGAAAGAAGCACTAGTGAGGCATAATATTAGTTAAAATAAAAACTTAAAAAGCATCCAATATTTATTTAAAATTGTATAACTCGGGTAAGTTTATTCCTTAAAAATAGCAAATCCCTTTGCTCTCCTCTACTTTTTTTTTATTAACACAAATAATTGGCTGTTCCAGCAGCCTTTGCCATCTCCCATGTAAAATATTGCCATTTTTTTATCATTTCATTTTGTCACATACAAATACTCTGCAGTTCTGCCTGCTGGAGACTCCCCTTCCCTGTGGCCGAGGATGCTGGCACACAATGGCAGGAAGCAGAAAGGGGAAGAACCCTCCAAGCGTCACTGGCCACTGGTGAGGTGGGAACCTGTCTGCATGTTTGATTTCTGTATTTATTTTTAAAGGCTAACATTGTTAAAATATTTGCTATGTATTTGAAAACCTCACATCTACATCATTAACGAACATGAGTTACCATGCTCCATGCGTTACTCAACCTTTCTTTCCTGCGGAGATACTCACCTCTATGTCGTAGTCTCCATAGAGAATGTGGCACAATTAGAGCTGCTGAGGAAACTGCTTCTTTGAACTGCGTAGCTTTAGCATACATAAAATCTATGGGATGTTTCTAAAGCATTTATTGCACTTTTTCATGCAGGGAATTATGAAACAACCAAGAGCAAAAGGTGTCACCGTGCGAATAGCTGAGATACATGCTTGCTTTTGTGACTACTTCAGATATACAGAATTACTTTTTTTGGTAATTCTCAAATCCAAATCACATCTGTGGTAAAGGTTTTGAGAATGGCCATGCTGTCTGCACGGACTGGGACAAACTTGGGAACTCCACAAAGGCAAAACAGTCACGGGAACGGCTCGAAAACTTTCGAGCCTGTGTGGTAAGGAAACTGTGGGCGACTGCATGAAGACAACTGGAAGTAGCTTTTCACTACTCAAAGCGGGACAGTGCTTTAAGAAAACATATGTAAGCAAATATGCTGGAGAGTTAAGGAACAAGCCTTTCAAAACATCCTATTCATTTCAGCTCATCTGCAACACACAATTCCAAGCTATCTCCCAAAAGGTTCTCTTTTTCAGAGAAACATAGGAATGACTGGCACATAATTTTCATGCACAATGATTATCTGGAATTAATAATTCAGTGTTCTCATTTTCTCAGGTAGGGACATGTATTTTAAAAAACAAAAGACTCATCTCGTATTCCAATGTGGTTCAGTTTCCCTGAACGAAAAAAGCTCAGTATGCAAGACAGAAACCTTTAAGTGTAATTATTAGCAAAACAAACATTTCATGTATTTAGGATGTTTATATAAAAACACTTCCAGGCTCTTTGAGAACATAATACTTTTCAAGTACTTAATATGCTTCTTATAAATAAGTACCACGAAAATCCACATTTTACTAGATTGGTCTGAAGTCCTTTGAAGGAGTGCTGTTGGTATCTCTTAGTGAATACTCGAGCCAGGGAAATAAGTATTTTTAACCTATAGGGAGCAAAAAACAGCTATTTTGAATTACTGTTCTAACACAAAATTTAAATATGTATGAATAACGTTTAACAGGAAACCCTGTCTTACCTTATTTCCTCAAAAAAGTAATGGATGGAATACTAACATATACTAAAAAGTTACTCTTAAAGCATTTTTCCCCTAAGACAAAACAAAAAGATGCCAGAAAAAAGTTCAAATTTAGAGTATGGAAGAAATTTGACAGTATTTTTTACTTCCTGGGTATTACTTGTTGCAATATTAATGTACACATACACAAATACAGAGTTGAATTTCAAAATAATAGTTTACACACATTCTTGAAGATTATGGATCATTTTCAGCTATGCAAGGTCATTGATTACAAAGCCCTTCCCGCTTTCCCTCCTCACAAAATACTGCTGTAGTCCAAGAATATTTTATCCTCAAGGTACTTGGCTCCCAGAAGTGGAAGACACCTAGAGAATGCAGAATAACCCCCCATAATCCAGGAGGAAACAGTCAGTGACCTGCTACTCCACTTGGACACCAGCAGGTCTATGGGGCCAGATGGGATCCAGCCGAGGGTTCTGAGGGAGCTGGCAGAGATGCTCACCAAACCGCTCTCCATCATCTATCAGCGGTCCTGGTCAACCAGAGAGGTCCCAGATAACTGGAGACTGACCAATGTAACACCCATCTACCAGAAGGTTAGGATGGAGGTCGGAGGATCCCCCGAACTACAGCACTGTCAGCCTGGCCTCGGTATCAGGGAAGGCTTTGGAGCAGATCATGTTGAGGGTGGTCACACAGCATGTGTGGGACAAGCAGGGGATCAGGCCCAGCCAACATGGGTTCATGAAAGGCAAGTCCTGCCTGACCAACCTGATCTCCTTCTATGACCAGATGGTAGCTGAGGGAAAGGCTTTGGACATGGTCTCTTAGCCTTCAGCAAGGCCTTTGACACAGCCTCCCACTGCCTTCTCCTGGAGAAGCCGGCAGCTCATGGCTGAGACAGGTGGACTCTGCTGGGCGAAGAACTGCCTGGGTGGCCGGGCCCAGAGAGGGGTGGTGAATGGAGTTAAAACCAGCTGGTGACTGGTCACGAGCAGTGCTCCCCAGGGGTCAGTGTTGGGACCGGTCCTTTTTAATATCTTTATTGATTATATGGATGAGGGGATTGAGTTCAGCCTCAGCAAATTTGCAGGGGACACCAAGCTGGGAGGAAAAGTTGATCTGCTTGAGGGTAGGAAAGCTCTACAGAGGGATCTGGACAGGCTGGATCGACGGGCTGAGGCCAACGGTATGAGGTTCAAGAAGGCCAAGTGCTGGATCCTGCGCTTCGGTCACAACCACCCCCCGCAGCGCTACAGGCTCAGGGCAGAGCGGCTGGGGAGCTGTGCGGCAGAAAAGGATCTGCGGGTGCTGGTCGACAGCCGGCTGAACATGAGCCAGCTCTGTGCCCAGGTGGCCAAGAGGGCCAATGGCCTCCTGGCCTGCGGGAACAGCGTAGCCAGCAGAACCAGGGAAGCGATCGGTCCCCTGTACCCGGTGCTGGTGAGGCCGCACCTCAAATACTGCATTCAGTTTTGGGTCCCTCATTATAAGAAGGACATTGAGGCCCTGGCGTGTGTCCAGAGAAGGGCAATGAAGCTGCTGAAGGTGCTGGAGCACAGACCTTATGAAGAGCAGCTAAGAGAGCTGGGATTATTTAGTCTGGAGAAGAGGAGGCTCAGGGGAGACCCTACCTGAAAGGAGGCTGCAGTGAGGTGGAGGTCTGTCTCTTCTCCAAAATAACTGCCAATAGGACAAGGGGAAATGGCCTCAAGTTGTGCCAGAGGAGATTCAGGTTAGGTATTAGGAAGAATTTCTACATGGAAAGAGTAGTTAAGCATTGGAACAAGTTACCCAGGGAAGTGGTGGAGTCACTGTCCCTGGCAGTGTGCAAGAATCGTGTGGATGAGGCGCTTCGGGACATGGTTTAGCAGGCATGGTGTTGAAGGGTTTATGGTTGGACTCAATCTGAAGGTCTTCTCCAGTCATAATGATTCTATGATTTTAAGAAAGATTCCGGACGAGTTACAAATTACTCAGAATACATCGCTGTTTGAATGACTTTTGCTGCCTACCATTAATAGCTGGTAAGAAGGGTTGTGCTTTTCACACAATTAAATCTGACTGATTTTACCTCAGGACGAAGCACAAGCCGTGGCAGCAGCGCTGCAGCGAGGCTGCACATAAGGCACAGCGCTCACACTCGTGCAGAGAAGGTGATGGGAAAAATAAACAGATGCTATTTATGTTTTGCTTTGCTGCTCCTAAGCTGTGTCTGAAAACATATATTTATTAGATATCAAACCAAGAGATCCATCTGCTTTTTATGTTTATGGCAATACAAGAGATCACATCTGACTGCCATGTTCTGTAACAACAGAGGCTGCTTCTGCTTTTGGATGTGGAAGTCTTACATGAACTTGTTAACAGGAGCAGCAGCTATTTACCAGGACACATTTAGCGAGGGAAGACTGCTAGTCAAGGGTACATTTACAATGTTTTTCTCTATGTTCATTTTCTCAATATCTGACATGACAGTTTCTACTTCAGAATTGCCTTTTGTTCCGCGAGGTTTCACGTACAGTTGCACTTCACATGCTGCCCTTATCTGGGCCACCATCTAGGCTGACCTACAGAAGAGACTGAAAGGACCAGTAAGAAAGAGAAACTACAAGGACAAAAATATTCTTAAAGTCTGCCTCACGTTTCTGAAACCTCTATTTTCTGTGGGGCAAGCTATTGGGTGTATATGACCAGAATGACCAGACCTAAACGACAAGAACAAGAGGAAGAGTAGCATACATTAAATGCTGAGACAAAGGTAAAAACATAGTCTGTTCCAAATGTTTTGGGAACCATTTACCGCATTATAAAGTCTTTGCAGGAAGCAGCAAAGCGTTCATAGGAAGCCTGTTTTGAGACAGTACTTCTCAAAATAAAATTTGGAAAGCCAGGCAGCTCTCAACGCCTTATGCTTCAGATGGTTGCAGCTATTTTCCTTCTGGGTAGATACATTGCTTATCTAAGCATAGGCTTAACAAAGCAACATTATTATTGTTTATATATTATATTAAATATATCTACATATATATACATGTTATCTATACAGTTGTAATTTTAATTTCATAAATGCAGCTTTCTAACAGAAGATCAATGCTGCTGTTCAGCACTTAACAGATAGTACTGACAAGAATATCTTTCTCAGACATGCACCATTCAGCTGCATTTTCACACTATCGTTTAGCTCTCAAAATTTACCATTTCTCAGAATCTCTCTCCCAAGCAGTTTAGCAGATTTTACCTCTTACCTCAGCTGCAGCCGCACCAGATGCATGTCCTGTGCCCCCATATTCCTTGAACCACAGCTTCCCTCCCAGCTCTGTAACGTGGTTATACTCCACTTTACTGAAGCTTCTGTCCCCTATGCCCGCCCCATCCTATTTACTTATATTATAACCAAGAGTTTCTTAAAAGAAAAAAGGTAGTAAAACACCATAATAAATTCTCAGTCTTTTCCCCTGGTCATTCATTATAATTTATTACAGTGATTATTTCAGAATGTGCAATTATCTGGTTTATTAATGGCACATTTGAATATGGTAAATGATGCAGAACATGTAAAATGCATTTTTCCCCTCTTCTGATAATTTAGTAAGGTAATATATTTAAAAAGTATTAACTTTTCATTTTTCTAAGCAAGTTTCCCTGCTAAATAATCCCCAAACATCCACATAATTTTCCAAGAAAACACACATTTCCATCAGAAAAACAAACAAACAAACAAACAAAAACAAAAATACCTTTCTTTGCATCATTGCATCAATCTGGCTTAAGTGGCACCCAACTGGTAAGCAAAAAACCCCAAATACTGAGCAACACAGACCATGACTTCAGTACTGAACAACTTTGGTTTACAGGCTGCAATATTCAAAGCCTTACCTTCAATGCCATATTAAAACTTCAATGTTATAAAACTATACTAGATTTTCCATAAGGAAATATACATACACTTCTTTTTAGTGTGATCAAAAGTCAACTAATTGTAGGCATCATTAAAAACAGTAGTTTCAGACTACAGAAATAGGTTGTGTTTTCCATAGCCTGGGAAGCGAGGGAAGGGATTTGACATTACAGGGTAAGGCCACAGGAATATTTAACTTGCACATGCAGATTCCCCACCTTTTAGAGTGAAGTGATTACTGAAATAAAATGCGCTTTTCCAATAAGAGGCCAAAAGCCCCAAGTGTTTTTTGTAGAGGGGCCATCAGGAATCGAACGAAGAAATTATTCAGAGAAATTAGCTCAGCTAAAAAAACAATATCCAAGCACTATCTTAACAATAAATTCCCTTGAATAGGGCCTCAAGGGAGTGACATGAATCCATTTAAGAGGACTCAGAAGAATCACAAATGGGATAATATAGGCAGCAAGGATATCATGCCTCTTCTGCTATTACAGGATTTAAAGATATATTTTCCTAGATACATTAGCTTGAGAATTTCACCTTTTATAAAGAAAGAGAAAGGCCAATTTATTTTTAGAAAATTACCTCTTTAAGCTACAATTGCCACTAGTTGTCTAAGTCCTATTCCACAGCATTTTTCCTTATTCTGACAGTATGCCATTAAAAACCAGATGATAAAAATAAACAAACCCACACAGCAAAACCTCAGAGTTTTATTTTGCACCCAAAGGTGCTTTTGCAAGCACCGAGGTTTACATAAAATCACCACCACCACCACAGACTCCACATACCAACCAAGGACACCTTGCAAAATGTTCAGTTAGCCTGAAAGACAGAATTCTTCTAGCATGAAATACAATCCATTAAAATTACTTGTCCTGCTGCAACAAGTGATACTGATTTGCCCCAGTAAAAGCTACTTCTGGGCTTCATTTGCAGAAATTTGAGTCCTGTGGGAATGAGTCATTACCATTAAAAATGCACCCCCTCAATATGAAGAACAAGCTATACAATCATACCCATAATGCTGTTTGATGTGCTGAATATACTGTATTGAAGTGGTCTTTCTTTTAATACTTTGGAATCGATAAATTAGGAATAAGCAGCCTGCTGCAGTAATTCATTAGAAAACTCTCCAATGAAAGACGCTGTCACCAATACGCTGCTCTTCTGCAGCGCAGGGGACTCCAATTGACACCAGCTTGGTGCACCGCCATCGAAGTTTGCTTAGGAGATCTTAAAACCTCTTTCCTCTAAAACCACACTTTGCTTCAACACAGATTAGACCCTTCCCTTTCTGTACTGCATTATGCTTTTTTTTCACTGAAAAAGCACAGTTGTTGAACAGCACTTTTAGTACTCTACTTCAGATAAAATATGAAGTTAGTCTATGTAATCTGAGTTTACTATTGTATCATAAAACCATATATTATCAATATCCTTTTCAAATCATGCCTAAAAGGATAAAGAAGTCTGACAGTTTCCGAAGCACACAGTCATTACATTTTATTTCTTAATTAGCTTGTTGGGCTGGCAGAGAAAAATATAAAAGCACCAGTTTTCCATCAAGTCTGAATTATAATTTTTTTAGCAGGTTCATTCTACATCCATAATCTAATTTTACTGTGTTAATTAAGATTTGCCTGCACATCACAGCAGATTAGTTGGGATAACATAAACAGTACAAAAATTATAGTATTTTACAGTGCCTCTATACCCAAGAAGGAAAAAAAAGCTTGTTTTGTAAATGTCACTGTGAACTCTAAAACAGGGATGTATTTGCTTTGCTGCAACATTATTCACACTTTACTTAAAGCCAAAAGTTTTCTACAAATATACAGAAATCTATTTCTTCAAATACACATAATCCTAACACTGAACAATAAAAGAGATTTAAAATAGTTGTTTTAGTATTTCCCTTTCCTAGATTGATTGTTTTTTTTTTTTAATATGGGAACACACATTTATAGTATATTATAGTAATACAGGAAAAAATTGATTTTATAAATATCGTCTTTAACAAGCAGAGAAAAAGCTTAAAGAATGTAATAGTATAGGCAGAGTGTATAAGCTAAAGGATTTGAGTCCAGGACTACTTATTTACAAGACAAATAGTTACCTCTCAGTGAGGAAGACAAAAGCTCTATTAGATAAAACTGAATGATGGCCACAGCGAGCTCACACTAAGAAGTGCAGTATGGTAAGTTACACAAGCTGGCTGCTGTCAGGAGACGCGCTACTGCTCTTTCAGCTTAGGGATTTGATGGAATATCATTTTACAGAAAAGCAATATGGATAACGCAAGCAGTTCATTGGGAAGCAGAATGGCACCACAAACACTGTCACCCCGCAGTTCACAAGCCCTCTGAAGGTCCTTTGGTAACTTACCCTTGCCTCAGGGGCTCCTTACGCCCCTTAGCAAAGCACAAGTATCCATAGAGACAGATCCCCACAGCACCTCCCTTTACAGTCTCAACTTTACAGACCCAGCCTTCTGGCTTTCTAACTTGGCAAACAATATCACTAAGCATAAAGAAAATAAAAACAGTTGTTCAAATACAAAATGATGAACTTACGGTGGACTTAAAAACAGAGAGGGATCTATTGCTTACCGAGTCCTAACAGATCAATAGTGGGTTCTGATGACTTTTTTGGACTTGCTTTAACTTCTAATTGCTGATCCTCTTTCTTCTGTGGCTTTGAAAGGAGAGGAAAAAACAACACAGTAAGTAATCTTTCAAAAGCATACAGTACTTAAAAAAAAAAAAAAAGCCCATTACAGCCTTTGCCCAGTATCCAAAATAAAAGCCCTTTTCTGTATTTGTGTATCATAAATGGATTTGTAATGAAGTAAGTTGCAGATACAATCAGAAGGGACAAGGCACAGTATAGTAAAATTTGTATAATCAATTTAAAAATAAATGTAGTTTCCAGTCTAAGTTAAAAATAAAATGAAATATTAACTTGATTACTGCATTATCATGCTTCAGGTAAAAAGCTGCTTGTGATACAAACTTTTAACCAATTTCAGCATCCAAGCTGCACAGTTCTATTGCTTTAAAGAGAGAGGAAAAAAAAACTTTTAAAAGTTTTTAAAAGCTTAAATTAAAAGAGTAGATCATTGCCACTGTTCAGCATTCCTGAGAAGACTATCTGCAAACTCCATAGGAGCTATGCACAGGTGGACACAATCTCTGTCCATAGCCTTTCTTGGTAAATCTAAGGCAAACAACTGTATTTCCCTCCCTTGGAATAGGGAGTTCCAGCCTTTTCTTGCCTAGAGATTTCAAAAGGTAAGCATGAAATCTGGCTATGGCAGTGACTTTGCATAACCATATTTATAGCTCTTTTTCTCATCGTATCCTCCGGATCGCAGTAATCCATTAAAGCCTCCATTCTGAAGCGACCACGACCTGGTGCACAGCAGTGACAGCCCAGCCGTGCTCCGGCACGCGACATATCTCACCCTACTATGATTTGAGGGACTTGCCCCTCAAAACCTCCTCAAAACACTTGCCATAACCCCAGCTCAATTTCTGTAATTACATAAAGCCAGCATCGTCACACCTAAACTATTGCTCACTTAAACCTAACTCTTATCAAAGGAATACTTGCTTATTCTAGTCTAAAACCCTTACATTCACTCGAATGGTGCTTTTATTTCCCCTAGGAACAAGTTTGCTTGGGAGACTGCCTGCTGGAAAGATATCCCATAAATGGAAAGGGCAAGCAAGTTTCCTGATTCTATTATACCATAAGACAACAATATGTAATTACTGAATTTTCATGTCTGAGTGCACAACTTGAAGAACAGTATACACATTTCATTTGCAATTCCATATTAGAGATAAAAAAATATAAATACATGGTATACATGGCGTTACATTTACATACTTTTATATATAAATACACTTGTTATTACATGAAAAATAATAATTATTATGAATATTAACTGATTAACAGCAAGTATTTTAGAGAAGATACAAAATTTATCACATATTTATATGTTTGGCCTTTCTTCAACAGCTATAAGGAACACTATGGGTCACTAAGGTTTTAAAAAGAAGCATTTCTGACATGTTACTTGTTTTTACAATGCTGAATTTTGTTTAAACAGCTTAAAATTTCTGAACAGAGAACAACTTATTGAAACTGAAAAGCCAACGTGTTAGAATTGCACTAAACATGCAATTTTTTCATTACCTCAGTGAGGTTTACAGTAACTACCTGAAAGTTTGAAATACACTACAGCGTGGCGGGGTTGGTTTAAAGTGCAACCTTTTGTTTCCACAAAAACCAATGCACTGCTCTGCATGCATCGGTATGAACTAAGCAGAATTCAAATGGCATGTTTTATTTAGCCAGGTACTTACTACTGAAGCAAATTAATCTCATTATCTACACTGAAAACATCAATTTAGGTCTTCTGCTTTGTCAAATAATTTTTTCAATACTTATGAAGCGTATTTTTATAATTCAAACAGGTTAATTTTTTATCATAAAATTCAGATAATAGACCAATAACAGTTATTCTTTTTATTGCCGTATTTCTTGTTCATCATCATCCAAATAAGAAAGGGGTTGAAGACATAATGTACAGAAATATTATTTTGCTAAATAAAAAGAAAATACTTTTGCTTTCTGAGATTTCTACACCATTACTCTATTTCTTTATCATTGATTTTAGTAGGTAACTTCATACTTAATTCCACTTAGTAAGATGGCAAAATTATTTTCAAGCTTCTTACAATAGCAAATATTTTTAGACTTTAATACCATATTCAGGTCTATGATAAAGATTTTCTACTTAAAGCACCAGTCATAATTTCCCCTTTTTGACGAGACAGTAGTTTTCACCAACACAATAAACCTTCAGTTTAAGAAGAGAGAAAAACTACTTGACATCTAAGAATTTAACTTATTAATCTTTACAGCAGCATTTGTAGTAAGCAAGACTCAGCAGATGGTTGGGAGCAGAAAATAAAATTTCAATATCCTCTTCCTCCACCAAGTTACCAAGTCGGCTTCCTCTCCCCATCATTGTCTGACCATAATGTACACTAGTTACTGGGATTTTCAGTCCTCCTCTCAAATTTGAAACAATTTTAAGATTTATTGTGCTTTCACTGCTGGCTAAGCTGCTGCAGGTCTTATATTAAGGGTTTTGCGCAAATTCAGAAGAGATGCTGGCTCAGTGGGACTCAAAGATGGAGAGGGACATCTCACAAGTCACCTGCACTAAGGGACAAGTGGGGCAATCCTGGAGCTGCTGGGCTGAGCCAGAACTGCCACATATACACAACTGTTCTTAGTTTAACTCGCAAGTAAACCTGCTTCCTCGTGCTGCTTCTTAACATCTTCTTTGTCCTTTAGCCCATGGCTCTTTTGTTGCTCGGCTGCACAGGGGCCCACCTGAAGAAGGTGCGATGCAAAGGAGGCCCCATTGGGACACAGACACCAAGGCAGCAAAACTCTCACAAAAGGACAGAAGGGGAGGCCACACTGGAGCCTTGATATTTCTTTTTTTTTGAGGGGGGGGGGCACGTTTTGCTTCAGCAGGACTCATACATGACTAAGCTTTACATAGAGAGTGATCTTTAGAGATGTTAGAGCTAAATATTCCACACTTAGTGAGCAGAGAAGAGGGTGACAGGCAAAACACTGCATGGGGAGGCAGTGACATTTCTTAAACTTAATGTTTAATTTAGTGTTGTGCTTTATCTAAAAATCACTGCATTTTGTAGCAGCACAACATACCATGACACAAACCTGCCTGTGAATCCTGCTGCATTAAGATGCACTTCAGTTTCTATTACTAGTCTGCTTGACTGTCTCAGCAATTATTTTTATGTATTGACACTAGTACTAGACAAATTATCCTTTGTTGACTCCTTTGGGAAACGCTAGCATAAAAACTGGAGACTAAGCAGCATTAGAGAAACTAAGTATAGCATTAAAAATCTGCTACAGTGAAGTCAAGTAGAAGGGGACTGGTACCAGCATTGCTGCATGTGCCTTCAAGGTTATTGGAGGTTATTATCTGATAACCTTCTAGGCTGGATAACAATGTATTTGGTTTGGGAATTTTTGCCTTTTTAAGCAAAGAACACGATTTTGAGCAATTCCCATACATATTTACTTCAGGTCATATGTAACAGCTTCTCATTGTAAGTCATCTTCGTTGTGCTAGTAGATCTTGGGAAGAACTAATCTCTCAGACAGCAGAGCATCAAAACATGTGTCTTTTACAGGACCCACGTGGTTTTTTTGCTGCACTATATATTCCCCCCCGCCTTTGAATATCTGCTGAAATGAAGCAATGTCCTCTGCATTACATTATTCCAAAATTACTAAAAGTAGATTATTTGTAAATAGAAAGTAGGGTTTGAAGAGACTCCTATGGAGTCAACTCTTTTGTATCTTCCATAGCATAACCCTATTGTGTAGCATTACTTGGAATTTTCAGCCCTAAGAAAAATGAAGTCTCTGTTTGGGCCCCAAAAACCCTTTAAATTACCCCTCTGGTAGCAGATACTATCTACTTGTCTCAACTTAAGGAGAGAAATGAAGACCTAAACTTGCAATCTTTTGCAAGTATTTTCATCTATGGAAAAATTCTTCAGTAGAGGAATAAGGGTACAGATCCTACTCAGATCCTATTTTTGGCAATCACAGGCAAATGCTATCTAGATGTGATAAAACTTCACTATTTTTCTACTCCAAAGTTACCAACCTTTACTTAACTATCTTGTTCTCTCAAATGATACAGCACATAGGAATTGTCAGCTATTTTATTCACTCTTGCCGGACATTTTTGCTTTTCACACTTTCAGGCAGTCTGTTAACCCCGTCAAGGGCAGGGGGCAAGCCACATCTCAGCAGCACGCACTGACTTCCCAAGAGCTCGTCTGCCTTGGCGGGCCTGATGCTGGGTGCACAGAGATACTGTCTCAGGATGGTGCAGGCACAGGCCCCTTCCTGGAGCAGCAACCACCTGGCATCACCTAATGCAGCCTCTTCCCGGAGCTCTGCACAGGGATCACCGTGGTAGCAGCTCTGCAGATCGCTTTGGCAGGTCTGTGCAAGGCTCTCCTGCAGGAGCAGGCCATGCATACCCCATGCTCCATTATTCCTCACAGTTGCCTTGTTTTATGGTTCTGCCGTGGGAGAGGCAGGAAGAGAGACCAGTTGCTACGAGGTCCCAGAGAGGTGAGCCGTGCTGACAGCATGGCGAGTGCACAGCGAGTCAAGGACTCATACAATGAGGTCAAGAGCAGTTTTTCTTCTATTATCTGATTGAAATTTCCTTTTGTTCTCCTTCCGAAGAGACTGTACAAATGCTACTCCTTCATAAAACACTCGAACTTTGGCTTGGTATTAGAAGGCATATTAATCATCAAAACATCTCATCATACGGATAGCCTGTATAGGCTGCCTGTTACTAAAAGGAACAAGACAAACGTAAGCAGTTGTGCACTTAAAACTGATGGAAGTTGCTACCATGTAAACACTTTCCTCTTCAAGTTTTTGCCCTCATTTAATTCTCTATCATTCACCCCCAATCTTACATCCAAATCAAAATACACCTAATTCCTGCCTAGACACTATGACAGCAGTGCATTAATAACTTACTCATCAATGCTCCTCACGTAACACGGTAGCTGCTGCTTAGATATTGAGATATTTCATAAATGATATTGGGGAAAAGCGCATTTGAAAATAGTTTGGAGGTTCTCATAAATCTATCTGTAACAAATCAAAATGACCAGTGAGGAAAGGAATTCAGCCACAGATATGAAGAAATGTCTCTTGCCTGTCTATATTAAATGGAAATTAATGCCAAAATGATCATATGGACAACCATTACATTTCCATGCACTTGCTCTGGGAGCCAATTGGCCTGGAATTACCAGGTAGAACCATCTATGCTGGGGAATTTCTATAAACCTTCACGTGGCAGGATAGACAGCTTGAATGCTTTGTGCTAACGGACCATCACAAACAATTCATGTTCTAACAACTGTAAAAAGCAGTCATCTGTGGACAAAATCAGGCCATCTGTATTTTTTTTTTAACAAGCAAGTGAATGGGCCTGCTTAAATAATTTCATGAAATGCAATTTTCCTATATTCATGTAGCGTTGATGCCTTCATTAGTGGCAGCTGCACTGGCCAGACTGCTTGTAATTCATAGAGCTACCTGCTACGATTTAATCAAAATCGCTCTTCAATCTTGTCCGTTTTCCTACGATTTCATCTCCATGATTTTAAAACATTTTCCAGTCCATCAGTTTTTGGCAGTGAAATTACAAAATAAATGTACTTAACCACAAGTCTAGAGTTGCATATTGTGAAAATTCTAAGTACAAAAGCAAAAGAACTTCATTTTAGAATATTAACTTTGTAACTGACAGGGAATGAGAACATTTTCTAATCCATTATGAAAAAGTAATGTAAACTTAACTTGCAACCTACACTTATTTTACACTGCTGATCTTTTTTCCCCGTTATTGTGCAAAGTAAGTATGGAAAGGATAAAAAAAGCTATCTGAAATTTCATTTAAAAAAATGGGGTTTGTAAGAATACCAGTATAGATTAGGGGAAAAAAAAATCAACCAAGAAAGAACAAAAACACATTTTATTTGTTTCTGATAGGTCTCAATGTTAAAGGAAAAATTCAGTTTTAGATAAACCATTACTGTATTTTATTAAATTCCTATAATACATTGCTGTCAGCACTAGGGAATCTATTCTGGTTTGATTTAAATGAAACATTTGCTTGAATTAGTTCAAACCAAACAAGCCAATAAATAACACTGTTAATTACTCCGGTCACACAACAAGATTTAGGGTTGATTTTATAGATTTGTTCTCTCTTACATGCCCCTCTAAAGTGCATTTCTAGTAAATAAAAACATTTCTTCGACGGGGACAAGGGAGCTAAATCTATTTTATACCATATATTTTACAAACTAATTACCAAGAGCAGCATGACGCACTTAAGCCATATAAAAATCAAAATGGTCGAAGTGTAAATTAAGATGAGGCTGCAACAGCTTGTCAGTTGAAGACAGCACTCATCTTTTAAGCTTAACCAGCGCACATCACTTGTGCATTCAGACCAGTTCACAAGGCGCTTCCCCAATACCAACGGATCGTGTGGAGCAACGCCCCCAAATGCCTGCGGGTGCCCTGCTCACCAGGGAATGCTGCTGAGATGGCCCAGTGCTGGGAAGAACAAGGCCCCATTCCTCCTGGGAAGGAGGAGGAAGAGCATGGAGGGACTTGTGCATCACCAGAGGAGCAGACAATGAAAGTACCCACGGACCCAGGTTGGTGGCAAACTGCCCCACGACCACCAAAACACGCAGCTGCCTCCTGGAGGTGACGGCTCCATTTCACAGAAACCAGCAGGGAGAAAAATGGTTTTAAATATTCAAGTTCCACACAAAGAAGATGTTGAGACGAGTTAAAAATCTAGCCCCAGCCAAGCATTCTTCTGTCCCTTAAACCATCAGTTATTAGCAAAAAAAACAGAAGGATGATTCAGATGAAAAAGCATCCTCCTCTTGCAAAGAAACAGGCGTCAGAACAGTCTTGCTCACATGGTAAATTCAACACCAAGTACTCAACGCTATGACTGGTATCAGTAGAACGCCATAATATCCCGCTCCTCTAGCTTCCATCCGTATTACGGAGACCAGGTCCCTTTGTCACAGTGTTAATGTCAGCACAAGCGAGTGGTTAGTTGTTCTTCCAACCGCAATCACCCTTCTAAGGGCTCAGTCAGTTGCATAATCTAAAACTCAGTTACTTTATTTATTTATTTGTTTTGATATTTTGGGAAGAAACAGGCAGGCCACGTACACACAAAATAAAACGTAGGAGGTTGCAGCAGAATGTGCTGGGGTGTGCTGGAGAGCACCGTCGCCACTCGCATACCCCGCTCTGCCTGTTACGCAGCCTCCCGTAGTGAGGAGCTGAGAACAGTCCCCCGGATAAGAATGTGAACGATATACTTATTCTAATAATTGAATTACACAAGAACGTTATGTTATTGCGAGTTTGATAATACATTGGAAACAGCAAGCTCTATTTTAATCAAAAATTACATATTTGCCAAAGAAGCACATAAGAGTAGCAAGACCTTTATGAAATCCAGCTATTAAGCAGCAAGAAAATGTTTTCTGGAAAACTATTTTAAGTTCTGATACTACTATAGCAGAGCCCTTAAAAGGAAGCTAATCAGTCTCCCTGCCATTTGCCCATCAATTATTGGAAACGGTTACTAAGAAGCACAGAAAAGCAGACTCTTTTGCAAGACTCTGGCAAAGAATCAGTCACCTTTGGAAATGTTTCTGAACTGTTCTGGATATTTTCAGAGATCAATACTGAGAGACATCCCAGATTCAGTCCAACTTGGTCTCAAAACCAGTGGAGAGTAAAGCTGGTAAGAGCTTAAGCTCCACAGGAGTGCAAAAATTTCCATTTCAAATACATGAGTTTAGTGTGACAAATCACTTTAGAATGAACAGAATTAGAGCAGAGAAGATTAAGAGATGCCAAGTATGTTATCTCATCTATGGGGAAAAGGAACCTGATTTCTGAACACTTGCCCCAAGCTCTGTCATGCAAAAAACCAAGGGCAAAATGCTGCAGCAAGAGTAAGATGTTTTGTGAGCAAAATAAATTTATTAACAAATTGCATATGAATATCCCAAACAGACCCTTCACCCCATTTCACCACCACTCCAACATGCAGGCTAAGACAATTTAATAAACCCTATTACTAGGGTTTATCAACTAGAAGGGCATCTCAGCTCTCCCACAGAAACAGACCTACAGCTTCAGCAGTGTTGCAAGAAAAGAGTGCTAGAAAAAGGTAATTATTTGGCCCATCGAAATGCAAGTATCAGAATTCCGCAGTACATGCAAAGCTAGAATGAATTCATCTGAAGACAAACACAGGAAGGGGCAGCCGTATTTTCCTCTGGAGGCTGGAAGTGAAGAACAGAACCGTGAAGAACATCAAGTAAGCCCTGAGATGCAATCTGCACGCTGCAGGAAGCCTGAGCCTAAGTCACGTGTGTCACCCGGTTTTGTTCAGCCCACGCTTTCTGAAGAGACTCGTTAAAGGCACTGGTTTCCTCTTCAGATAAAAGAACAACAACACAAGCTGTGCTAAGTCCATCTTCCTTCTTCCTCTGCACAGAGATAACGGTGCCTGGAATCACAGAATCACGTTGTCTGCAAGGGATAAGGATCTATTCCAATGGCTAAAAAGAGGCATCTCTTTCTGCCTTCCTCTCCCCTTGAGGATACTGGAGGGTGATGCAGTGACAAAAAGAAGGGTCAGCAGCACCATGACTGAAAGTCACACAGCTGTTAAATGCAGATACACAAGATGCTATTTCTGGTGTTACCTACACTCCCTTTTTCCTCTCCTGACGCTTGACACAATGCCCACTGAAAGGAAAGAGCAATGATCACAGATTTTTCGTTCCATCTTTCTTATAGTACCTCAGATTGGTGGCATCTTGTTTGCATCTCAGGCAACACACTGAAAACAGAGAAATGGGAAACCAAACGTAACCAGCACCAAGGAACTGCAACACAAGGAAACCAATGCAGATCCATATTTGACTATGCGCTAGGCAGCAGTGAAGCTTAAGAGTTTAAAGGCAAGAATAAGGGGAGCTAAATCTAAGATGGTTTAGACCTTAATCTGATCCTTCTGACAAGAAGGAAAAAAAAAAAAGGCAGTGAGAAAAGCATTCAGATTTTGAAAGCACTCAGATGTACAGATCAAAAATCCCTCAACTCAGGCACTATAAAAGAGACTGGAGGAAGCTGTAAACTGTAACAATCCACATAAATCTCTGTGAATGTAGAGGCTTTAAAGGAGAAACTGCTTGTAGAAAGGTAGAGAACTCCATTGGGTATTCTCAGGAGAAAATGGCAAAGAAGGTGGAAGCAAAAAGGTCCAGCCTTCTCACACAACTCATGTTGAGTGCTTTTGTTCAGTAGCATAGAAGCAATGCAAGAAGGGAAAGTCTTAAAAACTAGATTTAGCCCTTTAGTACATACCAGCACGCACGTAGGTTCGGAGTTGGCAATCAGGAAGCACAGCTTTTAACCCTCATTCACCCTGTAGTCGGGTATTTCTTCCTGTGCCTAAGTGCCCGGTTGGCTTCCAGGTACAGAACAAGATGGGCAGACGGAAGCAAGAGGGACCTAAACTTACTTGACCAACAGAACAGACACTGTTGGCAGGATCTCCTGATAAAAGTTAAATTTTGCAGGAGAAAAATCTAAGAATACTCAG
The DNA here is from genome assembly GCA_013389825.1 of Crypturellus undulatus. NCBI lineage: Eukaryota > Metazoa > Chordata > Aves > Tinamiformes > Tinamidae > Crypturellus > Crypturellus undulatus. The sequence goes on from VWPW01010637.1 coordinate 1,098,584, forward strand.
ATCTGGCAGCAACTATACTACTCTTCAGCTATCCCTCATTCTCTTTTTTTAATCACTATTATGATAAAATAGAAAATCATTCCAAGTTTGTGAAGTGATTTAGGGCCACTGTGCTCATTCACCACAATTTGAGAGCATTTTGGAGCACCACCACACACAGCCTGAACCACATCTGCCTTTCTGTGCACACTCCCCTTTTCCAAAAGAACTTCCTCTGACATAGGTTGCTGAGGATATTATATTTCCTATATTACATTTTTGCGTGGGGATTTGCAATAGTGAAACAAATTTATTTGGTAAGAGTCGTGTTCAAAACAGCCAGCAAAAATGCTGCAGTTTAAGAATAAGGTTAGCTAATACAACCTGTTTCGGTTTTCTGCTTCTGTAACTTTATACCAATTCTATATGTGAAAACATCACAAGTTCAGCAATTTTAGAAGCCACATGATATCAAATAGAAATGCAAAAGCGATGAAATACTTGGAAATCAAAGTGGAACTATTTTGCTGAATTCACTACCACCAGATATTCATGTAAATAGTTCAGTAGGTTTCAACAACAGCATTTAGCCTTAACATTTATCTTACTTCCATGAGCTCAAAATTATTAGAAGGAGCAACATACATGCGGTCTCACTAATATATCTGAAGCAGAAACTCTTGAGCCAAAGCAGTCATAAATTGCAATTATAAATACATCTTACTCACACCAAGGCAAGATATCAATCACTGTCAAGGATCTTGTATATCATCTATCCGATCTCCCACTATTGTACTTAAATATAATATATATATATATATAAAACTTCTCTGAACAACATTTTTCTCAATTTCTGACCTCAATGAAAAATTCACACAAGTCTAGAATTCAGTCTGTTTTGTGCCCATTAGACCTACTCCAATGTTTACTTCTATACCCTGCCTTAACTACAAGAAGCTCTATGAAAGCTGAAATTCTATCAAATAATTTAGTGAAAAGCCCTCCCAACCCACTTAAAAGCAATTTCCTCTTTACTCACTAGCGCCTGTAAATGCTTCCATGCTTACTGAACAAAAATCTTAATTTGCTCTTATTAGGTACAAATTGTGCCTTGTGCATAAAGTAATTGGATTCCTTCCCTCTCTACTGCTTGCTTGCAATAAAACTTTTAAAGATTGCATAAACATTTGAGAATTCCCAGATGAGAAAGCAGAGTTAGTAATTTACTATGAGCCAGCAATAGGCCTGCAGATATGATTTTTCCTGACAGCTCATATACTTTTACTAGAGAAGCCACTTTAATAAGTATCTATTTAAACTGTTACTCACTCAAGTGTCCTAGACTGTTTAAAAAACATTGTACAGCTTTTACATCTGACATAAGTACAAACATAAAGTCAATATTATGAAAGCACAAATGATGTTAAAGATCAAACATGCAGTTTGTCTTTCTATAACACAGCAGTGTTTTTTCAGACTTGTAACTAAACATGAAATATAACAATCAAGCACTTCAAAACCTCACATAAATTTCTCTTTTGCCCTAATTGCAAAAAGCTCAGGAAACAAATATATTTCCTCTTCTGACCCCATGTAGTATGCTACAGAGGTACCATTTAAGAAGTTGCGTGGATTAGAACTCCTCAGTATGCAGACCATCCTGTATTTCTAAATGGGATCAAAGATGCTGCACGTCAACCAAACAGCAGCACTGCAACTATTCAAGTGAGATTTACTTCCAACAGACACCACAGATCTAGAAGTCCCTCGTGATTATTTCGATAAACTGCTTTCAAACATTAAACTACTGACATTGATAGAGGTAAACTAATTTAGGGCATTTACATCCAAGAGAAAAACATCATCACTTCTATTAGCAGAAATCTGCACACATGCAGGTCACTCAATTCAAAGGCATTACACAAGGAAAACATTTTTAAGTTGTTATTGATTCAAATTTCCACTTACAACTGCATATACAGATTTCGTAATATTTACAACGTTAGGGCAAGGTTCTTGCACACTGTTTTGTCTGATATATGCTAAATCTTTATCTATGTGAATTAAAAACTTAACAGCAAAACTAACAGAGTGCTGCACCCTAATTTTACTCCATTATTGTTGTTTTATAAACTGGGTCTAGGCTAATATGTTAGTAATATATGTGCAAAATAGATTGGAAAATTCCTTAATTGTTTCTTGACCACCCTGCACTACCTTTTTTTTATAAATAAGGTTGAATGTTTCCTCAGCCCCCTGGAACACGCTGCCTTGCATCTTCTTCCATGTCTCACAGGCACCCACATCAGCTCAGCACCTTTCTGGCACAAGCATCGGACATTCTCTGATGTTGTTTTAGACTTGTTCACACTCACAACATTACAGACAACTGCAGAAGCATGTTTTCCTAAAATAAAGACGCTGTCTTTTTTTTTTTTTCTGCTGAGACAAAGTCAGGCAAAATATCTAAGGTTGGATCTTGTACTTTCTAAACTGTCTAATATTCACACTTTAATTACATGGAATATCCATACTTCAAGCATTATGATTGCATGCATATGTTTTCAAATATGCCCTTTGAGATGACACGTTCAAAACTGTCTCCAAAGAAAGGAGGAGAACTCTTTTGTTAGGCAAGGGCCAGGCACTGGAAGAAAAGGGCCAAGAGACTGGACAGTGATGGCAAGGTAGGGCTCTCACAGCATGAAGTAGGTGCCCTGACCTGCCTCAGAGGACTTCACAGCAGACACAAGGACTGGATGGACCCAGAGGGGACACATCACTGCTCTGCTCTCACTCACTCAGTCCCCTGGGTTCTGCTCCCTGTCACCACTGCTTCTTGCAGTCTTTGTGCTTTACTTTGACTTGCTCTTAATCTGGCATCTTTTCTATCATTATGGCAGGCATACCAGAGTGACACTTTAAAAAGTCCAAGCACACTATATCTAGAGTTTTATTTTAAACCAAACTCCCCTCTCAATTAGTTCCATGATAAATCAATCCTGTCAATGATATCTAACCGGACTGAAATAACTCTGCACCTTATTTTTTCTTACTTCTGTATATCGGCCTGTTGCTTTCTTTTCTACTACAGAAGTTAGAAGAATCAGTTTCCCTAATAATTTAAGATTCCCAGGACCACAGAGTGGCCAGCAAACAACACAATAACAAGTACTTTACCATTCCTATGTATTGTAAGTACATTCTTGAATGGACAGTAAACAATAAATTAGCACGTACTTTAGAATCCTAATGTACTATAAGTACATTCTTCTGTTTCACCACTGCAAAACTTGAGAGAGAAATGTTTAATAAATACTTACATACCACTAGCTGCTCATGTTTATGACCATTAGCTGCATTAGTTTTTCACGTCAACAAGCTTTTACGTTACTCTTTCAGTGACTATCAACATCTAATTATGAAAACATAACAAATAAGATAATCCGAATATATGCTCTGAATATTTCCTTTCAACCAAAAACCTATATAATCAACAAAAATGTCTCCTGTCAGTTCAAGCTGTAAGACACTGATAATTGCATGATGATATTTCTTGAGTACTTCTTGAAACCTCTTTCCAAAAGCTGTATTACCTTTTCATGGTATATTATTCTTTTTAAAATATTAAAAAAAAAAGCTAGTGTCAGAGCTTTTAGTGTTGTCTGCGGTATTTGAAATTATCTTTTTTTAATGTATTTTTAAAAACATCTTTTCATGTCCTCATTTGATGGCTACACGCTTGAGTGACAAACCTCCCCTAAGGAATTTAAGCATGTTCTGCTCTAAGCACGGTGAAATAAAACAGAAAACACACATACTATTGCTTTGCTCATGATCCAATAAATACTTATATTATTTCGGGAAAACAAAGGAAGCCTATTATTCAAAACAAGGTGAGATTATTCTTTAGGAATACTTTGAGCTATATCATTTAAATGTCTTGTCTTAGAATATGTAGACTATCTACTTTTGTTACTGCCATCACACCGACTGTAAATTGAGCATATTCTATTACTCGAGGATGAAAAAAATCTTTCAGTCTATGTACTAGAAATAAAAAGGGCTTTTGTGTGAAAGAAGAACTGGTTCAGCCAGCTCAGGCAGGGAAGGAAAAAGAAGGGGATGCAATCATGGCTGACTAGTGAAAGCTCTGACCAACTTCAAATGTGCAAAGGAACAACAAATAATAAAGGATGAAACAGAGAGAGAAAGCTGAAGACCAGCTATTAAAAATACAGCTTTTGTAAACACCTGTAAGTTAAAAAAGAGTCAGTCCATAGTCAAACTACAGATTTTCTTCCTTCTCTATTACAGAAACAGTCTCTTTCAATAAGTAACAAACACTTTTTTAAAAAGTTCATTTAATCTCCCTGAATTTTGTGTAGAGAAAATCTAAAATTGTTTTCCATACATGAGAGTCTCCTGCCCTCAAGACTTTCTTGCCCTAAAGAAGCACTAATCTAGCTTTCATATATCTGATTACCTCTGACTGTGTATTTCTACTTGCATTTTAATCTTTCCAAAGCTGGTGTTTCTGTTGCTTGTAAACAAGCTGGCTTTGCCTGGACATCTCAGCTAAATCTGTGCCCTGCTTTCGCATCATGAAGAGCTGTTACTTCATGTTTCCAGCAAGTATCCTGCAACACATTCTTAAAGTAACTGTGTGAAGGTTATTTTTAGCTAAGGTTTTTAAGGTTATTTTTAGCTAAGGACTAAGAAAACTTTAGGCCTAGAATTGTGGAGACAAGGGCATCACCTGGAAGAGAGGTGTTGAAGTGCTGGAGATGGTAAAAGTTGGTCCCTGTCAGCTCAAGAAAAGACATTTACAGAAGACCATAAGCCGAATGTCAAGAGACTGTGCAGCAAGACTCTGGAAAGGTGAGTTGCTGAATATTGGGAGAGTAATGTGACAAGTATTTCTACTTTTATACTTTTGGTATCCTTTTGCTTCTTTGTAGGAGAATCAGGAATTCAAGAGCTTTATTCCTCATATTCTATTTCACTATTTCACCATCTGTTTAAGACAGAAGGATTAACTCCTTATTTTATGTAGAAATATGTATGCATGTATATATATGATTTGAGAATCTTGAAAAACAACTCGCTCCAACAGCACCATTTGTCCATAACTGCAGCTAATGAGTCTTTCAACTCATTCATAACTTCCCATTCAAATTTGCATACAAACCTTTTTTGTGTTACTCGATACCCAGCTTTCAATCATTAATATATAATATGCAAATAAAACTTCAATGCAAGCTAAGATGATTCATTCTTGGAAGATGTTCTCTTAAAATCAATGCTGCTTAAAGTTTAAAATGGACTCCAGTTCACCCATCTTTTATTTTCATCTTCCTGAAATGTGCTACTAAATTTATTTCTCTTCTAGTAAAGAGAATCTCCAAAACCTTAGTTTTTCAAGTCTTTGTAAAATACTTAGCTAATAAAGGCTATAAATCTTTCATGAAATGTAACTTTTACAGCCCTCATCCATCTCCTCTTCTGCCCCCAGAAGCCCACATTCCTGGTGTTTAATTTAATACATAAATTTGAATGCTGGTATATTACATTAGAATTTTCCTATTAGAAATTCTAAAACTATATATAAAGATTCTAGTTGCCTGCCATGATAGCTCAATGTATGATTTTATGTATGCTGAGCATAGAGCATTCCAATTATTACACAGTTTTACTGGAAAAAAAATGGAAACGTTGACATTAGGTGTCTGTAGTTTGTATTTGCGTTCAGTTTCGTTACAGCAAGTGTCAAAGTTACCTTTGCAAAGTTATGAAGTATTAGTGAACCCACTAAGCCTTACGTGTAGATCTACTGAATGGTTACAAAGCTTGCTGTATAATAACAGTTTATCAGCAGAGATGCTCAGTCCACACGTGTGCAGCACTTCTGCATCACACGAGGCCCTGCACAGTGCAAGGGCAAACTCTGCCTTTGCCGGAGCTACTAGCCCAGCACCAACAGGGAAAACCCACCAACCCCTCAGCCCTGGCTCCATGAAGTACAAGAAACACAGGAGTAACAGTGCAGTCGGAAACACTACTATCTCCTAATCAGATTTCTTCAAGTTTGCTCATTAGATTCAGAACAATAACAATAAAAAGCTCTATAACTGCCAGTAGCTTGGTGATAATGCCATTTCTCTTTAATCCCGCAGATCCAATTTGGAACATTGCACTGCTGGCTATTCCAAAGAAAACACTGACCACCAGGCTAGCATCAATCTGTAACTGATGCAGGAAGATCTTGTTATGATAGAAATTACCCAGTAATTTTGTTACAGAAAGTAGAAGAGCCCGGAAAAATTGAGTCCCAGCAGGTATCGCTGCTGCTGGCTGCTCTGCTGCAGCTTCCTCTCTGGCTTTGGGGAAATTCTACCCTGCACTGTAAACTATCTTCAACCAGAAGTCTGATAAGAATGGCTGCCTACAAAACTGCTTTAAAGGAAGTCATGATTATTCAGTGGAAAAGCAATTTCAATCAGAAAGCCCGCCCAAGCTAAATTGATTAAAAGGTGAATTTCTGTCCTTTTTACCCAGAGCATATTCACCAGCAAAGTACCTTTTATACTGTACATACACTGAAACATTAATGTAATATTGGGAGAAGACATTTTATTGAATTAAGGTTAATAAGTTTCCAGCAAAATTTGAAAATGCAGAAGAAATAAAGCCTGCATTCAGCTTGTCAAAGGCTAAATATGACCAATTAGTCAGTACTGAAAGGGTTTTTTTGCAGATGCAGAAGCGGACTAGTAGGTTCTGCAATGCAGAGACCTGTTGATGAGAACTGATGGCCACCTTTATCCTTTAGGAAGCACATTCTTTTTCAAGAGCAAATAAACTTAGAGTCACTGTAAGTCACGAAAGGGAACACACTAATAATTTAAGACTCGCAGCAGTATATGACTTCTTAAAAGGAGATCTGTTGGAAAGTTTTCTATAGTTTTAGTTTTAACTTTTGACAAGTTTAGAATCTGTTTATTTTTAAATCTTTATTGATTCTCCTACGCGACAGTTAAAATACTGCTTAAACTACCTCATCCAAGACAGGTCTCAAATTCCTACCAAGCTGCCAGACGCTTGGCCACGTACATTTGAATCATGTAAACCGCCATGCTGGAAATACACTGTGAAGCATTAAGGTGACCCATGCCTGCGTAACCAGGTGCTGCACATACGACATGGCCCAGATGTTTTTAAATTGCTTCCTCATCCAGAAGGCTCAGAACTTGGCTAAAGAGACACCTGCCTCTCAACATAGTCACCCAAAATATAGCACTATCACCAAGGAATGCTAATATTCCCTTCCTGACACAATATGCAAAATTTAAAGATACCCTATAGACAATCTCTAACTGGACATCAAGTCTGTCATTATCAGCCAAAGAATAATATTTGTGTCTTTAAACAGCTGCCAGAAGTAGCAATATATAATTCTGCATCCATAAAAATAGATTTTCCATGTCCCCACTGGTATTTTTCAAAGGAAATAAAAGCATTCAAGATCTATCCATCTTTCCTTCAGATTCTAGAAGGTGACCGGGATCAACACATGCAAAGTTTAACGAGTTTGGCTAAAAGTGCTCTTTTGAATGCTCCCCAAGACCACTACTTTAACACTAATACGCAGATCGATCTCCAGCATCAATGTTTCAGCATCACCACACAGTTACTGATACTCGGGCGTCAATATTCAATCGCTGGTAATCGAGCATAGACACTTGAGTACAGATATTCAGAACGTTGCTCGATCAATGATGCTTTGGCATCATCAGCCATCGATACTCCAGACCCATTACTCGAGCCCCGTTATTTAACAGGCACTCTATACTGTGATGGAAAATCCATAATTCAGATGCTTCTGTGTGCTGCTGCTTGAGACTAGACTTGTAGTACATGTCCACGTGTACTATTCATAGTATAGGAAATAAATGCCTTCAAAAAAGAAATTCAGAGATAACAATGGTACATCTTTAAAAATAGTAATTATTTGAGCTTACATCTTCACAAGTGTTTCATTAGACTCATTTCTTTCTCTCCTCACATTAGGAGAAGATCCCTCATTATATGTTCAATCCCTGTATGTAAGTGCAAAGTACCACTGATGCAGGTTACCTGGATTATTATTCAGATATACATATATAAACATTAAGGTTTTGTTTGTTTGTTTGTTTGTTTTTTCCAAATCCTGACAGTACCCGGTCTAATACCAGGTGTATTTTTGTAATAACTGAACAAAAGTAGACTGTTCTTACCTTTTCAACAGCTAGTTGTTTTGATGGTTTTTCTGCTTCTCTCTCTCTCTTTTTCTCTTCTTTCTTTTTTTCTTTTTCCTTCTGAAAAAAAAGTATTGGTAGTATCAGCTAGTAATCAATAACAATGCTTTTGCAAATATATTTAATACTCAATCGTATGGAATATAAATGCAAATATTCAGTCAGAGATAGACCTTTAATTGAACTTTCTGATCACTGCAAAAATAATTCATTGTGCTCAAATAGAAATATTGCAACTTTGATACTTCAGGGAAAAAAAAACACTTTCACTTTCTCATTTGCAGTTTTGTTTATAAACAGAAGGAGAGAAAAGATATGATGTTGGTCTTTTTAACCTAAGCAGATCTGAGGAGAAGAACATATCCATAATGCTCCAGAAAAGAAAAGAAAAAAAAGTTTGGAAAAGGCTATCTATTTGCAACTGTAGTTTACTAAAGCATATTTCTTCCACAACACTTAACTGTTCTATATCAACTTCCAGAGAAGCCCTTCTAGGCAAATATCACCTTTACTTTTATCCCCTCACTTGACGTTCCCTGGTGCCTTCACAACACGAGCAAAGTCCCAGCAAGGAGTGAAGGGCCCAGGACCACGTGCCAGCCTGCCTAGTACCAGAGACACTCAGTGCAGAATTACATCCACTGCATCATTCATCTTTGTAGAAATCAAAACAGAATCTGTGCTGAAAGGCTGTTTCAGAAACATGAGAATGACGTTCGAAAGATACAAACATGCAGATTTTGCTAATAATTCCTCCTGGAGTCTGGAAAATGTTCAAAGTACCAAGGCTTTTCAAGACACAGAATGATTTCCTGTGAGAAACAGCTCTATAAACTATGACTTCAGCTCAGATGCAAAAAGGCAGCTGAAATGTGGTATTATAGATTTAGCATCTGAAAAGGCACTGAGAGAGTAATGAGGGATTTCTTGCTCTCTTCCAGTATAAGAACAAGGAATTATCTAACGAAGGCACTGCAAAATAAGCTTCAAATTAAGTTCACAACAGGAGGAGACTATTTTCTACACATGGTATAATTAAGTTGTGGAACTTCTTGCTACAGCCTATTTAGATGCTTACGTGAGCTGAGGGGGCAATCAGACAATTTCAGGGAAGAGGAGCCACTGCAACTACCAAATTTACAGAAAATGCCATGTGTTAAGCTCAACCCCCTGCCCAGGAGCACCCTCAGTAGCACTGACTCCAATTGCTGTGACCAAAGAGCTAATGAGGTAAATGGGAAAGTTTTGAACTAACCTTGAAGAGATGGCAGGACTCATACAAAACCAAGAAGCACAAGCAAGCCTTTGGTACTCCACATACCCAGTGTTCACAGAAGAGCCTGTACTCAACCTCCTGCAAAGCGTTACTAACATTTACAAACTACTCCAGTAGTACAAAAAAGCAATACATGCCACTGATGTTTGGAGAAGGAATAAGAGAAGCTCCATCAGGTAACAGTGACTGCAAACAAAGTCAACATATTTGCTAAATTTTTGGACTGGGTTCTATATTTTGAGTGAAGCAAGTGGTGTTCAGCAAGGAACAAGAACTTGCCACCTGTAAGAGAAGCGACAGGGCAGCAGCTCCCAAATGTTCTGGCAGGCAGCAGGCTTGCTTTACTCTGTTCAAACCTTGTGAACAACCTTCTTCCACAAATGACTATTTTTAAGAAGTCTGCAAATGTTAAAGTGGGTTATACAAGTGGCTGTGCTGCTCTAATAGAAAAAAAATGAAGAGCACTTCACCAGCCTACAAATTTCTGTCAATGAGGATTCTTCTCATACCTCACATAAACACCATTGCCCCTCTGTGCAATAGATGACATTTTGGTTAAAATAGTTCTAACATTACCACGAAAGGTGTCTCCTCCCAACTTTTTTTTTCTTTTTTAAAGAAACTGAAGTATCATTTATTATTTACAACTGCATGTAATTTTCGGTTTCCAAACATGTTTACCAGAAGTACTGAGATTGACAGCACAGTAGAAAAGTCACTACTTTTAACCATTGAGCACTTCTGGTGCCTGCTGGAAGTGACATCCAACATATACAAAAGGAGCTATAAAGTTCAGCCTAAAGAAATGATGGAATTAGGTTAGACTTGATATCATCACTCAAGTCTTGGTCCAGGTCAGAGGACAAGCAACAAAGAAAAAGCCTACTAAGCACTGAAGTGCCATCTCAGGGAACTCCCCCACTGCCCGTACCTATACGGTAATGGGTTCTTGGCATAGCTCAGTCACGTAAGGGACATCTTGTCCTAAAAATACAGAATTGTATCTACATGGCTCTGACATCAGTCTACCAGACAAGCTACATGAGCAGAAGGAGGAGCTGCTAGCCACCAGACCTACCTAAGGGAAAGTGTCAGGTGTCCGTCTTAGAAATCATTTGCTGCATGTCTAAGTAACGTTTTGCAAAAGAAAGCAGAGGAGAAAAAACTAAATGTGTCTTATAAAAAGACATCATCAAGCAAAGCAGAAAAAAGTCTATATAAGGTACCCCAAGACTGGTATCCAAAAACTAAAAGGGAACAAAGTGCGAGAAAAAGCAACAGAAGTAGCTTCTCTCATAAAATGGACTCGACATATAGCCCGTAGGCACTGTACGCATACACTGCAGAGTGGTAGGTATGTCCTCCAGGAAGCCGTCCCCTTGGGAGGGCAGGCATTACTCCACCCCAGAGCTGGTCCAGAACCAGCGTTACTCAACACATCTTCGTGAATAAGGTGCCAAATAGCAGTAAATACTCTTAAGCCACCATCAGCAGGCAGGTGGGACCGGGTATGTGCCAACGCAGTCACCAACCCTGGCACCTCTGGGTGCCATCGCTGCTTGGGAGAGGGAGCTCACATGGTGCCTGTTTGTCTCCAAGGGGTAGAAAGTATGACAAGCAGCAACCTCATGATTCCACTGAGAGCAGCTTGCTTAGAGGCTAACACGGTCAATTCTACTTCAAGTAGAGTGGGAAAGTGATTTATCTCCTCTTGCCCTCCCACAAAAGGTTAAGTGATTCTTTGACGCAGAGCACAAGAAACCAGTCTTCTCAGTTCATTAAATTCCAGTCATTCTTCATCCATCCATAACACTTCAACAAGTGCTTTGGTAGAGGGAAATACATAGAACTAATGTGCATCTGTCAACATTAGACCTTCAAGCACGCACCACAACTGAGAATGACAGTATTTGTGGTTAATATGCTTTAGGTTTAGTATCCCAGAGATATTCTTAGTTTTCAAAATAAGAACACTTTGCTGAGCAGAAAGGTTCACACAATACATAGGATTTAGTATGGAGCACTTGCACACATGCAAATGAAACTGAAAATGCACAACAAGAAACTATTCCTGCAGCAAGGTGGAAGAGCAATTCCTCCTTAAAAGCCTTAAAATCACTATTTAACCAACCAATTCAGTACTATGTAAAGTAAGATATTTGGGAACTGGCATTTTCATCCAAATCCCTAAACTGGAGAGAGTATGACAGAAAGAGTTCAAATTACCAAGTTCAAATGTAAGAAGTGTAAAAACACTTGTTGCTGTGAGCTTGGTTCAGGGCACCAACTAGGAAACTGGAAGATCTGCACAGCATCTAAAAGCTGGGTATTTGTGAAGATCCCCTTTACACTGTCTGAGCAGCTCTCAGTAGCTTCCTTCAGAACCTGAAAATGAAGGACCCAGAACCTCCAGAAGGAGAATAATGCAAAGCAGCTCACACAGGTGCTAGTGCTTCTGTTACTCCAGGTAGGAAGCATCTTTGGGTTGCAAATGGTGCAGAAGTATTGCACATTCCCAATCTGAATGCTCATTAGTAACAAAAATAAAGGTCTGGTCAAGTGTCTGGCTGTGCATAAATTGAAACAGATGGCTAAGGGAAAAAAAAATCTGTACTATGAATTAGCTCCTCTGCAACTGGAAAAATGCACAGCTTCCATGGCATTGGTTTCTCTTCCAAGCCAAAACATGACTGCTGGCTTCCCTACTGGATGGCAGCTGCAAGACTGCAGCCCTTGCCATTCAATCCTACACTCAGATTTTACATGAATTCTTTACGTATATCATTAGCAGAAATAAATTCTCACCTACCTTTCAAAAAGTCAACAAAAGCAAGACAACTTGATCTTATTTTCAATATTCTTACATACTGAAAAGCTGTAATACTGCAGTTGCTAAACTTGCAACATAAAGTTAAATTATACATAAACACACCCAAAATAATGCAAATATTGATCATATATCCTCATGCAAAATGCGTTGTTAAGGGAGAATTTCATTTCATAGCAGAACCTGAATTCTTGTCATCTTTAAATGGAAAATATCAGCTGAAAGTTCACCAGAGTTAGTATGTTTTACTTGCATGAAGCCATTTTGCTTGCAACAAGAAAAAAAGGAGAAAAAATATATTGCTCCATGCATCTTGCAACTGAGTAGCCCATTTTTATTTCTCTCATCTAAAGCATTCTTCAACATAGTCAGAATTCTCAGATAAACGGAGGAGTATTTAAATGGAGATGAATGATATACTCGTTGAAGTTTCACAGCTTTGCTAAAGATACCAGATTTGTGAAAAAACAAAACAAACAAACAAACAAAAAAAACTGTAATTTATCTTGACGTTCAGTCTTCTGTTACTTTTATATTTATTTGATGATAAACTGCAAAAACATTTTTTGTACAAGATTAGGGCACACATTTCCATTACCCTCGATGAATGATCTTTCTTTTTTCCTTTGTTATACACACCATCTCAAATGCCTTCAGAGGCTGAAGCAGCAAGTGAAGTTCCCCTGAACATGCAAACACCATCTCTAACTTCTGGAGTTTAACCCTGTACATCTGTATCCCACCTTCCAAGTATATGCAGATTATATACTCAGAATACACATACCCCTCTAGAGTATTCTCAAAAGTATATACATACTACTGCAAACATAATAGTAGTCCAGTGATCTCAACTGGGCTATTTATATATGAAAAAAAAAATGCATTTCTGTTTACAAGATCAATGTACTGTATGGACTATGTTAAACTATGTTACTTGATATGCAGAACATTTCCATATAGCAACTCCATACAGAAAATAAAACAAACCAAAATTCAAACAAATAAAAAAAGACATTGATGCTTACTATCAAGTCCATGTAAAAACAAACAGATAAACTTACACAGGCTGCACACAGTCCAAATCAGATTTCAGAAGTTTAATTGACAAGATGCTAAAATTAAACCGTCTTGGAAGCCTGTGAAAAAAACTTCTTGTTTTACCTTAAGATTCCTTTCTGGACAATAACACGGCAAAAGAATTACATGGCAAAGCTTCCAAATGTGAATGAATCAAAAGAGAGAGTCAGGAAGAGACGGGTGGGTAATTAGAAGCAGCTGCTACTGCAGCCTAGAGGATGCAAGAGGTTAAATTTACCAAGGCTGCGGTCTAGTCCACGTGATTAATTGGAATTGTAATTATTATTTAAATATAGCAGAACTAAAATAATTTCTAACATCCGGCTGCATATTATGGTAAACAGAAGAAAAAGGACATGATTTGTGTTTACATCATAAGTTATTTTACATACTGTATGCAGTCTCAAATTAGAGAATCCAAAAACAACCCCTAACGCCAAGCACTCATGTTTAAAAGATGCATTTCAATTACCGTTAGGAAACCTGACATTTATTGAAAGCTTCATATGAACGATGCCTTACCTCAATTGTAATCAATTTTTCATAGGCCCTTCTAAACATTAAATGCACTTTCGGTTTATATGTATAGATATATATATACACTCTGAAATATATACACTCTATATATACACAGAGAGAATATATATACTATATATATGTATACACACGCACACTTCTGCCAACTAGAAAGGATACTAAATCAATATGAGTTAACAAATGTGTCACCAATTTAATTCTATATTTCTATCCAAAGAGATCAAATGCACAGCTAGAATAGTCCTGACTATTTAAATTCTGAAACAAGCAAGAAATATAGAAAGATATTGGCAACACCACCTGAGAGGACAGGACAAAATGACTCATGCCCATCAGCTGGGGATGAGGAGAAGGTGTTCTGACATGGTACTCTTGACACTACTGCCATGTACAGCCAGAACTTCAACAAAAAGACATCAACATATGGCAGCCATATGGGAGGCGGGTTTATCCCACTGAATCAGTTTGTTTGATTACTTCCCTCAAGGCGTGGGGGGACAGAAGCATTTTAAAGGCCTCAGGTTCTACTAAGGATAAGCTAACGTAGCCTGGCGGGAGCTACACGAGCAAACCTTGTACCTCTGCTTTGCTCTTCTCGGCAGCAGCTTGCAGAGAGGGAGAGGATGCCAAGGGTTGAGCAGCATCAGAAGAAGAAATCTGCATAAAGGAGGAAAGAAATGAAGAGAATAAGTGAGAATAGGTGGAAAAGGGCAGAAAGGGTAGAATGAAAATCATGTTACTTAGCTTTCTCAAGAATTCTGATTAAAAATTCACACTATATAGGAAAAAAAAGGGCAAAGTATTTCCTCTTTTTTCTTTTTTTTTTTCACCACACCAATACTATTTCTAAACGAAAATTCTTCTGTAACAATGAGTGATTTATAATGAAATTCACTAGAATAGAAAATAAGAAAATGAACCTGGATAAGATCATATCACAGGCATAAGACAAATAATTAGGTTTCATCCATCGTTCCATTTTATCCAGCGTGACTACTGAAATATTAATGTCCTGAAGCACGATGGCATGTTGTCCCCAGAGGCGGGGGAGAGGAGAGAATGCCTCTGCTCTTGTTCACTGTAACAAAATACTTGCATTAAGAGCAAAGCAAAATAACACTGGAAGTTACATAGTAATTAAAGTTCTACCTAGCTGTACTCTATGAGCACACTGAACGAGCAGAAAGTTTGATATAAAGCAGCATCCGGGCACCAGCATGAGGGTGGTTTTTGTTCTCCCAGACACGCCAGACCAGCTGGACAAGCCCTGCCTCTCCTGCAGGAATCAGCGCGCGAAGCTGTCGGTGGCACCACCTCCCCGCTAGAACTACCCGCAAGGTGCAAGATACACAGGCAGCAGAGGCAGGTTGCTCATAAAATGAGACTCCTAAATGCATTTCCACTCTTACCCTATTTCCTGCGTAGTTGATCACTTTAATGGAAACATTATCTTTCTTTGGCCTTTACTACAAAAATGCAGCTGAATTGCATTTACTAACCACACAGTAGATCGTCAAAGCTATAACGCTGACATTTCTACGCTGCCTCACGTCATCTCTACTATTTACAAGGAAAATTTTTAAATAAATGAAGCTATTACAGAGCAGGTCATTATGTTGGATGAAAACATCCAATGTAGATGACACATCTTTACTTAATTCTAAAAAAAAAATGTAGCTTCCATTAAAAGGAAACAAAGCTACAGAAAAACCCTACCTCATGTCTAAATGAAACATTTCTTACAGATAAATCCTATCGTACCATAGCTTATATATTTGGAATATGGATAGAATATTTATACTCAGTGTATTCACAAACTCAGGAACTATGCTTTGCCTGGAAAATGGTGCAGAGTTTCAGGAAAGGGTCTGTTTTTAAACCAGATTTAAACTGTGAATATGGAATGCAGAATCTTCAATTTTAAACTCACTGTTTCCAAACTCTCCAGTTATTAGGGAAGTTACCGATACATCTGCTGCACTGAAAGGCAGTTTCTTACAGTACAGGATTCTGTCGCTATAGGAACAGAACAATCCTTATTCTTACTTCACCACAGTGCAAGCAAAGATGTCAGAAAAATTGGTAACTACAGATATTAAACTATGAGCTCTAATAATATGTTACTAAGATTTTGATAATGAAAAAAATCCTTTGCAAACTGTGATAACTAAGCAATTTAAATATACTTTCAGTTTTTTAAAGGTAAGTAGATTTTTGTGCTTTAACTCTTACCCTTGAAATTTTGAGGAACTGAAGGTCAATAGCTCGCACAGGTAAGCGACGGACAACAGCTACTGACCACACAGAAAGAGGAGCGTAATTTCACAGAGGGCATGTAGGGAAGAGCACTATAAGTGTTTGTATCACATCTCCATAATGGTCCTTCTCAATCTACGTATTATCTATACAAGTCAAGCGACCATCTAAACTAAATTAAGGAAACTTTATGAAAGATTAATCACTATAATTTTGCAAACCGAGGACTGGAGAAACAGCATACAACCTGTAAGCAGTGGAGCAGAGTGAAAAGCAGTTGCGGTTTAGCCTGATATGGGTCGCGATGGGCGAGTGCGGAAACGTTGCAACGTGGAAGTTGCACAGCAGCACGGTGTGCCCCGCAGGGTCACAGCCACCACACTTCACATGCCCTAGCGTGCAACTAAGCTAGAGCACAACAGGCACATGAATGAAGATCTTTATGAGAAAAATAAAAAATATTACAGTGTATAAAGAAGGGATTAAGTTGATATAATGACAGCAATAGCGTGATTTCGGAGTAATGGACATTTTGCCACCACCGCACCATGTTAAATATGCTATCTGCCATGCTGCACTAGATAAGGAAATATGAATGCTGAAAAAAAAAACAGTCAAATCAATCGGAGTGGCTGGCTAAGCCTGAGCATAAAACAGGATTAAAAACAAACTCTGTAGCAATCCATTTATGGCCATGAGTATCAAGAGTTGACCAGCATTTCTAAAAAATCTGGAGAACAGAGAATCAAAAAAGACTGGATCTACAGTACTACAGTATTATTTCAATTCCCTGCTCTCCCTTTCATGATAATGTATACCTGTCATTTTTTACAGAGAAAGTGAGCATCTGATACTACATAGTAGTGGTATCATCATTGCTACTAATGGTGATAAGAGCACTTGGTGCATAGCCTACAGTAAAGCCGCTGGGCCAAACTAACACATCAAGTGGAAATAGTTTAAAAGAAGTATAAACAGAAATGAAGCAGAAATTAAGCTATCCAAACACAACATGAAATATCTAAGAATATTACTTTAGCTCCATTTGCACTAATGCATTTATGATGCTAGGTAACAATCATATAAACACTTATGGCCATTAAAATCAGGTGCTAAATAGATTTAATCAATGTTTATTTGTAGTTTTTCCACAAAATTCTCTCCTTAAAATAATGCAATTTCTATTTAGCTTTTTTTTTTTTTTTTTTTTTTTAAAAAAAAGAAGGAGTTCAAGTTAAAACTTTAAAAATCTGAGTTAAGCTTCCATTTAAATACGGAATTTACAGTGTTGCCAGTTGTGATATTCAAGAGATTAAAAAAAGATGTATTATCAAACTATGTCAATATAGTTAGAAAATAAGCAGCTCACCCAAACACAAAGGTGCCCAGAATATGTCCAATTTAAATGCACACCATATACAGGGAAATAACCTAAACCAAGAGGGCTGCTCTATACTCATTTGACAGGTTTTCACATTCTTCACAGCATGGCTGAGGTAGGAAGGGACCTCTAGAGATCACCTAGTCCAATCCCCTGCTCCTGCAGGGACACCCAGAGCACGTGGCACAAGGTGCCATCCAGGCGGGTCTGGGAGATCTCCAGAGAAGGAGACTCCACAGCCTCTCTGGGCAGCCTGTGCCAGGGCTCTGACACCCTCACAGGAAAGAAGTTCTTCCTCATGTGGAAATGGAACTGCCTGTGTTTCTTCAGCCTCATCAGGAAAGATTGATCTCACTGGGCCATGCTTTTGAAGTTTTTATTACCACACATCTCCAGGGAATGGTGACAACACTATAACTATTTTGGGCACCTCTGTATTTGGTTCTAACTACATGGTTCTAACTTCAAAAAAGAATTTCAGGTCTCTTTCACCATCCCGATCCTCAAGGTGTAATTCTTGTACTGTGGTTGTCATGTACACGGAAGGAGTGGTGGTACAGGCTGCCCAGGAAGTGGAGTCGCCATCCCTGGCAGTGTTCTGGTAACGTGTACGCGGCGCTCAGGGACACGGTTTAGCAGCCATAGTGGTGAGCAGTTTGCAGCTGGACTCCATGATCTTGAAGGTCCTTTCCAAACANCTCTTAAGTTGTACAAAAATCTTAAGAAAACATGGAAAGTGCAGATCTATTATTCCTTCCCCTCAGTGAACTTGCAATTATATACAACTCTTCTTCCACACACATAAATCACATTGTTGAAAAATCACACATGTTGGTTACTATTCTCTAAAGAGAATCACTATGTGATAATATATTACTTTATAGGTAGTGGAATAGATTGTGTGCNAAACACAGTGATTCAGTGCTAAGTGCTACCAAGCTACTGCTTGCCTATTTTATCCTGCCCAATTTTCTACATCCACGTGGCAAACTATTGTGCTGGAAGGGTCTAATTTCCTTCAAGATAAAATTCTGGGGAAGAATGTGCCATCACAGCTGGACTCTAAATTCACACCACATTTTATGCAGCGAACTTCATACATCTTAAGTTGTACAAAAGAGAATCACTATGTGATAATATATTACTTTATAGGTAGTGGAATAGATTGTGTGCCAGATCATTGATTTTTGTGGCTGAAAACAGACAGAATATGTTTCCTTCAAATCATTCAGTATCCACCTTGTATAGGGCAATTTTCATGCATTATGAAGAATTGTGCTGTTTCTTCTATATACTTGCNGGAATAGATCGTGTGCCAGATCATTCAGCATCCACCTTGTATAGGGCAATTTTCATGCATTATGAAGAATTGTGCTGTTTCTTCTATATACTTACTCAAAGCTACAAAGATCATTTATAATAACTAGACCAGTCTTGATGCACACCCAACAACACAACCTTGCTACTACTCTTCCTTGGTACTCGTATGACATAAGGATACTTGCATTAGTTATAAACAGAAGTATAAACAAACTTGCCTTTTTACAGTTTTTACTTTATTTTTACTTAATTATCAATGGAGGAGTGCTGTGTTTTTAAGAAGGGTTAAAAAGTGCAGCAGTTTCAAGCTTGTTTTCCCAAGTCTCTGTCTCTGAAACTTTATTTAATAAACATTTACTTTAACACCATGTAAACCTAGGCAAATGAAATGATTCAGATATGGTACCAAAAGCCCCTTCATTAGTGCAATCCTCTATCTCAAAGGATCACTTCAACAACCATTACTCCACGGTGCATTTTAGTCATTTTACTCCATCTTTCTGGAAGATTCTCAGTTCTGAATCATGCCTCTCCTCTCAGCTCACTGCCAAACTATGTTACCATTTCTTTGGAAGCTTCCTTTCTCTGATCAGTACTTCTGAGAAGCCCTTGACAGTTCCCAAAGTCTGCAAATGGTAACAACTTCATTAAATATTTTTCTTGCCCACTGTGTATAAGAAAGTGAGCTTCATTAACAGATTTTTTTCTACCTTATCAGTCATACAACCACAATGACAAAAATTTGGAACTCAGTGCAGGTACACCTGTCAAGATGACTCTTCTGTTCAGAAATGATTTTCATAAACATGAGCATCCCAGAAAGCTTTTGCAGATGCAGAGCACCAGATCTGGAGCCACTAGTCTTAGCAAACTTTTGTCTTCTTCCCAGAGTGCACAGGTAACTTGTGCCAAAGCAAAACCAAGCCTCCCTTGAGCATGATTAAAACTTGTTTGGTATAATGATAGTCTTGAAATAGTCCAGTTGTTAAAAAAGATGAAAATAATCAGTGAAAATCTCTTGATCTTCTTTCACAGCACAGAAACAGTGCTTTTTTTTAGGGGGGGGGGGGGGGGGGGGGGTGGATGTCTGCTCAGCTGCCTTAAAAACTAAACACCGGGCCAAGGGCTCTGATCTTTCGTTCAGCCTTCCCTTCACCAGGAAGATATTCCACTGACTATTATCACTGCAGATATTATTCCACATATGGGTGACAAGCCTATCAAAAGATAGGCAGAAATTAGATAGAAATAGTAAATCAAGAAGCAGAACTGGTATCAGTTAACTTCTTTGGCTGAAAGGATCATGAGAAAGAAGTGGGTTGAGAAATAAAAGGAAAGAAACAAGGCCCAGAAGCGGACTTGCCAAATCAGTGCTTCCTCCGATAAACACGGACTGAGCAGCACCTGAACCTGTTGGCTTTCCCTGGGACAAGTCTGCCCTCTAGCTCTTGTTTCAGGGTATTCCTGAGCACATTCCTGTGAACGCAGCTCATCCGAGATTTGCTGCGCACTGCGCATCATCCATTTGCGGTTCCTTTCACATACTTAAGAATTTAAGAATTAATAACTATCCTTAAATACACTGTCATTTTCTTTAGCTTTGCTACCACAGGTTATATTAAATAAACTGCATTATATTTAACTTTCAGTTTATTAAACTTCTCTTACCTGGTAGTGGTGTTATAAAGTCTACTGCAAACATTGTTTCTCCAATACAGATAGCAAATTTCATGAGAATTAGAGAAAGGAACACAGTCCAAAAGCCACGGAGAGCTCTACCTGCCCACCCATTTGCAGGAGGGATAAAAACCATAGGCTGGAAACGTTACCAACGCAATGTTTGCTCTTCTGGCTCTGCATCCCTTACTTCAGCCACGGCTTTCCAAGCAGTGGAAAGTCTCATGATGAACTAAGAATACCAGGGCATCAGAAAGCTGCCAGTGTATCCTAAGCAAAAAAGGGGAGAAAAGGGCAAAAAAATGGCAAACTGAGTTGCTACAGTTGGGCCAGGGTCGGAGGGGAAGGATATAGAGGGTAAAAAGCCTAAAACAGAATAGAAAGAAAGAAAATAAAACAGCCCCTTATCCGACCTCTCCAAAACAGAGGGAATAAGTTAAGGCCATCCAACCCTTGTCCCTGGTGAGCTTCTCTATTTGTGGAGCTGCTGTTTTTATATGCAGGTTTAAAACTACTCAAGCCTTGCCTGCGGTAGTGAGAACTTTAGAAAGAGTAAAATATGTCTCCAAAAAAAGAAAAACCCCTAAGAAAATATATATGAAGATGGATTTATTTTTCATTCTTTTGGGATCTCTAGCAAGGTTCCCATTTGCTCCAGGAAAAGCACTATTTTGTTAGTCTGTCAAGGCATTCTTTTCAGCATACAAGCTTGGATTCTCATGTCGAAGGATCTGGATAATTGTGGGTTGTGCTTTTTTAACAGAGCTCCAGGAGATAATGACCTAGGGAAACACAAAGAGCTATAAGCATAAAGAGGTTTTAAGAGACTGCTTTGCTTGCTTTACCCTCCAGGTCTGGAATTCTTATGTGCATTTAAAAAAATGAATATAAAAGATTTGCCTCTGCTTGAAAGCAGAAAGCAGGTGCAAGTCTGAAGCAGCATTTCCAAACAGCTATTTCCAGACAGCTCCACATCAGCACTGTCCTGAAGAAGAGTTTAACATAGAAAACTACTTTACACCAGCCATCAAGGTAACTGCTAATACATGAGCTACTAAATTACAGAAACTTAGCTGCTGTGGAGATGAATAGATGCTACCTTATATCCCACAGTAAATTGCTCATGTTAGCTTATCTTGGGTGCATCAGGTTTATAAAGACCCCTAATCCTTTTGCTGCTGAGTGAAGCTTGTTTTAATGGGTTCTGTATTATACTCTGCATTCTACGCAGCTCACTTTTATTCCTAAAAACTGTTAAAGGACTTGGCATAAAATTAAGTCTAGGAGGAGGACAATATTACATTGAAAGACTTATTTATAAGTCAATTTGTCAACAACTACTGCTGCTTATAAGATGAATATTCAAATAGGAAAAGACCATTCCCACAGTTAACAGTACTGAGATCACATGTGGCATGCACTCAAGGTAATACACATATATTCCCAAATACTATATGGTGAACTTCAATTGTTTCTTACTCATATTGCTTCTCAACTCTTTTAAAATTTATCTATTTGTTAACAGCATTTAAAAAAAAAAGGAAACTTGCATGTTCAGAATTGCAAATTCTTATTCTAGAATTCTTATCAAAGCCAAACTGGAGGTTGGTTAGCCAGATCAAGAGACCTGTGGGTTTAAGCAATTGGTTTTCAGAAGTCTTGACAAGCTGAGGTCTCACCACAACAGGACAGGGAACTGTGCCCTGAAAAAGAAAGCACCGACCATCCATACCTGTGAGAGTCCTAATGTGGAGAAATAAATCAAAACAGGCAGTGGCTTGAGAAGCCTCCCTGCCGAGCCTGTCACAGGACGCGCTGCTTCCACGAAATGCAATTCCCACGTGCCACTTCCCTGCACGTGACAAATGCAGGTGTAGTCAGGATGCCAGGATCCTGTAACTGCACCCAGCGTTTGCAGATCGTAAGGGGAACAGTTTTGGAGAGTGAGCTGCGTCTCCTTACCAAGAAGTTTCCATTCTTTGGCCTGACTAAAAAATAGCATCTTCTGTGAGCACAAAGTAACTCTGCCTTAAGGGCCTTTCTTCTTGAGGATCAGGTCTCCCTGAACTTGGAAAGGGATACTCCTGTTTACACAATTTCTTTTAAATTTGGCAACTTGTGACTTAAAAGAAATTATTACCTTGTTCCATATGTGCTGGCCACACCTGGTACCTGATGCATTGAGAACTCCAAAGGTGCAGAGTCCTTACTGAACGGGAGCCTCCAAATCCCAATATAACCAAACAAACACACAGAATCCACGCTGTGTTACAGTGTCAATGCAGTGTCAGGGCAGCAAAATCCAGTTTGCTTCACCAGCTAAGTTAATTTATTCATGATCCTTTCCCTTGCATTGGTCAGAATAAAGCCTAAAAGTGGTCAAATACTGCAACTTCAATGGCAATGGAGGGGAAAAATAAAATCAAAAGGGGGAAAAAAGTTTATATTCCAGTTCTTTAAAAATATCTGGAAGTATTCTCTCAATCAGAGCATTTTTATACATTTTTCCAAAATTTGCTACTGTTTAATTATAAAACAACATGCATATATATAACAGTTCAGGAGATTTAACTGTTAGAAAAAGGCTTCAGTTCCTACTAATACCAAAAAAAAAAAAAAGTCAGGCTGGTTTCAGATTTCTTTTCCATGTGGAAATACACAGCAAGTGCGTTGTTTTTGAGGGTTTTCCCCCAAGCTTTCGTGGCTTTTTTTTCAAGGTACATTGTTTATCCTAGAGTGAATCCTGCTTTTTGCTTGTCACAAAGGCAACAGAAGACCAAAAGAGCGTACTGTGATCCGTCTGATAAGGTCCCAACAGGCAATTTCTAACCTGACACAGGGCCCAGACACCTCTATTTTGACTAGCAGGGCTGTCATTCCTGCTGTGTTCCAGGCCACTATTCCCAAGGTGAAGACCTGTGTGTGTGGTTAAGAATTCACCCTGATTTCAGAACCCTTCCCAGTGCAAGGAACGTTCCAATAGTGCCCATTTCGCAGGTCTCTCTGCAGACAGGTCACAAACCTGCACTAAGTCTGGGCAGGAGAAAGAGACGCAGTACTTGGCATGAAATAGTCACACGAGTTGCGGATAACCTGTTTATAAGAGCTGAATACCTTTTACCATGCATTTAGTCTAGAGAAGCCGGAAGTGTATGCATATTAACAGTGAAGGAAATTATTTCTCAAGTCATGCCTCTTTCAGATTATGCTAATTTTTTTTCTAATGTATACTCGATTCCTATTTAAATGTGTTATCCTATTTAGAATACAACTAGGAACCGAAAATACTTTTGTTTGTTGCCCAGAGCTTTATTCTGTATTGCTTTTCAGTGAACTATAAAGAAGTCATTAAAATTCCATATTTGCCTATTTTTAGTCCGTTATGTTTGGTCACACTACAGGCCTTTGCACTATCTAATTTTATCATTATAGTATGTGTCTCCAAAATTTCAAGCTTCCTATTTACAACAGTGTGGTCAGAGAACTTACATCATTAACACTTTGTAACCAAAGAAATAAGACACAACCACTCTGAGCACCAGGGGATCAAAAACTGAAGCATAACTTAGGCACCAGAGCTCCAACTGGCAGAATACAGTAACGCTGCACTGTTAGACAAACCTGAAGAAATATAACTGATAAAACTATCACGCTATGAGCTGCTGTGATGCTGCCAAAACTCTGGACTGAGTAATACAAGACTACAAGCAGAAATTATCCCTTCCCAACCACATTGCCTTAGTAAATCTGGCCATGAGTGCATTTGGGATTTTGTTATATACCATTTCCCCCCAACAGATGTGGCTGCCTCAAACCTAAAGAGAAACAGGTGAAGGTGCAAGTACACAACTCGCACACTTCCAGCTTGGCTTTATCCTAAAAGGACAGCATAGTTCAAAGAGCCATTTTCATCGCTGCCAAAGGACACATAAATTCTGCCTCCTTCCTCCCAGACCGGCATTCCTCTCTGCCAAAGTTCACCGCCTACTCAGAGGGGGTGATGCAGTTACATGGCAGGTTGCAGGTAAAGAAGGGTAAATGTTTAAATGTACATACACATATGCAAATAAAAATTATACAAGCTCCATCACAGATGCCAAAAACAGCTTTATCAAAATATTCAAGTAGTCATGAAGTAAAGATGAGTATTCCTGAAACTGCTTTGCCAAAAAAATAGCTTTTTACTGTGGAGAACATATATAGTTCTCTATAAACTGCATTACTGCCCATATTTTTACTACAGTAGGTTATAAGTATTAATATAAGTAACATTCTAGAAGCCAATGGAGCAACAAGACCCTGTCAAGAGGGTCTCACAAGATACCTTAAGTTTTCTCAAGATTTTCTTAAGAAAGAGTGAAGAAAAAGTCACAAGAAACAGCTGCTTGATTCTTGTACCACAGAAAAAGATATTCAGAAAGAAATTGTAAATAAGTATGCTGTTAAAAAATAACATCACTGAAAGAGCAAAACCTCACAATGTAAAAGGCTTGAAGCAAGCTATTTGTTGGGTGTTTTGATCTTATAAATCCAATATACAGTTCACTGACCTTGTAGAATCCGCAAATAGATTTCATAAGATATCAGAAAAAAGCTTTTAGCTGTGTGCCCAAAAGTTGTCTACTCATAAAGTTAATTTTAATATGTCTGAATATAGTACTTCTTCTGTTACAAAATTATACCCAAATGTTCTCGGCATTTCTCTTATATAGCTCGCAAATAAGAACTATTAGTAAAACTGTTTACTTACATTGAAGGCATTAATTGCATTTTTATCATAATACTTCTTCTTTTCATATTTATCCCTGATGAAAAATTCAACAGCTCTGGAAAAAAACTAGTTTAAGGAAAACAGGTATTTAGTTAAACAGCAACATTAATCTGAATAATTTGTCTGCTCTTTTAGTTAAAAAAATGCATCAGATGCTCATTCCATTTCATTCTGCAGTTTTAAAGTAACAGAACATGAAACTCTCTCTGTAGAAAACAATTGCTTTTATATTGTCCAAAAAGGATTTGTTTATTACAGAAAAAAGTATTCACAGTTGAATCTGTTAATGAAACAGGATGAGAAATACGCATTATGAGTACTTCAGTATTCCACAGGATATTTTAATTTAATATTTATAAACAGCAGGGCTGCAGTGCTGTAAACACTTCCAAAGGTATTCACATATATCACATACTTACAGTAAATAATTAAAGGACGTCCTGCCATGATATCTTGCAAAGATTACAGTCTTTTTCAGGAAAAAAGTGATATTTATGTAGCTGTTTTCTGATTTGCAACACTTATACCATACATCAAAAGCTGTTCATAAATTGTTTTCTGAGATCAACAAAAAATGCTTATGAATGACTTATTGCAATAAACATCTCCGTGGGAAGGAAAGAAAACCAAAGCAATGCTAATGAAAAGATACTGAAGGAAAAGTGGAAATTTAGCAGAAATACTGACACAGCAGATGAGACCCAATGAGTCACTAGCTCAAGCACAGAAAGGATGCTAGCTGTGTTTTCTTCGACTCTTATCTCAGCTTGTTTGTAAGTATCTAATCCAGCTCTTCCTAAGCAATTTGAATGCTTAAACCATATATAATGCTGTTTCTCTAGTATCTGTAAAATAATTTTTAAAACTAATTTGTTCTGCAATAAGATTATCTGCTCAAAAAGCAAAATTGCACCTGTGGAAGACCAGATTCTTTGTATCTCTAACTCCCATATCAATTTTGTTCAATTAAGGGAAGGATACCTTGTTTCCATATACTAGCTCTTAAGATTAACACTGAGCTCTGGGGACTCTCAGCTCTTTCACTCTGCACATCAAATTGTATCCTCAGCAATCATATTTGGCTTTAAATCAGTTTATGCAACTGTCACATGAGACATGACCTATCTTACTTACCCAACTCATCCATTTTTAGCTTAGAAAAAATAAAACAGTAAAAAAGTAGACAGAATGAACGGCAGGTCTCCTACGTGGGAAAATAATCACTGCAACAACCCCTGCTGTGATGGGGATTAATTCCTAGGTAGCTGAAGTACCAACAGCAGGACCCAAGAGCCTTCAAGCAAGACCCAAGAATTCATGTGCTTACCAGCTGGGCTTATGCGGGGCAGAAGCCTCTGCTGCAAGAAACAGGGCTACCCTGGAATCTGGAAAACTCTCTTGAAACTATGTATTCCAGAAGCATAATCAGGAAAGACTGAGCTCTCTCCACTGTGAGAGCCTAAAAACGTACCTGCAGTTAAGAGTCCAGCAGAATTACATTAATCAAATGTCACCAGCGGAGTACAGTCACTGACTCAGGGGTTAATACAAATCGAAATTAATGTCATTATGTATGACTCACAGGATTGCGTACGCATGGAAGAGGTGATTCCTGAGGAAAGCCCTTCATCAGCGGAGGACAGTTTGTCCTCCTGCACTCCCCTTTCAGATACAAGGCAATGACTGCACAAACTCCAGCACAAATGACAGCTATCAGACAGCTTAGGTTTACGTAGATACTCCATGCTGATCTTCGGTGCTCACACAGCTCATAGAGCACACATACCTAACACCCAGAAACCACAGAATATGGAATGTCAAAAGGTGAAAATCCCTACTTGACTTGAATAAGGTTCAAATGACAATTTTATTTTAAGATTCAACCCACAATTTCCCGTTCAAATGCTTCTAACTGGGGCTGGCAGTTATTCAAGATAAAGACAGAATATTCAAGCGTTCTCTGCTATCACTCCAAATTCCTACACATATCGAATTTATGAAGTCACCTCTTTTGATAGTAAAAATAAATGGGGTTTGCAAAAATCTCGTTATGAAGTATATTTGTTACAGCTGAAGTGATTTACAACTTTTCTGAACCATTTCCAACTTCACTATTATTTCCCTAGGACTCACATAACTGCACCAATGAAACGATTAATAATATGATTTGCCAAATACAGCAGTTTCTTGAAACATTCATAACATTTAAATTACATCAAAATCATTTAAATATGAGAACTACAACAAAAAAGGATACTGATCTGTTTGAGGTCTTCGAAAGTTCTCCGGTAGATTAGCTTCATAGAGCAACCTGGCCTTGGTATTTCCCATTTCCTGCATGCACTAAGGAAAGGCAGCGGAAAAAAAAAGCAGTTAATTCATGACCATCAGTACTTTAAATCCTGAGAGAGTGAGAATGCCAGAAATGTGCTTAAATGACACTGCAGATGTTAAAGAATTTGGATGCCCTGGAATTAGAGTATTTAAGAGCTGCTACTTCTAATTACATATATTAGCACATAAGCTANCTATTTAAGAGCTGCTACTTCTCAAACTAATTACATATATTAGCACATAAGCTACAACTGAAGATTTCTCCCCAAAGTTTCATACTAATATACCACACCTTAAGTTCTATATGTTCAAGTAGGGTACCTAGATCTTTAAAAGGTATAAATAACATGTTAGGTATCTGCGCGTAGACTGAGGCTGCCTACAGTCTGCTCAATCTCATAAAGTGAAGCAAACCAAAAATCACACGCTCCTTAGAGCGAGTCATGGAGATAGCGAGCACATTTAGTACTGTTTCCTCCATGCAGAGTCACCCTGGAGTGATTTGAGGGAAAGCAGCGTAAGATAAATGAAATACCAGGTACTCTTAAATACACCTCCACCAAAAGAATCTTTCTTTGGATATACCCCTGCACACGCAGGAAAACTGCACGCGAAGCCATGCTCCCGGCCAGCTGAGGCTGCCCTCAGTCACTGGAGGGCCATGTTAAATCTGTGTGTCTGGGAGCGCTCCCGACAGCTGCTTGGCTCTGAGGGGAAGTGCTGCCCAGGGCGTTGTGCAACTGTGCCAAGCGCTGCCAGGCGCTTCTGCTCCAACCTTGCCAGGGACACAACAAACCTTCAGGTTCACACAGGCCTGCCAGGGGAGATCTTGGGTGGAAGTGGCACAAATCCAAGATCTCTTGGTAGGGAGAGCCGTGCAGATTACAAGAGGAGTAGGATCTGCAGATACTTAAAGAAAGGCCTTTTGAGTATCAGGGGTTACAGAGAACATGACAAATCTCATAAACACAGAGCAGGAGGAACGTGAAAAACTGGTCTCATTCCAGCCTCTCACATCTGCTCACGAATTGCATTTCAGCATTGACTCACATCCAGAGCTTCAACAGTTTTAAAAAGAGCAGAAAAGACCAGGTTCCTACCTGCTTTCTGTACTGGTGAACAATTCTGCTGCCTCCAATTCTCAAAATATGAGAAGGAAAATCCCTGCACATATTCCTAACCACCTGAAGCTCAAACATACCGATGCCAAAGAACTGTTCCACTCCTGAGCAGCAGCCTAAGCAGCATCCCTAAATTATGAAGAAGATGTCATGAACATCTTCCTTCTTCTGAGACAAAGATGACATCTCCTTTGTCAAGGTCCACTCCAACAAGTCCAAGACAGGAACCCTGTTCATTATTCCAACAGAGAAATGTGGGGCAGCCGCTACAGTCAAGATTTAGAGCAACACAAGGCATAAAGAGAGCTTCAAGCTGCCATACAGCAGAGGATGACTCCTCTGACCAAGAGCAACTTCAGATCATAAGACAACTTCTACATATTAAAAAAAAAACAAAGTAAAGATGACCCCTATGCAGTATTGATGCTGAAAACAACAGCACACAGGGCCAGTGTCAAAACAAGGAGCTTTCATTGTATTCAGGACGTGACTTCATGGAGACACAAGGCCCCAGGGCACCCAAAAATCCCAGAATGTCTCATGTCAAAAGGAAGTGGGTGAAAGCAAGGACACGGCTTTAGACTGGAGCAGTCCTGGAAAAGTCAGCAACTGACACACCAAGAAAAGTGTGAAAATAAACAGACAGATAGATGCACTCTTCCTTAATTTCCCCTATTATAAATGATCTAATGCAAAACATTTAAGTCGTGGCATTCTCATAAATACAAGTCCTTTCATAGGATTCCTGACATTTGGTAGTAATATTGAAGTGCTGCAGCTCACACAAGCCTCAGTGAACTGGGGGAACTTGAATCAGGATCAGCTTCTGCTCCGCTCTACTCAGAATGAGGAAACTGATTCTTCAAGCAGTGACGGGTTTACTCAAATCTCCACATCTACGTAGCAACCGTCACATTTATCAGAAAGTTATTCTATTGTATCAGAGCTCTTAACACTGGAACCAGCCCCAGGCTTCCCACATAAAGCCTGCATTGTCACCACTTTGTTCAGCCACTTCAGCCTCTTGAAGCCGGAAGGGTTTGAAACTTTTCCCTATATATCTGACAAGAACAAATATCTCTCTGTCTTCGCAATTTAAATACATTCTCTTCTACTGAAAAAATACTACATGGTTTGAACAGTCTTCAGAGGTCAAAAAGCAGCAGGAAGAGATAGGCGACCTCGCAGTGCATGGCTGTACCGTCAGCTCTGGCTGTGCCCTAGGACAGGTCCCAAGCAGACCTGCCCTGAATCCCACCAGGGATCACGCACGTGGCCGAGCAGGAGCTCCCTCAACCCCATCCCACAGAAGGGCTCACAGAGCTGCCTCGTGTACAGCTCGACTGGCAGAGCAATCTCCCCACTGACGCCACAAGGCTTCGGAAGCTGGTGCTCTAGCAGCTTTTTACAAGCTTTATAGACTCACACACAGAACTATTAAATATATTTTCAGATCAGAAGGCTTCCAGTCTGCCCGCGACTAAATCTGACAGAAGCGAGACAGCAAGATTACCACAGCAGGTTGCAAAGCCTCATCTTTGTACTGCTCTAAAGTGCTGGCATCCACAGACAGATTCTTAGACCACACTGAAGTCTGAAAGCCAAACATTTACAGTATCCTACATCTGTTGGCTTATCAGAGCTCAATACACTACGTCACACGTTTCTTGCTGAATATTACACGTGCCTTTTATAATGTGCCGCTGCCTACGTGCTAAGGCACCCATGACCAAATACTGCTCACTTTAATCTGCTGTGGGAGGTAGAAGCCAGCTGTTTCGACACTTCATTTTCACTATATATATATTATTATATATATATTTTTCCCATAATAAGGTGCACTGGGCTGCTCGCTTCCAGTAGGAATTATCTTTTGAAACTTCTTGGTCCCTCCATTTTGGAGATATACATTCTGCACATCAAATCCATATAGGATTTTGTCATGCAGCTTGCAAGATGAGAAAAGGGTATCAAATCCGTATTAGTCAGACACTATAAATACCATCTATAAATCCACTGAAGTAACAGCATTTCCTCCCCGGCTCAAGACTCTTCAGTCATCAGAAAAAGATCTTACTCCCAGTTAATCACAACACAAAAATGAAACTTCTGTTATTTTGGACTGGAGCAGGGGCACAAAGAAAATACACCGACGAGGTGACAGCTCACACTACGCTCCCTGGCTCCTGACAGTGTCCCAGCACAAAACAGAGGTACAAATAACCCTGGCAGAAAATCTGGATGCATTACATGCCCATGGGTTCAACAACTCAGATGTAGCCATTTATAACTGAAATAGTAATAATGAGGTTGTTAGCACTATAAAGCACTTAAAATTATTGTCATTAAAGATGCTCCTGTTTTTAAATACTCAAATATACCACATATCATATGATTGTTCAACAACTGCATGGCCAGGTTAATCATTAGGATATTGGAAAATTGATTTCAGAGGAACATCCAAAATGCAAAATGAATAAGTTAATTAACATCTCCAGAAGTTGATCTTAAATTTAAAGCACATTCAATTTAAAGCACTTCAATTTAAAGCAATTAACCCCAAACCTTTTTTTTTGAGTTTTAAAGTTTCATTTTATTCTTTCCAGTTATCAAGCAAGCATAAACAGATGCTTTTCTCTCACTATCTTGGCCAAGACAGATTGCTAAGCACATCTTTGCAATTTGAAAACATATTTTAAGATATTTTACCTGTATTTGCTCTGGTGTCCACTGGTCCAAGTTGACAGATTTGACCCTTGATATATGGACTCCAAGATTTCGATGTATTCCAGCACATCTGATGCAAATAAAAACACCAGTGTTCCAAGAGGCCCATCTTGGACCTAAAGGGAATGCAGAAATAAATCAGTTATATTTTCAAAATTCCATGTATTGGGATTTTAATTTACATAATTATACTAATATGCAGGAATTATATTAATAAGCAGGAATACGTAGTGGTGAATATGAACTGATAGATTTTTTTTTAAGTGAGCAAATCACTGCGAACAATCTCCATAGTGAGCAATTTTATTTTTGGTTTCTATTTCTAACTGACATCACAAAATATTTGAGTTAGCTAGATTAAGCCAGGAAGTCAAATAAAACTTTAAAGAGTTAGCTTACTAGCAGCAACAAGGTCTGGCTTTTTTACTAATCCTTATGTCTTTGTATCAGAAATGGATGACAGCAGAACCCAGTAGAAGTTACCTCTTTCTCTGCAGTTAAAAGCTTCACAAGACATCTCTATATACCGTGAATTTAAATGTTGCACAATCTTACATTAACCTAAAAAATCCTTTAGACTTATGCACACACACACACATCACAGCAGTAGCAATCAGGTCCTTAGGAAGGACTTCTACCGCAATCTGCAAAGCAAACTCATTAAAAAAGCCAGTATTGCAGATGCAACAAATTTTCAGTACTCCTGGTTCCCAAAACACAGCGTGAACTGCCACTCGCAGCCCAGGGAATTCTGTCCACAGACTTGGAGGCACCTGGGGGCCCTGTGGCTGCTCCTCAGCTGTACAGGCCTGGCGGGATACGGGGCCCGAGAACAGTGGCCCCCGGCCCTCACGGCAAATGACTGGAAGTTACCATGTGGCCTCACGTGAAATGTCCTTCCTTCCACTGTTTTATTCCAGCTCTGAGCACCACCAAAGTTAAAGGACCTGTTCTAAAGTCTATCTATTGCAAACACTAAGCAATTAAGACACAGAGCTGTAAATAATTAACATCATCAGCAGCAAAGCATGCCGAAGAGATAGGAAATGTTTTAAGCAAATGTTTTCCCCTCATTTGATGGATTCAGGTCTAATCTACCACTGCAACAGCAAAAGGGAGCTAAAATACCATACAAATACTTCTCTGGGGCACTGAAAATAATTTTTGCCTCCTTACTGATCCTAACAATCCTTAGCACACTCTTAGTGTAAATTTTGTTCATCTAAAGCACTGGAGAGAAACTAAGACTAGGTTTTTAGGTCACATTTAAAGAGTTTTAGATGTACAGTTAAGACCTTCCAGATTGCTATGTTTTGAAGTTCAAATAGCAATTTTATTTGAATACGCAGCAAGAGAAATCCTTTCAGTTGGACTCTATTCTTTTGAATGATATTCAAGGAAGAGTAACAGTTGAGAAGAGCCTTTCCCTTAACAGAAGAAACACTGGCTCTAATGCGGGGAGACCTTTTGTTTTTACTTCTTTTGTTCATCATCTCAAATACTCAGGCACCCCACTCTAAACATCCACTGCTTGCCCTTTCAGAGCAAAAAAGAAGACGACCACTGGCAGTTTTAGAAACAAGTGCTACCGTTGTAAAATAGGATTTTGGAGATCTAGAGCTCTAGCAGCCTTTCGCTGAAAGTTAACACATTATTTCAGAAACTGCACTTCTATGGAGAAAGACAAAAGCAAAACAAACAACAAAAACCCACCCACCCCGACATGTATGAGTCAGGTAAGCCGGAGCAGTGGAGCTGTTTGCTACGCCTGTCTGAATCAGGTCAAAGGCTGGCCCCATCTCGATGACCTTTTCCCCTGCCCCAAAAGCCAGAATAATCATCTTGTTTTTATTTTTTGCAGATCTATAGTGGAGAAAGATTCCATTTTTCCTATTCACAGTATTTTAAGTTCTAGTGCTCAAGGCTAGAGTTTTTGGGCTGCTTTTCTGAGCACGGTAGCCTTTCAGTTAGAGCAGAACAAGCCGAGAAAGAAGAATTCAGCTTAAGGCCAACACTCGAGCACTGGTCCTCAGCCTGCACAACTGCTTACTACAGCCCAAATAGCTCAGGAGCTAAAAGGGAAGGCAAGAGATGCCATGCCTGAAAGCTTGTCCAGCTTTTCTCCATCCTATAAATGCAAGGATGAAGCTTTGAAAGAGGGAAGCCAGTTTCAGTCAGGTTACTATAGGGATGAAGAACTTCTGCAGTATCTATGTGCTGTCCAGTTTTCTCCTATACGGTATTTAGATCTACGTTAACAAATGAGAAGGGACACTTTTTGTAATTTAGTATTTTGGCTTAAAACTCTCTGTTAACAAAAATAATGATCATAACATCACTTGTGAACTAGTTACTACTCTTCTGGAAAGGAAGAGTTCCTTATTTTCTCTGGAGCCCAAATTTCATTAATTTGCACTTAGTTCTGAAATAACTTAGGGAAATTAAATACACTTAAGCAATAAAGAAGCAAATTAAGCAGTAGAATAACACTGATAAACCTGAGGCCACACAAAAATAGTGTTTACAAGCAATCTCCCTAGTTATTTCAGGTTAATGACAGTGTGCAATATTAAGCACTTTAAACAACAAAAAGAATGCATTAATTCATACAAGTCAATTACAGCTACAGAAAGCCAGTAGGCAAAAGAAGTTACAGAATAATATTTTTCCTGTGCAGGCACAAACCCCTGGCTGAATACCTAATAAACCAGCCTACGACTAGAGAGGACTGCTCAGCTAACATGCAAACTAGGAGCAACTTCTGTTCATCACAGATATTTACTTTCGGATTAGCTTCAATTTAACCTGCAAACCCTTCCAAGTCAGGTAAGCTGAACACAGTAACCAATTTAAGAAGCCAATGATCCCAATTCTGCATGAAGTCAGGGTCTTTATTTATGTACAAATTTATTTGCATACAGATTTTGCATCTAGTGAAGTACTCACAGGTTTCTCATGCTCAGCTCTTTAAAGAGACATAGTTTTTCAGCAACATTTAGAAGAACCATCTAACAGAAATACTTGGCTTTGGTGAAACATTTAAATGTAAAAGAACCTTCATCAAAATTACTTAAAACACCCTTATGTCAGGAGTAAAGCTATCTTTTCTATCAGGAGTTGTAGTACACAGTGCAAGCAATCAGCCAGTACGAGGCATTGTGGCATAACTTTTAGTCCACTAGTGATTTTCTTCTCTCTGCAGACACGGGAGCACCAGCCTCTTGCAGGAAGAGCTTTCTGCACTGCCTCCAGGCACGCAAGCCGAGGCGCCCTCAGAGGGCGGCTCACTGCGCCCCCATCAGTGCGGCACGCTACAAAAACAGACGTTCCTCAGGTTCTTCGGTCACTTCATGTACGGGTAGACCAGCAGTTCAGCTGCCTTTTTTTTTTTTTTTTTTTTTTTCCAGGCTCATCCATCTTTTACTGAAGCTAACATAAGGAAGAAGATCCTTTTCAGAGCAGAGCAAGGCCCCGTGGCTGTTCGTCCATTCCAGTGCATTCCAGGAGCCCCACAAGGTGCTGGGACCCCACTGTCCACCCTGCAGGCACAGTGGGTGACCTGAGGGCAGACTGGTCCCTCCAAGGCAGAGGGTGAGTTCTTGGTCCTCTAAACTCCTCCTGTTTCTCACAATATTTTTTGCCTACCAATTAGAGCTCCACTTGCTTCTGAACTCCTACCACGCAACTGCAGTAGAGTCAGCGGTGAAACACGCACGGACAGCTGCGGAGGCGGGTGCTGTCTAAGAGAAAACCCATCAGGATGAGATCTTGAATGTGCTCCCACATTCTTGAGAGTGCTTGGCAGCTTTCCATAGGATGATCTGAACCAGTAAACCATTTAAGTAGCCATTTAGATCAGCAACTAATACTAGGAAAAACATGGGATTTTATGCATACTTGGTGTTATTTTGCAGCTATAACTCAGATATCTTCTTAAAAAGCAAACAGTGATTAAGTTTTGATTGAAAATGAAAACAGAAACAGAAAGCACAAGTTTTTTAGAGAAATAAGAGAAAACATGTATTTGTTTCCTTCAATGATATAGCTTCACACAATATTCAAGAATCAAGATTAATTTATGTTTTATAATGGAGAACAGCAAGTAAAATTTCCCATTCTGGTGTCAGTTTTATAGTCAAGAATCCTAAGTTAAGAGAACAGGAACTGGGATTCCATCAGACATGTGGAAACACATCACTGGTTGTGACACACATAGGGTATTTAAGAAGTCCTTTCTCCCAGAGGGCATGGAGGCTTCTAGAACAAGAGCAGTGCAAAGCCACAAGATTCATCATTTCCAGGAATGTCAAAGTTTCAGCATTTCTAGATACACAAATCTAAAAAATAAACTGAAGAGAATTTTTCCAGTTCCACAAAAGCTTTCATTGTTATAGCTACAGAAGAAATAAATATTTTCTCTACTTGCAAAGTATCTACACAGCTACCAAAGAACTGAGAACATCTCAAGAACAGATTTTAATATAAAGTCTAAGCAATAAACAGCTTCAAGTCAGTTATATAAGGCTCCATCCAAGCAGTTAACATAGTATGAAACAATGCTTTAAATCTCCTCTCAATTAGTCTGCATGTAAATTCTTTAACTGCTTTGAAAACCTTCATCTTCTAAACACACAGCTCCTAGCTGAGTAACAAAGTATCAAAAAGGATTGCATGCTACAGGTTCTAGGAAATGCCTAAGGCAGGTGCAGCAGTACTTCCCACATAAACAAGTTATTAAAAAGAAAGTTGAAAATGACATAGAGTAAAAAGAGGCAAAAGGAAACAGCAGCAACAGGATATAGCAGAAAGGGTGACTATTTTTCACCTCTTCATGTTGAGCTGAACTCTTTGGACCATGTGCATAAACACAGCCTGGAGACAATTATGTTTGAGATTTAAAAAAATGAAAACAGCTTATCAAAGCTTTGAATTTAATTAAAGTTTGTATTACAGAGAGAGCTGCAGTTTGGCCTTTGCACCCTTGTAGTTACTAAGTAGTCATTCCCCAAGGAAGGGCAGGAGTTCTGTTACACACAAAGCTCTCTCGTGAATATGCACCTCAGAAGTCTGCAGCAAACTTGGCTTGAGCCAGAATCTTTCTGGGTATCTGCAAGGCCACAATTCCGCAATTCTTCCTTTCCTCCAGACTTTTCGCCGTCCGAGGACGGAGCACAGTTTGGCCGCTGGAACACGCCGCTGACGCCACATTCCGCTGTTTGCGGCAGCCCATTAGCCGGGTGGCTGGCTCCATCTCGCGGCGCAGGGATCAGCCGCTCAGAGTCGCGCGGAGCCAGCGCTCCCAAGAAGCCGCCGGGAAGAATTCCAGGCGCTATGAGCTCAAAAGCAGCTCTGTTGCACCGAGAGGCCCAGAGGCCTCAAAGCCAAGGGAACTCGGCAAGAACCACGGCCAGAAATCTTTACTGGCGAATAAAATGCCCTTCAAGGGCCCTGAACCTTTAGCCTTTTGAGGCTACTGACACAGGACTATGTACCTACCCTTTGATCCACTGAATTAATTTCCGATTAAAAGACATAAATAGCCCAACACAAGCTGTCATGTCACACCTACACCACACGTTAACTTTGATGTGTCTCACAAGTGGGCCAAACTCCCTCGCTCTGCCTCCCCAGGCCAAGACTGGGGGACCTGCAAGCACAGTCTGCCTCTGCTCTTCAGAGGTGACAGTTTAAGAACGCAGCAAAATGCTGTTCCGTATAAGCAAAGGCAACAAAAAGCTGTGGCTCAAACAGATTTCTACAAACGCATTAGAATTTCTTCTAACTGGCTTAGTAAGCTTGTATTTTGATAATCAAAAAAAAAGAAACCCCAAATAAATTTTAAAAAGCTTTAAAGAAACACACAGCTCCTGCACCCCTGTTCCAGGGGTTATATGCAGCCTTGCTAGAATGGGAATGGGATTTTAGTGACATGAATGGGAAATTTGTGACATAAATGATCATTTATGATCATGAGTAAGCTGTAGAATTAAGTACTACTAACTCAGCTGGCTCACTGGATAACTACTTAAAGTTTAAATAAAACTAAGCAAGGATTTAGAAATAGTCACAGCTTCAATTTACAGAATACACTCGAGTAATGCATCATGTCAAGCATTAGATATTCTTGTATAAGAGTTTCCAAAAAGGAATATTAAAAAATCTGTACTTTGCAAATCTGAGAGCTGGAAGGATGGAGATGCTAGACACAGACAGGAAAAAGAATTCAGTTTATCCTCAAGATGAATAGCCTTTTGCTTCCATCAAACATATACCAGCATAGGAAATCTTGTAATGAACATTGCAATTCCATCACAAAACAACAGGACTGGAAAGCATCCCAACCTACTGAGCAGCGGGAACAGGATCATGACAGACCTGGAGAAGCCAGAGAGCAGCTCCTGCTCGGTGCCATGAGTCAGCCGCAGGCCTGGTCTCCAAAAGCAGAGGCGCAGGGTGCAGGGGCAACCACTTTTGTGGGATGCCTGGTAAATGTATCGTGTATTAACAGGAAAGCTTCTGGAGCTGGTCTTGATGCCAGGTTTTCCCTTGCAAGGAAGTAACAAGCAACAGCTGACAGGCTTTCTCTCTCCTCCAAGGGTATCTTTTTAATACAATTTTAAATGGACTTTCCTACGTATAAATGAAAACATATCGTGGAAATAAGGGAAATCTTAAAATAATAAATTGATATTTAAGCCTTTAGTATCACAACTATGCTACTCTATTGAGGTGTACCACAAGATCCCCTCGATGTAGCCAGGCACAGCACAGAGGTAACATAAAGCATCTGCTGGGCAAAGTCTTAATTCAGCAATAGGAATTTTCCCCTTCTGTGGATTTCTCTGCAGTTAACCATGACAAAAAATCATGCTAAGAAATACAACAAGATTTGTTTGCAAGTCCAGCTTACGATAGAACCTGCTTGCCATAAAACAACAAGAAAGAAAAGTTGCCTTCATTCACCAGAGTACATATCCAGCAGCTGCATTCATTCAAGCTCCCTTTACCACCTCTGATGTCCAGCTGTACACGGGCAGCCTGCCAGCTCCGGGCCAAATTCTCTGTCCCTCCTCCCGCCGAATTCCACATCCGGTTGCAGAAAGAGCCTGGAATCATGTGAGATACTGGCTCGGACTTCCTGGTCTGCCCATCTCATGCACATACTGGACATCTTCCCTCACATCCCCTGCAAGTAAACAGCCCGGAATAAGTATATTTTTACACTACACCTTCCGCTGTTGCCTACAGTCTGTTCTCCTGCACCAGAACTGGTGTGTTGCTGTTCCCAAGTGCAGGAATGGTTTATTATGTAAATTCAGCTCCAGTCTTGGCTGGTCCCTGAGTATGACTGAAACAGAACTGCTACCCTTTCCAAGGCATGAAAGCTAAACGCAAGATCATGGGAAGGAGCAGGTTGAAGAGAATAGCATTGAGCCCTTTCCTGCTTTAAACGACAGCAGGATGGACTCCAGGAGAGGCTGGCATGCCAGCTGTACCACACTCTGCTGCTCCTTCCCAAGCCCTAGTGAGAGGCTCACACTCCGCAGTGCCCACAGCAGTGCTCATAGCACCCAGGCTACGCCCATCCACAGGAGTTACACATCTCACACAACACGTGCATCTCAAAGAGCTCACCTACTGCTGTTGATTTTCCAAAGCTTGAAGGTGGAAGGGACCTTTAAAGATCATCAAGTCCAACAGAGTCACTTACAGTACATCGCCCAGGACCTTCTCTACCTCTCTAGGCAACCTGTCCCGGTGCTCAGGGACCCTCCCTGCAAAGAAGCCTTTCCTCATTTTTAGATGGACATGTTCCACTTTGTGCCCGCTGTTTCTTGCCCTAGTGCTGGGCACCACTGAGAAGAATCTGTCCCCATCCTCTTGGCATCCTCCCTTAAGATACTTATACACATTGATAAAGTTCCCCCCACCAGCTTTTCTTCTCCAGTCTGAAGGCTGACCAACTCCCCCAGCCTTTCTTCAAAAAAGAGACACTCCAGTCCTTTCACCCTACCTGCACTAGCCCCTGGCGACTCCTTCCAGCTCCATGACTCCTAGAGGGGAACCCAGTGCTCCAGCTGTGGCCTCAGCAAGTCTGAGAGCAAGGATCAATCTCCCCTGAGCTTCTGCCAAAGCTCTTCCTAGCGCAGCCCAGGGTGCCACTTGCCTTGGTGGCTGCAAGGACACACTGGTCCTCATTTCTCACTGGATGAATGCAAAGCACATAATAATTTAGGTAAGAAAAGACCTCTTCAGATCACTTAGACTGAACTGTGACTTCAAGCAGATCTAATCAGATCAGGCTGCCCTGGCCTTCATTCAGTTAAATTTTGAACAACTCTGAAGTATATTCCACAACCCACTGAGTAATCTGCCGCACTATTTGGGGGAAAAAAAAGTTATTTTTCCTACCTCTATAGTAGTATAATACCAAACTGCAGCTGGAAGCAGTTTTTTTGTCATTCTCTACCCCTTCCCCCCAAAACACCCTTTTATTCAGAAGCTATGAGAAGATAATAAATACAACAGTCGGCAACATTTGTCTTGGACCTAGAAAACTGTCAGCAAATAAGGTTGTTTGGGAAGCATCGGAGTGTACTCCTACCCTTCTAAAGGATTCCTGAGTATGCGATCTTGAACCTGATCTTCCCCTATTACATTTTAGGGAGTCAAACACTTGATGGAAGTTACTGCTATAAAGATAGCTGGGTTTGCAGTAACCTTTTAAAATAGGAATTCTAAAAATATACATATTTAATGAAAATTACTGTGAACAAGACAAGTGTGAAGGGGAATTCAGCATCTCTTCTTTCATGATGCTGTTTGTTACGAGCAGAACACCCAGGAAAACCCACCAGCACTTCACAGCCTTTATTAACCATAGGGAACAATGGTTAATTCTTCTGAAGCTCTAAGCAACTCTCCAGAGATTCAGCGTATTTAAAGTTGAGAATAACCATCTAGATGTTACCCAGTAAAGAGGCCACAGACCAGCCAGTTCTGTATCACTGCTGTGGCTCTTCTCTTCCAGCAACGTCTAGGAGCCAAGCTCAGATACACTCCCCTTATTGTGAGAAGTGTAAGAAATGGTGTGTGCTAACTATGGTGTGTGTGTGCCACATTGGAAGAAAAGCTCGGGATGCTTGTCTGTCAGCCTGCAGACAAGTGAACAAATCCCATAAATAGCCACCTTAACGGGGAAGTCAGTTCCCACACTTAAAGGCACTGTTATTTATTGATATATCGGTTGTTTCTTGAGAAGTGCTGTGAATGACAAGTTTGAACACAAATGATCTGAGCACACATGCTGAGGAGTTTATTTAAAAAGGTTATTCCAGGGAATCTCAGTCCCAGCTACCACTCACTGCTACATTTTGAATTCACCTGCAAGCTCAGCTGCATTCCACAGGAGTAGCGGACACACAAGGAATCACATCCATCTCCTGCAGAAATT
Source organism: Crypturellus undulatus (assembly GCA_013389825.1). Classification (NCBI taxonomy): domain Eukaryota; kingdom Metazoa; phylum Chordata; class Aves; order Tinamiformes; family Tinamidae; genus Crypturellus; species Crypturellus undulatus. The sequence goes on from VWPW01010637.1 coordinate 1,139,618, forward strand.
CCTGTAGGACACAGTCAAGAACTAGACACAGGCATTTGAGAAAAGTAACACCGGCAAGGTGAGGTTGGAGCACTGCTGCTCAGCACCTGTACATCACACATTGCCGCCCAAGGGCCCACCACAGACAGGACTGAAATATACTTCTCAACCCCTTTTCCTCCACGTGCCAAAATGGGCTATAGGAAGCAAATAGTTTTCTTCAAAAGGAGAGAAAGAGCAGAAGATGATCTAGGCTTATCAACAAGTTATTCTCAAGTCTTTCACTTCCCCAATTAAGAAAAGGAAGTAAACAAAACCCAGGAACTTTTCTCCAGATAAACAATAATTTGTGCTCTCCATGCCATAACCACAGCTGTGTCCATGAATATATTACAGGAGATCATGTTAAAAGCCCTCGTAAAGTCATGGTAACAGCAGCCACCACTCTTTCCTTATCCATCAAACCAGTCATCTCATCACAGAAGGTTACCAGGTTAATTAACTACATCTTCTCCCTTCATAATTCCATGCAGACGACTTTTGATTACTTTCTTGCTCTCCAGATGTTTGTAAATAGCTTCCAGCATTATTTGTCCCATTGCTTTCCTAGGGATCAAGGTCAGCCTCACTATCCTGCAGTTCCCCAGATCCTCCTTCTTGCCCTCCTCAGAGCTACAGGTAACATTTGCTTTCTTGCAGCCCTCAGGAATCCCCTTCAATCACCACGAGGTTTCAAAGACAACCAGAGGGGCTCCACAACATCAGCCAGCTCCCTCCATGTTTGTGCCAGCACTCCAGCAGGTCCTTCCCACTGGGGTTGCTTTAGCTGAAGCATTTTCTAACCAAGCCTCCTCCACAAGGGGTGAGTCTTCTTTGCTCCAGACTTGCCCACTGTTCTCAGCAGTCCAAGGTTCCTGATGGCAAGTCCTGCCAAACTCATCTATGTGCATACGCTTGAGGTGAACCCTGTTGACTGCACCCTTGCAATTGGGCTGCGCCCTTTGCTTGTCAGTCTGGTCTGTGCCAGCCAGCCTGTGAATATATACATATTTATATTTGTATATGTATATATATTTAAAACCACCCACACAGCAGGGGATGGGACTACAGCCACCTCAAGATGATTCTGAGATATATGTTAGATCTCTCTTTACTGCTCCCTCAAGGTTAAAAAACACACACAGAGATAAGAGCCTACACAAGTCTTGTTACATATTCTTATTGGCTGTTGAAACCTTCTCCAGGTTTTTCCTTTCAGTAGAGGCTTAAGGACAGCATGCCGCGCTGCTAGCTTCCCTGGAAAGATCATCTGTGGAACAACATGCACCCGACAGCCACTGAACACTGCCCTCAAATATTAGTTCACATAGTGGCATATTATAGGTTTACAGGGGTACCTCGGTAACCCCTTGTCAAGTCCTGACAAGGGCTTGTCCCGACAAGTTATTTGGTATAACTATGTTACAGGAAAGTTCCTGAGTATTGTCCTAAGAGGGCCTATTCTACTCAGGCAGAGATTGCTTCATGTCCATAGGCTAACGTCTGCACAAGCAGCCTAACAATCTTGTCATCTCAGAAGAAAAAAAAAAAAAAAATGCTCTGTCTTAACTCACCTTAATCCTTCTGTAGCGCGTGACAACAGCATTTTCTGAAAGGTGAAGTGGGATTCAGGTAGCCATGGGTTCAACAGTAAGCCAGTTGAGTAAGATTTACCACACTCAAGCCAAATAAACTCATAGGGGAATCTGGATTAAAGAGGAAGCCACCCCTCCAGGAAAAGTGCCTCCCTAGAAATCTACTTATCACATGCACATATCTAACTGCTTCCTCTCTACTGTCAACAAGTATTTCTAAAGGGAGAATTGCAGCTTCTTTCTTAAAAGCCATCCAATGTTCAGACTAGAAGGAGATGAACCAGTAGTCCCAGGAAAGCATCAAGTTAAGTTCTGTTAAAGCAGATCTAGGCACCAAAGACTGATTTTAACATGTGGCATCAGCAGTGACATCTTCATGTCAGTCAGTAAAGAGAAGCTGAACCATAACTTAGGTAGGACAGACTCCAGTAGTCCCTGGACCTCAGAACTATGTCTCTTGCTGCAGAAGGCAAGAACGTGGTTTTATCAACATCACCAACGCTGAAAGTTTTTTCAGAAACTACCAGCTCCAAAGTGCACCCAAAGAAAGCTCTTTAGATTACACCCAGAAATGCCTATGCCTGTAAGACAGCAATGTAAAAAAGTAGGGATTTCAGTGCATGTAAAATACACCCAGTGAATCAGAAGGGTCAAAACACAATAAAATACAGAGTACAGCTCCAAAATAAGTAATCTAGTGATTGCTTCCTACTACTACGAGACGAAAAGATGGACAAGTCCAGTTGCTAGTGGCAGCAATATCTACCACAAAGCAGAGATCTCTTCCTTCATTATTCCATGTGGAGGATATTCCAGAGCTTCCCTTGACAGCTAGTAGTCTTCAGTTATTGTATTTGTCCATTCATATTCCCATCTGTGATGCTGTTTTGTTCTTTAAAAATGCCTAGCCTACAACGGCAAGACCAATCTTGCAATAAAATCACTCAGAGAAACGCTAGCAATTTCTAGTTCCAGGAAAATTTAGAGTCACACCTAATATCCACAACCACATTCAGCAGTGCAAGGTATAAGGCACAAAGACAGTAGTGGGCAGACGGTTCCTGTGCCTTCAGCAGATGGCTACAAAGTTATGGCCAAATTCTTGTTTGTGGAATTGGCCTCCAATACAATCCAATACTGATCCACTCACCCCACCGCCTCACTTCACGGTGATGGGCTAGAGATGTTAACCATTTACTGTAGATTAATTCTTGAGGAAGTACAGAGTATTTATTAAAATATAGAGACAAAATTAAGGCAGTAAGAAGACTAGCCATCAAAACAAGTAAAGAACAAGAGCAACCTCATAAAAAGTGGGGTTCATATACGCTAATATTGGTTTCCAAGATACAGAAGAGATCATGTGCAAGACTTAAACTGTCTATAAAAAAAAAAAAATACGTGGCTATGAGCAACTGAACAACTAAATATATTTGGCATAGTCTGTATTTGTTCTGATAGCTAGTTTGCTCTTTTCACAATTTAAATTGGATAATTTTTGCTGCTAAGAGACTTACTGTTTGAGACTGATAAATTAATATTATTAGGGAAATTAAAATTAGCTTTACTTGAAACCAAACTTGTAAAATTTTGTTTTGGTTATTCAGATTTCAGCAATGCAATTTTTCCTTTCTGTCTCTTCCCATCCTCACCAGGTCTGTACCTGCTGCTCTTCAAAGGGATCAAAATGAGTCTTCAAGCACACAGATACCTAAAAATTGTACAATACCACAAAAAATTATGTAATATCCTTAATGCTATAATCTAGAACTAAACTAGAACAACTGATCTTGGTGAAAAACCAACAGTGTCACTCTGACCCTTTATACCAGAATTCCAATAAAGTTCATTTAGCCACACTTCCTAGCCTAATGAAGGCATGAAGTAAGTGAACATAAAAAAAAAAAAAAAAAAAAAAGACAACCACCACCACAACAAAAACCCTTTTGGCACAAATGTATCCACTTTTTCTGAAGATATCCAGAATCTCCAACTGCCTATACAAAAGCCTGCAGGCTTCTGTGTTATTTTAAACTTTTAGAGGAAATAAAAAAATCACAAATGGATCTCAAGCAGTCAATAAGCTAACGCAAGTCCACATCCTTCCCTGTTTATAGCATGCACTGTATGTTAGAAAACTTCCCATCTGTTTCAAGCACAGGGCTGGCGTTCAAGCACAACTGGGGATACTCACCTAGAGAAGCCCGGCAGCCTCTACCTAGGATGGCCACACAGGACCAGGTGACCATCCCCGTTCACTTCACAGCCACTGCACCCCCCAGGTAAGGGATTCAGCACTGCCGAGCACCAACCCCACAGCATTACCTGCCTCGTACCCAGAAAAGGACAAGCCTGGAGTCCTCCTGGCCTGCGCTGCACTTGGGTACCCGGTACGCTGAAATAGCAAGTTAGGTGCCTACACTCAGGGCTGCCGACAAAAGTTAACAGCACTTTTGGACTTTGGCTCCATTTTATAAATCCATAAGAGCTGTTATTGCCTAAGAGGTTCAGGCATCAACACTTCAATAGCAATAAAAATGCATTTAAGATCCCTATACATCAAAAGGGGAAAAAAATAGACACTTCAGGGTGGGTCTCAGCATAGTGAGCACACTGGCCAGATGGACGGATAAAAACCTATTTTTCCCCAGCATCCCGCTATACAGAGCCTTCCAATTCCTGCCAGCCTTACCTGTTTATATGCATAAAAGGAGTATGAAGAGCAGCACCATAATACTATGTACCAAAAGGAACCTCAGTTGCTTCTTTCTTTGAAAGATTCAGGATAACCAAAGTTACCAAAAATACATTTCAAATGTTTGTAGAAACTAGTGTAATGCCAGCAAGTCACCTACTGCCTTATACAGGTGACTGCTTATTCAATGATGCAAAAAACAGCAAGAACTGCCCCGTCCACTCACTTTCACCCACTCTACCCGCTCCAGGTACCTGGGGGATTGCTCCAGAGCCTCCATTTTTTTCTCACACAGGGAAAAATCCCCTTCCTAGGCAGTTTGAAGGTGACAAGCATACACCAACTACAGTGTGGCACTAAAGCAGGTAGCTTCCAGTGTATTTTTAGCAGTGGCAATCAGACTCATAGCAGCTGTTCCAACAGTTACAAGGTAAAGATAGAATAAAAAGCATTTTCAGAAAGTAGCACAGAGTCAGCAACAACCCCAATTACTGCTTCATGGTGACCCTGGCAGAGGTGTCCTCAGCTGTATTCTCTAGCTTGCAAGAGGCCTACAAACAATGCTGCAAATAATTGATGTCCAATATATCCACATCTAACTAAAACTAAAAATGGAATGGCTACAGAAAGGTAGAGTCCTCCAGAGATTACTGAAGTCTGAAGGAGCAGGCTGCAACTTGGATTTAAATGCAAGGCGTTTCAAAAAAAGTAGCTAGCTACTTTTAATATACCTCAGCTAGAAAGCCTGAGTCTTTGGGAAAGTCTCCACCTTCAGAAGGCTAAGGAATCAGACACCCCTCAAGGATTACAGAAGCTATTTACACCAATCCAAATCTAGGGAAAGGAGGAGATGGTGTTCAGGATGTCATCACAGAATGCTTGAGGTTGGAAGGCACTTCTGGAGATGATCTAGTGTTCAAACAAGGCTGACTACAGCACATGGCACAGGGTGGCATACAGACAGGTTCTGAGTATCTCCAGAGAAGGAGACTCCACAACCTCTCTGGGCAGCCTGCTCCAGTGCTCTGTCACCCACACAATAAAGAAGTTTTTCCTCATGTTTGGGCAGACCTTCCTGTGCTTCGGTTTGTGCCTGTTGTCTATCATCCTGTCACTGGCTACTATTGAAGAGTCTGGTCCCACCCTTTTGACATCTTCCCTTAAGATATTTGTACACACTGGTAAGATCTCCTCTAAGTCTTCTTTCCTCTAGGCTAAACTGCACCACCTCTGTCTGCCTTTCCTCCTCCATCTCTTCTCCATAGGAGAGATGTTCCAGCCCCTTCATCATGTTAATGGCCCCACGTCGTAGCTCCAGTAGCGACGTGTCTCTCTTATCGTGGGGAGTCTAGGCCTCGACCCAGCACCGCAGGTGGCCTCACCAGGATCTCCCTCAACCAGCTGGCCATGCTCCTCCTAACGCAGCCCATTGGCCTTCTTGGCCACAAGGACACACTGCTGGCTCATGGTCAACTTGATGTACACGAGAGCTCAATGTTCCTTCTCTGCAGAGCTGCTCTCCAGCAGGTCACCCCAGCCTGCACTGCTGCCTGGGGTTATTACCCTGCCTTTGTTGCACTTCAGCGGTTCCTCTCTGCCCATCTCTCTAGCCTGTCCAGGTGCCTCTGACTGCCAGCACAGCCCTCTGCTGTATACCAGGTCTGTCTCAGCAGCAAACTCGCTGTGGGTACGCTCTGTCCCCTCATCTAGGTCACAATCTCATTGCCCCTCATCTAGATGGCAATGCTGAACAAGGCTGGGCCCAGCACTCACCCCTGGGAGGGCACCACAAGCCACAGGCCTCCAACCACACTCCATGCTGGTGATCACAACTCTCTGAGTTCTGCCAGTCACACAGTTTTCGGGCTGTCTCACTGTCTGTTCATCTAGACTACACTTCAGTTTGCCTATGAGAATGGGTAACATTTGGGCTCCCCACATTTAGAGAGACAGTGTCAAGAGCCGCACTTAAGTGAAGGCAGAGGAGGTGGAAAACATCTGCTGCCTTTCCTCATCTATCCACTCCGTCATTCCATCAGAGAAGGCTACTGGGTTGTTATAGTTCGTTGTGCTCTAGCTAGTAGGTAAATTATGGTCTCATAGTCCAGAGTGGTATCTGAGACAACATTTAAAACAGCTCTGTGTCACTGAAGTCTGTGAGCCATCTAGATGGTATTACTAGACTGACACAGTCTCCTTTACCTCTTGCACCACTAACAGCATCATTTGTCCTTTCATCTCCAAACACATTTAATTCCGCTCTGGAATTCCCTGTTGTCAGCTCCATTCTCTTCAGCCTGGATCCTGCAAACTGACTACAGAAACTATTCACAACAAAATATTTAAGTCTTCTCCGCTGTGAAAACTAGTTCAGAATGTGTATTTTCTTTGTTACTCTTCAGCATGGAAGACAGAAGGCCCAACCACTCTGTGACTACGTTGCCAGGCACCAAAAAATATTTAGCACTCAACTACAAAGTTGAGCACTAAAGTAAAATCATCTAGTCCTACTGTAGGGGAAAATCATCTAGGTATAAACTGAAAGAAATACCCTTCACTTTTCTTTTGGTAAAGATGAAGTTCTACCAGGGGAGTAACACGTCAGAGAAGAGCTTAACAGTATCATTAGGATTTCATAGCAGGAGAGCACTGTATTTTGAACCAAAAAGTGTTCTCTTCCCTCCTTCCCAGCTGCCTGGCTCAGGAAGCGCACAACTGCCTGAGCTTCGAGGACGGCATGGAGAGTCTCCACACAGCTCTCCTGCCCAGAAAGGAAACCAGAAGTCTAGGTAGAGCCTCTCTATACAGGTGCATTTTATTCAGGTGCCTCTGAACAGCTGCAACTACCCTCAACTCACCACTCCAGAACTTCCCCTCCCACTACGAAAAATCCAAGCACCTAACAAAGGTGACAGGACCGCGCATCTCGAACAAGCACTTAGGTCCTTCTGGAAGCTGCACAACCTGTCCCCAGAGCCAGCCTGGGAGCCAAGAGCAGCCGCGCTCCGGCTGGGCAACCCCAGCAGCTCCCGCGTGTAACCGAGCGGGAGAAAGGACCAGCCACAGCAAGGCCAAAGCTCTACACAGGGCAAAGGCAGGTGACGGCTACAAGTTAATAACAGGATATGAGATCAGAAAGTGAGGATCACCGTCAGAAGAGGAGACATTTGCACATTACACTCGAGAGAAGGAGAAGGAAGGGGAAACCAAAACCAAAACAACCCTCTGGTATTCAAGGCTCTCCTATATCACAAAGCCTATAGGTGCCACGTGTCCTGGGAGCGAGGCAAAGCCTATGGCACAGAAAGCAAGGGAGGCCGGGGCCTGAAGAGCAAATGACACAACAGGAAGAGGCCGTCAGAAGTGCAAACAGCTTTTAGATAAGGCTGACAGGCAGGTTAGGAGAGCCGTAGGTGCTTCCCTGCTCCAGAACCTGAAGAGAAGGAACAACACTAGAGATCTATCAAAAAATGACCTGGCAGAAAGATTCTATAAAGGAAGAGGGGCAGGAAAGTATCGAAGACAGAAGAAAAATGCACAGAAACACAACCAGCAGGGGAAGGAGGCCGAGAGTGCCAAAACTGCTGACCTGAGGTGGAAAAAGAAACCAAGCAAAAAGGCCTACAGCAACTTGCAAACATTTCTCACAGACCAGATGATGCCTGGAAAGCGGGAATTCAGCAAAGTGGATAAAATTGGTTGCAGAGTTCCAAACTGTTTTTGAGCAACCAAGCCCTGATGCATGTGCTTTGGGGCTGGATACAGGCTCTGGACAGCAAGCAACTTGAATAGCACCAAGCATCAAAATGCTCAGATGTCAATAAAGCACAAAACATTTAACTATGACCTATGTCGCCTCTCCTGTGCAAAAAACAAACACATAGCCAATGAGCCTCTAACACAGTAACAAAAAAAATGAGGGCCTGAATATCTATGCTGTAAGAGGAACAAGTAGAGTTACTGGCAAATCAGGAAGACTATTTTAGCACCTTAAGAGATATATCATTCACAAAACACGTCTCAGGATTGTATACACGAGAAATGCGAGAATTGGAAGCCCTATTTCCCCCGCTTCCATAGAGGGATGTATGCAGCCCGCTGCTCGCCAAGCAAGCAGGCCTGGTTTGCGCTCGTGGCCCGGGAGCAGCAGCCGCGGGTTCAGAAGGCAACGCGCACACACAACCGGATCGGGAATGACTGGGAAGTGCAGCTGCTGGAGGGAGCTCCCACACTGACCCTCCATCACCCGTCCGGGTACCGCGGCAGCCTGAGTGAGGCCCCGTGGAGCCGCCGCACACGGCGAGGCCGCCCGATCACCTGATTGTTATTCAGCAAGAATTGCCCTTCCAGCAGCAAACTGCTCCGCAATCGTCTCGCCTGGGGACGCATCGTCACGACTGCGCCCACCGCGAGCGAGCGGCACGCCACACCACAGCTTTCCAAACTCGAGCTCGGTACAAAGGCAACTATACACTTTCGCACCGAATAAAACTGTTAGGGCGGAAAGACGTGGAACCCGGCAGTATCGAAATGCTCAGAATTTCCTTCAACAAACCCACGGCCAGTGCAGGGTGCGTGACACGCTCAGCGGGCGCCACGCGCAGAGAGCCAGGAGCCCGGCACCGCCGTGACCGAGCCAGGACTGACCCGAGCCCGTCGCGCCGGGCACCCCGCGCCGGCCCCGCGCTGCCCCGGCCGCGGAGG
>VWPW01010637.1:1148934-1241733 GCA_013389825.1 Crypturellus undulatus
GCGGAGGGAGCCGCGGGGTCCCCGCGCCCCGCGCCGCGGTCCGCTCCGCTCCGCTCCGCTCCGCTCCGCTCCGCTCCGCACCGCACCGCACCGCACCGCACCGCTCCGCTCCGCTCCGCTCCGGCCCGCGCCGTGTCCCTCCGCGCGCAGGCGGGGGGCGATGCCCCTGGCTGTGCTAAGGGGCCATTACTAAAACACGTTATCAAAAGGCTGCCGTTATTAAAAGACCTTCTACCCCTTTTACCCCTTAGACCCAACCTGCCTGGGTTGAGCTGCTCCTGCTCCGTGTCATTGCCTTCTCCATCCCGCTCTCCTCCATTTTGCACCAGGCCCTTGGCCTCTACTGAGGCCTTTGCACAAACCTGCTCTCTGGCAGCTCCTTCCTGACATTTTCTCTAAACTAACCCCTCTGGAGGAAGCTGAGGCTTGTGCATAGCCTATAACATACTTCATCAAGGCATACCTATGTCTCTCTCAGTCGTTACATTACTGAATCATGTTCAGCATGTGTATACACACATTTTTTTTCCTGCTCTAATCCAATGGTTAATTAATTATCCCCCCCCCAAAGGCAACAAAAGACTGAACAAACGGCACATCAGAGCGATCAGTAGCGAGGCTACCGCATAATACGGGAGAATAGCCTAGGTCTCCCTGAAACAAGGCCGGGAGCTAAGGTGATAAACAACCCCAGAGAGGGGCTGTTAATCCTGCCTGGCGCTGGGCATCCAAGAGCTGAAACTGCGGTGCAGGCAGGGCAGCGGGGCAAGGCAAGGCTGAGCACGGCCCCCGCCGCCCCTCAGCGAGGAAACCCCGGTGTCTCCCCAGCTCCCGCGCCGCCCGCTCAGCGCGCCGGAGCAACCGCCCCGTCCCGCCGAGCCCTCTGCATGCAGGGGCTGCCCATCTGTCCCAAACTGTCTTGAATTATTGGGACTTAAAAAAAAAGAAAGAGGAAAACAGCTTCAGGTAAAGAGCAGAGAATACGTGTGCTCCGCACCTTCGTCCCAAAGCTGAGGGATAGAAGCCTTTTCGGAAGGGCAAGAGCTGTGGACGGAGCTGAATTCCCTGGGAAATAAATGGAAGTGAACTTGTCCGTTGTTAGTTCTTGCTGGGCCCCTGTAGCAAAGGGCTATGGCAGCAACACTGCTGTTTTAAAAGCAAACAGTGATTGCTTTTGTATTTTGTGAAGAACTTGACCTGTGCATTATATATGCTCCAAAAATACCTACTGTGTTGCTGCAATGTAGCATTTAGTTTCAAGAAATCATCTTAATTTCATACGCATCACTTTTTCTAATCCTAAAATGAACATCATGATACTTGCCCTGGAAAGTAGATATTGATCCAGTTTCTGTCTTTGGAAGACCCTAGACAGGTGCAAAGTAAAAGACCATTATTTGATATGGGCTTTTTCCCGAAGGAAAGAAGAGACACGCACACAGAAGAAGAGAAAGCCTCCTCTGGGGTACAGTGTGGTTTCTAGAATGAATTTTACTTGTGCAGTGACACGTGGCCCCCAGAGGCCACCCACTGAGGCCCTCATGCAGGGATCTTGCACACCTGCCCTGCTGGGTCTGTAGCAGTTTGGTGCCCTTGGCTTCCCATTTTCTTAGGCCCCGCAGTACAGGCCAGTCAGGAGGTTGTTCAACTCGCACACAATGTTCCAAGCTCCCCGTCTTCACTAGCCCTCCTCACCCATCGTCACAACCTGCTGCACGGTTCGGCAGGGCTGCCTACCCTCAGAGAGCTCCTGAAGTTGGGGTTGGCTTGGGAGCTGAGAGCACCCACTTCCTGGCTGAAACCCATCCAACCCAGACACCTGACTAACTCAAAAGCCTTCCTAGAAAACAGCTTTAAATAGTATTTGCTAATCAGGACTGTATTAGCATAAATTTGCCTTAATGGGGAAGAATGTATCGGGTGGGAAGCTATTAAGTGGAATGAAACCAGGTATTAAAATAGCTGTGTTTTTCTAATGTCTCATCCTTTAATACCCAAGTCCAGAAATACCCAGTGCTCTGTTTGGCGTTGATGAATCTGAGAAATTTTGATTCGTAAGAAACTTCGGTGCTTTGCACATTTTCATGCTGCCTTAAAAAAGAGATGTATATAAAACTTTGCAGGAAATGGGATTTCAGTAAGTGTTCCCAAAACTCAACTCTTAGAAGTTGGCAGCCAAAAGTGGAGCCTGGACAGCTCAGGGAATCAGATAATGTGGTACCTGCTATCCTTGACTGGTAGAGAATGGCAGAAGCTGAAAAGTTCATTTCTATTACAAGCTTGAGGTATTTAAGACATTTTAAGCTATGAACCAGCCACCCTGCCCACCCTTTGTAGTCGGTTGTGAGAAACAGACCCTGCAGAAGAAGATTGATCTCGTCCCAGATGGGTGTTGAAGGCCAGTGAGATGAATTACCAGCTGCAAGTGCCTCTCTCAGGAGGACATGAATCACTCTGGAGCTGTTTGTGTCTCCCCGCTGACTACCACAGGTAGAGAGGGTAACTGCCTTGTACCTGGGTGTACGGAAGTCAGTCAGTTATGAAATGAATTCTCAGCTTTGCTTTTCAGCAATGTATTTTGTGTAGGGAAATCTCTGCCCAGCTCTAGAGCCAGTGTCTGAAGTCAAAAGAAGAACGGAAGAATTGCTAGTTTTAAGTTTCAAGTATTGGAGTCTACAGCTGAGACAGCAGTTTCTGTTGTTTTTCTTCTTTATTTAAAAAGAAAAATAAAATGAAACACACACATGAAATCTGCAAATGAATTCCACAAAGTGTTGTAAAATACAACATTTTTTACCAAAAAAAAAGCAGAAGTCTGCGAAAGTCAAAAAATTTGGCACGAGTTTTCATAGCTACATTTTAGTTCTGCTCCAATGAACCTTTTAATACTCACATACATAATATATATAATGTTAACATTGTAATACTTATATTAATATTTATATTAATACTTATATTAATTTGTAATTTACAAAAATTCAGTCACACCATACAACATGTATTTATACTGTACAAAGATCTTATGCGATACAAAATCAGTAGGGGCAAGACTGCTAAGGCTATGTGCGTAGGAGTGACACAAGTATGTATCCTCTTTCCTCGAACTGGTATTGGATGGTCGTTTCACATTGAAATGGCAAATTGGTCTGTAACCATCCTGCAGTTGCCCCAAGAGCAGAATGAACTGGGTGTTCTTGGAGCTTCAGCACCTACAGCTGCCCCGTGTAACAAACAGGAGTAGTGTCCTAACTCAGAAGGTTACAAATCACTAAATAAGGTGAGACGGTGTTTTAAATGTCGTCGTGCTTCTGGATGCCAACTGGAGACATTAGATACTAGGAGTAATACATTTTTCTTCCAGTTTCTTGGTTCTTTCTGTATATTACTTTCAACACACGCAGACTGAGCCCCGATGTTAAATGAAATCAGATGTTATGGCACCACAGATGAAACAGACTCATTCCTGTAAGTGCTGGGCATTTGAAACATCCTGAAATCTAAAGATTGCTGTTTGTTTGCATCTCTGAAAATTAGAACTAAAATTCTTAAATCTAGAAAGGGATCTTGTCCTTTTCTGAAGTGACATTGTCTAGTGACATTCCAGGACATGGTGACACATCACAAGCAATCTTGTTTCCTGAAAGTTACTAGTAAATCTGGGCTGTAATCATAATTACCAGTAAGTACCAGGCAGGTAACTATACATTAAATAGATGAATGCAAACGACTACATACATTTCAATGAGCTTTGCTGTCAGTCGAATATTGTGTAAGTGCAGAAAATAAATCACACTGTACAGATAATACGAATGTATACACTTCTCTTTTAAACTACCGCCTAGCATGTTTTTGTTCTTCTGTAAGAGCAGTCTTGGGATATGTGAGCTCTTCTCGGTGGTGACCAGTGACAGGACAAGGGGTAATGGGCACAAATTAAAACCCAGGAAGTTCCACCTCCATGTGAGGAAGAACTTCTTTCCTGTGAGGGTGCCAGAGCCCTGGAACAGGCTGCCCAGAGAGGCTGTGGAGTCTCCTTCTCTGGAGATCTTCCAAACCCACCTGGGTGCCACCCTGTTCCCTGTGCTCTGGGTGTTCCTGCTGGAGCAGGGGGTTGGACTAGATGATCTCTACAGGTTCCTGCCAACCTCAACCATTTTGTGAGTCTGTGATGTATTGGGCCAGTATATTCAAGTGTGGACTATAGCACAGAATGGTGTAGGAGGAGCAGAACGTCAGGAGTTTCCATATGGTCCTGATAGAAGCATGGAGGAGATCTTAAAATTGAAATGCTTAGCACTTTCCAAGCTCATGGTGTATTCTGAGCTATTTAAAGCTGTGTATATAGCCAGATTCATTTCAGCTTATCTCATTTTAAGACTGGGCTCTTTGAACAGAAACTCAAAGAAGAGAGTTTTGGAGGGAGCTCTGTGACTCATGCATTTGGCTCGCGCAGGCTTCGAGAATGAGGATACCAGCCTTAGGTGTCAGCAGTGGCTGGTAGCTAGCCAGGAAAAGGGGCAATAATCAGATGTGAAATCAGTTGCAAAACCACAAATTTAAAAGATTAGGGAAGAACATGAAAAAAATATGTAAAATGAGAAAGCTGAGCTCCATTGCAAACAAGCGTTTCCTTCTTCGCAACAGCTCCGTGCTACACGCAGCTCCTTTGCTGCTCTGCTGTTTCCTCTCCGTGTCCTGATGTGTGGCTCAGGCTGCTCCATGCCTGGCGTGTTTGTCTGCACAAATCCAGGCCCAGATAGATAGATAAGTCGTCTAATAAAAGAGAAAAATTCAGATTGCAGAGTCTGTGCTTTTATTGCTGCAGCATCTTTGATATCAAAATCCTGCTCAAATATATTGGTAAAGCAACAAAGATTTTCTAAAAGCAGTGTTATTTTGATTGGGTAAAAATAGCCTTCTGATTCCAGGAAGTATATTGGATTTTCTCTTTTATGGTTTGATGATTTGCTCTTAAGACAGATTTTAATTAATCTGAGGAGTCCATGTTGAATGTTCTGGCAAATATAATCAGCCCTGGAGTGTTTTTGCACTCCCCAAAGGCACATTGTTTCTATATTTATTTCATTCAGATGTTTTATATGGGCCCATATTTATCTTCCTTGAAGAAAAGTGCACCTTTCTGCCATATATATTGAAAGCCACATTTAATTTACCGATCTGAAATGGTCTTTTTACTTAGGAAGTCAAAGAGAAAGGTTAGAGAACAAGTCCAGATAGCTAATGGGGGTAGAAGTTATGGAAGGAAGAGGAAAAGGTCGATTATATGAAAATCACAGGACAGGTTTAGAAGAGAGTTTACAGACAAATAAAAGACTTATAAATTCCAAGTCATATATAATCCTCTGTCGTTTCTAAAAATGATCTACATGATCTTCACTTCAAGATCTACTTTCCATAACTCATTTCTGCCTTGCTCCTGAATCTCCCCTTTGTGTACTGCAATGTCACTATCTGCCAGAATAGTCTAAGTGCTCTGGAGTGTGGGCAGCTCATCTGCAAGCTCTCGTCCCATGCAGAGTCCCACTTTGCCCTGTGGGTCTTTTGGGGAGGGATTTGTCTTTGGGAAGGAAAGAAACATGTTAATGGGTGTTGCAAAATTACTGAATAACAAAGAAAGCAGAGAGATTCCAAAGTAAAAATGGCAGATATAGTTTATATGTGGTGTTAAGTGTACTCATTATATGGAAGATAATTTTTTAACAAACACTACACTTTTTAAAATTTTCACTACCTAGTACTGTGAAACCTTTTTCAGAAAGTGCAGTTCAGAGCCTGTTTCATCAGTGTGTGATACACTGATTTTAGCCATTGCATGTGATGGGGTTTGTACCTTTCCTGCTGGGGAGAGGGAAGAAAAAACCTGAGTGATGTTGTCAGGGCTCTGGTTTCACGCTGGTAGCTTCACTGCATTGCCGAGCCCTGCAGATACGTGCAGAGACCTTCCTCCACTGGGCCAACTACAGGAAACATGAGGAACACGCCGAGTGTTGGAATAAAGTGGCTCTCTTCATGGGATGGTTGAATACTTTGTGCATCAGGATCATTTAGACCCATTTAAGTGTTCTTTCGTTAATGCAGCACATTTAATAATAGCCTAGCGCTAGGCAGGGCTCTGTGAAGGGTAATTTGCACAGGGCAGTGCCGCCTCATGCCTCTGAGTTCAGGACATCCCCTGTGAATTCTCAAGCTAAATGGCATACCCAAGTGCAGGCACTGTCTCCAAGTGTTCCCAGTGCCATGTAGTCTGATCGGCATTGTCTTTAACATAAACGTTTGGAGCATTTATGCCTGTGGCAGCTGCGTAATGCCACAAAAGGCTTCTTGTATCCTCCTCATTCTGCAGTGAAAACGGCTGTATCGTTAGCAAGAGCCTCTTAATAGGGTGATATTTTGTAACGTGGCGCAACAATTTCTAACACGAGAGGAGTGATGTGCATGCTTTGAAGTAGGGCTTCTGAAGCCACCCACAAGACAGAGCTTGGTGAGCGACACGGGGCTCCCTCTGCTTGCAGCTCAGTGACTCTGGCTGTGCCTACATAATCGAGGGCCAAATTTCCCTGGGTGTTAGAGCAAAACTGAAACTTATTCATCTCTGTGTTGTACAAGTTCCTTTTGTTCTCTGTGACTTTTTCTCTTTGCATTTCAAAGCTGAAGACCGGGTTTCATGGCCTTTGAGCTGCTGCTTTCAGAGGTGAGCTCTTGAAGTAGCTCTCTAATTTCATAGTGCTTTGCATGACATTGATGGTGTCATTTAGAACTACAATGCTGAGTGTTTCACCTTTCCTGTGGCACACATTCCCATAACTTCTTTGTGTCATGTAAAAGGAGAGAAAATGTAATTTCCCACTGCTATTTTGGACTGAACTTACACTGATACCAGTTGCATAACCAGTCTCAGTTCTGCACCATGCAATATCATCGATGAGCAGACTGCTCAACAGTTACGTACGGCAGGTTTTCTTGTACTTTCCTGCAGTGTCTCTAGTTGCAGTCAGCAGTAAGATAAACTGGGTCTGCTCCAATATTGGCAGCCCCGGGTCTGGCTTTGATCAAGTCGTTTCACATCTAATGACTCCATTTCCCCATCTGTAAAATGAGAATAATGTACTGGCCTGCTTTTTAAAAGTGATTTCAGGTTTATGGATGTGAAGTGCTACTAAAGGATAAGTTGTTACTAATTCTTGTGTCCCTGGAGCTCAGAGTAAAGTGAAGGCATCTGCCGTGTGCTCTTTGTTCCTGTCTGAAGTACCTATCAGCTTTATATATATTTTTAGAAGATTCTGTGTATTTTGAGGTTCAAGGAAGTTCTTCCTGCACTTGAGTCACTTTGTTGACCCCTAAAGGCATCAAGCTGTTTCAAAGAGAGGAGTCCTCCTTGCATGACTCACGCTGCAATGAGAGCTCCCGAGAACAGACACCCAAGCAGTGGGTGTCTTCCCCTTCCAGCCCGATCCCACTTCTGGCTGAGACTAAAATACCCACTGTGCCTCCATATCTCCTCAGTTGAAAACAAATACTCTTTATGTACCTAACTCACCAACCAGTTTGGGGGAATTAGCTAGAAACCAGCCTGATGAATAATTCCAAATTGTTCTGCCTTTGAGAAATACTGTAAGAGCGAGAAGAGAGAAGAGAGAAGAACTCATTAGTATGAGAACTAACAGAAGGCAGAAGGAGGGCAGGGTGAGGTGCGCTTGCAGAGGTGGTTTCCAGCTGAAGGGTGCCCGGTACGTGAGGGCAGGGTGAGCGGGGCAGCACCTGCAGTGGGTGCTGAGCCCACGTTAGCTGCATTGTTTATGTACATGGACATTTAGCCTGCTCTTTCAGTCCTAAAACTATCATTTTTTATCTGAAACCAGAATCAAAAGGACAGGTTTCTGCTGTGGAAAAGCCTTTTTAGTAAAATCAATGCAGAGAATAATTCATTAATAATCTTGGCTTTTATTGATACAAATGTGGGTGGAGGAAATATCAAAAAAATATCGAATGAAATCTCTGACTAGTTGAACTGGAAGCTTTATTCATAGTGAAGTGTTGGTGAGAAGAGTCCTAATCTTTTCCTTTAAATGTTCAGAGATAAACAATTACAGATGCAATTGGTTTGAATCAAAAGCTTTAGTATAAACACTGACAAAAATACTCTGTGAGAGACAAGTGTTTGACAAGCACATATGCTTGCCCGTTATTAGAGAAGACCATAATAAAATGAAGTTAAGAAGTAGAGTCTCTCCTATTTCAGCTAAGCTGATTTTAATGTTAATAAAGACCTGAGAAAAATAAGTAGGAAGGATAAACTGAGAGAAAATACTGAGTATTAAAGAAAAAGAACTGCTTTAAAGTGGGTAAAAGAGCCCAAGGTGTTGCACAGGCATTGAGAAGCTGCTGCTTCTGAGAATGGGTTTTATTCCAGTTGCATGCAGAGATTCTTGTTCTGAGAAAAACATGTTAAGAGCCCAGCAAGGATCCACACCCTGCAGACGCTTTGAACGTGACACAAGTAACTCAGCGTGTTAGAATCATGGTCTTACCTGACGTGTCCGAGAGGCCGCTTGCCTGGGGACAGTGTCTGCTCGTTTCCCGTCAGTGCCAATGGTACTGAGCAGAGCTCAGCAGCCTCCTCTCCGAGACCTCTTTCCCTGTGTGGCCTTTGGGAGAGTCCAGGTACGGGGCTTTTCCTGACACGTGTCCCAGTGCTCTATGAAATGGCCTGAAAATGCTGCTCTTAGAGAGTGTGAAACAGGCTCTTTCTTCACAAACAGGTCAATGCTCACGCAGCTGAACTGATCTGAGCTCTCTGACGTCTTGGGTTGTGCAAATCCTCGCTAACTTTGCTTGTCAATTTGTCGCGATGGCCAAGACACTTGTGCTCACCAGGGAGACTTCATATATTTCAGCCTGCACTGTCTCATATGTACAATGAAAAATAATCTTTTTTTTTCTTACAGTTTGGACTAGTTATTTCTCAAAAATTCTGCTGATACTGGTTTCTTGCTTGAGGAGAAAAGTTCAACCCATGCTAATGTAACAAGGAACCCTTGGTACCATGAGCCCAGAGCAACAGTGTCAGCAGCCCAGAGTGGGAAAACAGGACATCAGTGCTTAATCTGTGCTCTGGTATCTTCTCTGTCTGGCACACAGCATCCAACTTTCTTTGCTTATTTAAAAATGCTCTCAGCATTTGAGAGAACCTGTGTAGTTCTTTATAGCCATAAAATGTGAATATATTGCATCTGAGTTGAGTCTTACTCACCAGCAAACGTATTAAAGAGCGTTTGTAGGGAGAAGGGGTATGTGCAAAGCACATTTCCAAATGTGGAACCAACATTTAGTGGTTTAGTGTGGACCAACATTTAGTCCCTATTATCCTCTTCAGTCCCCAAATCCTACATCTTGCAGTAGCTGGTATGTCCTACCAGGAGCCAACTCCACTATAATGAAGTAATTTACACAGCCATTCTTATTCTTTCTTGTTCTTCTTGTTTTTCCTGTGTTCTTGAAAATGCTCCAGCTGCAACACGCATGTAGTTCATATGACTAAGCCTTCTGAGCTCTGATGCTCTCAAACCAAGAAAATGCTCATTACTGACTGCTAGGCTCAATGTCTCTCCCAAATTCTTTCCGTGGCTTCCTGGTGATGCAAAGGAAGCGCTTTGTGACCACTGCAGAACTGCCTCCCTTCTCCAGAGAGCCCGGGGTGCCCGCTGGGCTGCACCAAAGCCAAGGGCTGAGGCAGGAGCCGGAGCCAGGTGGGACAGCTCTAGCCTCACCAGGAATTGCTTTGTAACGTCATGGGAAGCAACGTACTCGGCAGACCTGGGGAGAAACCAAGAATGACACGCTCCTACAGCCTCCGGCTTTCTGACACGTGCAAATAGAGAGCAGGGTAGAGATCATGGCAATTAGATGCTGTTTGCATTAGAATTTCAGGTGGAGATAAAGGTGGTAGAAGCAGAACGTGTGAACAGGATCGAGTAAGTGTAAGGTTTCATCTGCAAGTGTAAATTTTGAAAAATGAACTAAGGGAAAGACTGATTAATTCACAGAGATTTATCCACTAAGAAATACAGCTGCATCTGACAACATTTCAAATTTTATTCTCCGATTACTCTTAAAGTGCAATGACATTGTTATTACAAATAATAAATATGCAACAAGCCTTCTTGTGGCTTCAGTTGAATGTCTGCAAGGAGAAAAAAAGATCTTTGGGCACATTGGATTCAGTCTCACTTCTATTACAACCAGGAGAAACATTACCGTTGATCATGTCTCTTGTATCTTACATTTATTCTCTGTATTGCTTTCTTTAATGATGTTTATCATTTTATTGACTACATTTCTCTGATTAGGAAAAGTTAGAAGTCCTTTTGACCAATCAGAGCATCAAAAAATAAACTGGGAGAAACTGTTGCAAAGGAGATGTTGACCAAATGTTTCATTAAATGTTTTCCATGGTGATTTATGCCTGTGTATATTAGTTCTGTTCCTCGCTGGTTTGTTTTGCATATGAGATATAAGCCTGTTTGAAGAACATGGGATCCTGAAAAAGACTGTATTGTAAAATCGCTTATGATTCACCTGTTACAATCATGGTAAGATCTAATAGGGAGCGAGAGAGAAAACTATCCCACATACGTCTATTTTGAGGGGATTTTTGATGAAGTACCTGGTGATATTTCCATTGTATGAAAGATAGTGGACTAGACGGGTGTGGGTGTGTTCCAAACAGGTAACGTTTTTTTTACAATTTGACATGTCCCATCAGGATTCTTCTTCCGTGCAAAAAAATGTGCATTTGTTAAATAACTTTTCAGCAATTTTGATGAGATACTGGTATTGCCTTTTTACTCAGGGTTGATTTGCTTTTCATCTTTCATTTTCATTTTTATAAATGATATAAAATATGTATAAACTAATCAAAGTCTAGAAATTATTAGCTGTTTTTGACTAATGTAAAATATTTCCTATATCTATCAAGTTTTGATATATTATGAAATGGCTTCATGAAATGCCAGCCTCCCACACAGTGATGAAATCTGCAAATATTTCTGTAACAGGCACACACATGCGAGCAAGGATATGCAAAAACATGCAGATATTCATATTCTAGAAACGGTTGCAATTTTCAATTTCATCTCTGTGTGGGAAGCTGCTATTGAAATAATTGCTTTCCATGGAGAGCAGCAACATACACATTTTGTCTTGCTGAGGAAGAGCAGATGAGAAGTAGCAAATGCAGGGAGTCCAGATTGCTGCCTGTACTTTGCCTGAGAGCACCCAAGGAGGCTAAAGGATGCCCTGAGCTTAGCAGCCTGCAGCCTGTATCTGCCCCCAGGGCAGAAACTTGTTCTTTATGGGCAGTCCGAGATCCACTGCACTGCTCATGCACTAAGTAAAAGCAACCACCACCTGCCAATCAGCACCAGCAAACTTAGAGACATTAGTGATCTAATGGCTCAGGTCCCCAGTATGTAAGTCCTGCACACAATTCAAGGTAAAATCTAGGCCTCTTGTGCTGGCGTCCAGCAGAGCAGGGTTTTCACTCTGAAACTGGCTCTGGTGAAGAAACTTTCTTGGAGACAGCTTAAAACGAAAAAAAAAAAAAAAAAAAAAAGAAGGAAAAGCTAGCGAGTCCACATCAGTTTTTATGTGCCTGGTTATTGCAGTACAGAAGAAGAGCAGTTGGAGAGGGTTCTATGAACTACAGAGTCAGACAGCAGTTATCTCCTCTGCTCAGGGATAACAAGGCAAATCCATGCTTTCCAGGGGCCTAAAACAACACAAACAAATTCATTAGTGCCGCTTCGCTCTCAGGGGCCTGTTTGGAGCACGCTCGGAAGTGAGATAACCCCTTTCTCCCCTTTCGCTGAAAGGAAAAGCAGTCGCACTGCTGCGATGAGGAGAACCCAGGAGCCGCATAAAAGCATGTCAGAAGACACAAAATAGGGATAAAAATTGCAACTTTTTTCATATTATGACATCAAAGAAATGAGGAAGTTTTCCCTTTTTTATTATTGTTTTTTCTTCAGAACAAACTAGTTGATCTTCAAAATAGAAACCATGGATTTCTCCTAGGCGAACTGAGAAGGGACCTACCTCTAACAGATGACCTAAGTGACTTGGTTTGGGACTGCAACTGCCCTGTCTCAATTTTGATTTGACTGTCAACATCCTCACATAAAAGAAAATACAAAAAAAAAAAAAAATCAAGAATTCCTACAGAGCAAGGAAGGAAAGGGAGAAACAGCCAAAATTTGGGATGGTATGAGGTACCCCATTACTGTTCTCAAGTGAACTAAGGGTATTTATCCAATAGTGACTTCAGGGAGGGCAGAAAATAAAGGCAGGATTAAATAATGTATAATTAACAATAAAAGGGCTGTATTGGCCATTACCTAGAAGATGGTGTCACCCTATACCACAGGATGCAGCAATATGCCTGCCAAACCACATGTTTTCCTGTCATTATAAGAAAATGTCTGAAAAAAAGTCTGTCTCAGGTCACACATACATATTGTAAATCAGGCAAGTGAAAGCCCTTGGGGGGAAATAAAGGCAAAAAATGTGATGTTCCCTAACCAGGTTACATTCCCTCATCTGTGCTGGAGGGGACAGTGCAGTGTTCCCCAGCTTTCAGACAGAAGCTGTAAACACCCAGCGCTTTGTTCTTTAACCTCTTGGGGGGAAGTCACATTCACTAAGTGCTTGCGGAGAATATTCATTTTTTTCTTGTCTAGCAGTTTTATATGTACATTGGCTGCCTCTCTTCTGACAGCACATCACATGAAAACGGCTCTGTGTTACTTTGACATGCTTTACCCTGTCCTTATTAGGCAAAAATTGCAATTCCTAGGCTTGAAATAAGTGGTATCATCCAATTATAAATACACCCAGTGCTACCTTCTCAGCTTTGTGACAGTTTAAGTTGGGAGGTAAATAGGCAGAAGGGTTAAAACTTAGTTTCAGTCGTCTTCCTCTGGCTTTAAGGGAGTCAGACTCCAGTGTGGAGGTGCCGGTGTCGGCCGGAGCGCCAGCCCCCTGCCCACAAGCTGTGGGCAGGCGCAGGCCCTCGGGGCACCGCGGGCGCCTGTTGCCTCATCGCGACGCCATGTTCACTCGTGAAGGAAGCGAGTAGCTCGCACGTCACGTTCACTGACTCGCCGCTTCAGCACAAAGCTGGCCCGTCTAATGGCCTGTCTTCATCTAATGGCTAAGATAGCTAGTTTAGGCTGCCTTAAAATTAATGGAGAGGAGACACTTCAAACTTCCTCCCAGACACTTCAAACTTCCTCCCATTCACCATCTGTAATGTAAATTCGTGCCCTCACCCCACAAGGGACCCCTTTCTGGAGGCGCTTCCCTCCCCTGTGGCTGCTGCTAAGGCAGGCGCAGAGGACCAGAGCGCTCACTCCATTCCTAAGCAGATGATTAGGAGAGAGGCCTAGTGTAAAAAATGCTTCAAAATCTGGCTTCTAGATTACAGTTAATTTCATAGGTCACCTAATTTGGGCAGAGACTAATCTTTTAAAATGATGAGTGCGTTTTGGCGGCCAGGTATGCCAGCCTTATTATGGATGAATTTGTTAATTAAGGAACTTGGAGATCTTCTGTAAACACTCTCCTCACCCCAATAAATGCAACACTAAGACATGTAAATTTTTACAGGCTCGAGACTATAGCTGCCTGGGGGACTTCTAATCCCTGGAAAGTGCATGTCACAATCTTACTGCTGTAAGCTTTAACTGGAGCTTCTGAGGTTCTGTAAAGGAAAAAAGAAAAATGAAATCATCCTTTCTCACACAAAAGAAAATCGCAGAGAGATACCGAATATTTCCAAAGAAAATGCATATGGCATCAGCTTGGCTGTCAAAGGGTAGGTGGCTAATTGGAAGGGGAGAAAAGTTTCCATTAATTCAGTTCTGGCAGGTTCTGTGAAAAGCAGTTGCTAGGTAGAAAAGAGAGGGCAGGCAGTGCTATCCTTGCGTGCGCTGCCCGCTCGGCGCTTCGCGTTAGCCAAAGCATCTCCTGTCTCTTGCCCCATGGAGAGAACTTCAATCCGCAAGGAGATATGGAGGAAGAAACTGGATCTACAGCAGATATAAGACATTGACAGGGAACAAAAATTCATTAGTTTCACTGTTCACAGAACTTGTTTTAAATNAAAGAGAGGTCCGAACACAGCTCCCAGGGAGGGAAGGGCAGGCAGTGCCATCCTTGTGCGCGCTGCCCGCTTGGCGCTTCGCGTTAGCCAAAGCATCTCCTGTCTCTTGCCCCATGGAGAGAACTTCAATCCACAAGGAGATACAGAGGAAGAAACTGGATCTACAGCAAATATAAGACATTGACAGGGAACAAAATTCATTAGTTTCACTGTTCACAGAACTTGTTTTAAATAGAGCTGTCTCTCAGGCTTTGCCAAACTGTAATTTCATAATCATACTGCTATTCCTAGTGTTCCACCCTTTCCGCAAAAAAAATCTTAGGATGATTACACATTTCCACCCCCTTCCAGCAACTACTCAGAAGTAGCAGGGAACACTGGCACGCTAATATTAGAACAGAGATTGCATGGCTCAGCTGGTGTGATAGCAAGTCCTGACCTTCGGCTAAGCAAAGGTGTTTCTATATTGCATGTTATAAAAGCATGAGATCTGACACAAATTCTCAAGTTTTCAGATCACCATCAGCTCGAAGTACATTCTCAAACCATTTACTTATGCTTTGATGATATGCTTGGAAGAGCTTGTGATTCAGAGCCAATTGCAAAAACAAACAAACAAAAAAACCACCCCTAATTTCTAAATCCTCCTCTCTTGCAAATTAATTCACTGTCTTGATAACTTCTTGATACTTGCTTCAAAATGAAGTATCTTGGTCTCTTTCAAAAGACAAAAACAAGTAATTAGCACAGAAGAAGATTTGTTACTACACACTATTGGAATCTGCGATCATTTATTGCAATCAATTGAAAGAGCAGTAATGTTTTCTCATAAAAACACCATAGGTTTTCTAGGGCATGCAAATCCCACAGAAATTTATAACAGGATTCTATACTTCTTAACAAACATCTGCTGTGATACAAGGTAATTTTACTCTGATTCAGCTATACAATAAAATCTTCCATTTTAGCTGTCTTGGTAAAATTAGCACTGAAATATATACTTTGCAAACAAGGTAATATACAGTAAACATTTTTTTAACCATAGCGTGCAACTTTATGGGTTTTGTAGTAAGGTAATTACAGAGCAAGTCTTTCAAATAATAAAGACTTCATAATTTTTAATAATTATAGATTATTTGGGCCTTGTTTGTGGGGAAGCCAGGGTTTCTCTTTCTGGTAAATGCTGGATCGCTGGAGCACAGCTCGTTGGTTGCTCTCTGTGTGGACGTTGCACTCGTCGTTTGCCCGATGTTCAGTTTTCCACCTCGTATTGACACGTCCTCCACCCCATGGAGCAAATGAGTGACGATGGCTGCAGACACTGGGGTCTGAGGAGGTTCTGAGGCTCCAGCTGTGCCCTCAAGCTTCCTAGGCGCCTGCCCCTGGGCACCGCATGTTCACACGGGTGCCACAAACGCCGCCTCATCTCCCGAGGGAGGCGGCGCCGCTGCCTCCGCGGGGCGCTCGCTGGGGCTGGGGCTGCAGCAGAGCCAGCGGCTGCCTGGACCCCGCACGCGCGGGACTCGCTGACGCCCCAAGTGCGCTCGGGACACGCAGGGAAGAGGCAGCAGCCACCAGGGGATGACGAGGGGGCGACATCGCGGGGCAGGACGCCAGCTGCTGCACAGGCCCCGCTGCGGTGCCAAGGCCATGGCAGATCCAGCCCCAGCTCACGGAGGGAGGCTGGAGGTAAACACTTGGAAAGCGAAATAACCGCAGATAAACGAGAACAGGTCTTCTCAGGACGGCCCAAAACACTCAATTCTGCCACCACGGAGGGCAGGAGAAAAAACCCATCTGTGATGAAGGTGGTAATGAGAACAGAAAACCAAGTTTGTCAAAGGGGGTAACTAGAAAACCATTAACGGAGCACGTGTTGGTAAATAGGAAACCTGGTAACCGAAGTCAGTGACATCATGCAATAATCCAGGGATAAGGGGAAAACAAAATTTAGATTTCAGAAATAAGAAAGCTACAGTAGTGTTATAGTCTCCTCTTGATGAACCACCAAGATGTCAAGCCTGTGAAAAATGATGCAGAAAAGGCAAGTTTACGATTAAAATTTCTGCTTTGTACTCTGAAGCAGGTGGTAAGTATATTTAATGATGAAGCATTTTCTAACCCTCTGGCATCTAAGGAGGAGCCAATGCACTACTAGAAATAAACATTTTAATAAACAATATACATGAAGGTTTATAAAGAACTGACCCAATATATTTTAGGTAGCTGACAATTTCAACAAATCCTGGAAAATGCTTACTGCTGTACTAAAGAAGGGCAAATAGGATATGTCAGGTAATACAGCTTAATTTTCTAACATCCAAACATTAGCGCAGATTTAAAATCATAGAATCATTCTATGATTCTATGATTTTAAATTTACAAAAAGAATTAAAGACCTGAAATGCAAATCCTGCTAGTCACCAATCTTTTACAAAGAAAGTGGGTTTTAACAAACCTCATTTTACTCTTTAATGAAATATTTGGTTCATAAACCTGACTGCACAGCTACTTGATTTTTCATAGAATCACAGAATGGTTGAGGTTGGAAGGGACCTCTAGAGAATCATCTAGTCCATCTAGCTAGCAGTCCCTGCTCTGCTCCAGCAGGGATACCCAGAGCACGTGGCACAGGGTGGCATCCAGGCGGGTTTGGAAGATTTCCAGAGCAGGAGACTCCACAATCTCTCTGGGCAGCCTGTTCCAGTGCTCTGTCACCATCATTGTCAGGAAATTTTTCCTTAAGTTCCTGTGGAACTTTTGATGCTTCAGTTTCTGGCTGTTTCCTCTAGTTCTGTCAGTGGCCACCACTGAAAGGTGGTGGAAGGTGGCTGGGGAAGGGAGCAGCACCCGGAGGCGGCACCTGCCGCCATGGCAGAAGGCAGCATCGCCAGCGAGTGGTGTCTTGTGGAGAGCAACCCCGGCATCTTCACCGAGCTCATCTAGGGCTTCAGAGAAGCCTGGAGAAGAACCAGCAGGTTCTGCTGTTCAGGATTCAAGACTGAACACACATTGTTTTTAGGTAATAAATAATGCTTGTGCTACTCAACCACTTACTCAAGTAAGTGTGCTATTAAATTGCCATCCATCTAGGAGAGACTCTGTCAGAGTTTAAAGAATTTTCACAAAGTTTTGATGTCGTGATGAAAGGTTTGGCACTAAGCAACTCAAAAGTAATCTGTCAAGTTCACAACAGTTTTGCCAGGCAGCAGAGTTTTGTAGGGTATCATGTCAGCAAGTCATCTTAACTCCCAACTAGCACGGTAGCACATCAGTAAAACCCACGTTCAGCAACCTGAGACACCTCAGAAAGATGCCCTGCTCACAAGAGGGGTGGGTTTCAGGGGGGTTTTACAGACATCTGCAAGAAGACTGATAGACTTTATTGCTTCAACAAAATTCTGCAAAAAGCCAAGGCGAGCGAAGCAGGACATTCTTACACAGCACCAGGGTAATGCCAAGCAGTACAAATCACGGTGTAAAGCTGCCTTTCATCAGGTAGCAAAAGGCTACCTTTCATCAGCAAAAGGCTGAATTATCCATGTAGGAAAAAAGATACACAGTAGGCCACAGAATGTGAGACTGTCCTGTGCTCTCGGTTTATTCAGGTTTAACGCCCACTGTGGTGCTACAGCAAAACAGTTCATAGAGGCTGTGAATATTTAAGCAGAAGAATGCTAAGAATGAAGGGGATGGAAAAAAAAATCTGCAAAACAGTAGGAAAGAAGCACTATTGGAAGAAAAAAGACAAGAAAAGATCAGATTATTTAGTCTACCAAAAAGAATTTGCACAGCAAATAAGTTTGGAGCATCAGTATGCTCATTAATTCAGCGAAAAGACATGATGAAAATGGTTGAAGTTGCGCAGATTAAGTTAGGAAAGTGGCACACATTTTTGGTGGCATCTTCTCCTCCCAGTTGATTAGTAACCACAAAAGTGGTGGATTTGCAGTCTCCAGAATTATTCACTATGTAAGTTGTCAAATGAAGAACTGAGCTGGCTTTGACTGAAAGATAATTTAGCTCCATGACAGATAACTGAGTGAAGTTTAAGACCTGCAATTTAAAGATTATCCATTGTAACAGTCCCTTTTTGACACTGAGGTATCAGGAAAAAAATGAGCAGTTTGCTCTGTGCAAACTATAAAGAAAATCTGCCCCACTGTACAAAAGACGGGGCGGATGGGTCTTGACTGGGGGGTCTTTCACCACTGTGCTGTACATCCGCAAAGGGCTGATCTTCTCCTCGGAGGCAGCTACGATTTTGAAGAACGTTACACGGGTTTACGAACTGCAAAGCTCTTTCAGCATTTAAGACATGACACAATTTTTTAATTATATAAAAAAAAATCCTAGCCCTTATATATCTCAATAATATCCTCACTACGAATTTTCATATCACTAAGATTCCAAAAGGGACAAGATCAGATGCATATACAAATAACAGCTCAAAAATGAGTTACCATAGCATATTTATTTACATAATATATCTCTCAGAAAATTCACCACAATCATTCACAATGTGAAGGAAAATCTAGGTGATATTTGTCTACACATTATCTTTTTTCAACAGCTAGAAGTAATTTTTTAGCAATAGATACATTTGTATGTTAAAAGTCTATACAACGTCCTTTTCGTTCCCAGTCTCCATAACGTGTAGGTTCAGGGCCTTTAGGTCCACCTCTCTCTTTTGTGGTGGGATTGATTCCATCAGGAAACTCTAAAAGGAAAGGGAAAGCTTATTAAAATGCCTATAATGTTGTCAAAATAAATATTTCACCATCTAAGATATTTGCTTCTCATTTTTTTTAACACAAAATCAATTATTTTTCATTTGTAAAGGCAATTTTGCTTTAACCATTTCTCAGAAAATGGCAGCAATTTCAGAGAGTTTTGTGACTACAACCAGAAATTTATCACCACGTTCAGTCATGCAAATAAAAAAGCCACTCCATGCCCAAGGCATTAAAGCACCACAGTTTCCAGGGAATTCCTAAGGAGAATCTGCGTCACTCAGGCACACTATACATATGGTCACCACACCTAAAATATCAGCTCACTTGCAGGGTTTTTTAGGGCTCTGATTTTGAACAGTCATGTACACAACTTTTAGTCAAGAGTCTATAGCCTTTACTCTTATATTAAAAAGAACTTTATGTGCATGTTGTCTTTTTTTTTTTTCCAGGAAACATACAGGCTAGATGCTATGGTCAGAGGATGTATTACAAAGTCCTAACTAGCCAAAATTAGAATTTTTACCTTTTAACCTAAGGCTGGTATGTAATTGTGATGCCATTTAAAGAGAGGGAGATTCTTCCTAAGTAAAATCCCAAAGGGATTTTCAAATCTCTTTGTCAGGCCACATGCTAAGCTTAAATGTGAGCTAGGGACAGGTTCTCCTGTCCCCAGCACCCCACCCAGTTCGTGCCACCTGCTCACATGCTATAACTTCAGTCCCAAGCTCATGTAGCATCTTCACGCTGATCCTTATCAGCACCCTGCTCAAGGACAGCCCCACACAGCGCCCTTGTTTAAGGTGCTCTTTCACCATAACCATGAGCGTTCAGCACTTGCTGATGGTGGCTGCTAGGGCTCAGGAAAGCAGTGCATTTTGTGCAGGGGTTTTTCCAGCTCGCATCAGACTGCAGAGCGACTTGAGGAGCGCCCTGCCTCACATATCCACTGGCTGGGCTGGTTCCAACGGCCTCCCGGGCACACACATGACTCAGGGCTCCCTCCCTTGTGTTCCCACCTCAACAGTGGGGGAAACAGCCAGTAATGAGGAGTCGAAAATGAGAAAGACAAGAATAGGAATCCAACAGAGAGAAGGAGAAAGAAAGACAGTAATGGAGGGAGACTCACGTAGCTACAGGCAATACACAATGACATATGGGGATGTCTGTTTAAAAATTCACGTGGACCAGGACAGGAAATGTCAGTATTTGGGCACCTCTGGCTGTATAAGGGGCTCAAATGCATCTAATATTATTTTGCACATAATCCCAATATTCAGTACTACTGATGTGTTGACAGTTGTTGCAAAAGCTCAAAACATTTTTGCCTGATGGGAAATGGCCAGCTTAAACCTTTTATTTTTTCCCTAATAACTATCGATGATACATTGCACATGTAGCATCCTAATGAATTACTGCTAGTGTCATATATATATAAAAAAAAACGAAGGCCAATATAAGCCAAAAGAAACACTGGGTCTCACAAGAAATATAGAACAAAAGCAAAAAGTAAAAAATATTCATTTGTTTTAGGTGATGCAGTGATGGCACAGATTTTCTGGAGAACAAATATGGGAGGGATATGGAGTTAAGCAGCTAGCTCTGCTTACACAGTAACTCCAAACATGAGTCAGTTCTGACGTGAGTCACAATCTGAAATGGGTTGCAACTATTTTGCAAATGATACTGTAATTTCACAGTCATTTTGCCATTTGTATATTCATAGTGATTTATTGATTATCAATAAGCTTGTCCCAGAGACCTCAAAATAAATACACTGGTAAATAAGCAGTAGCAGAACAGTGCTGTGTAGGTAGGTATAAAGCAGATTAAACTTGACTAGCACTTTTAATTAAGGAAAGACAGCTAAATAAAAAGGATTTGGTGCCTATCTGGTGCCTCAGTCTTGTGAGGTTCTCCAAACGAATCCCACAGAAGCCAATGGACCTTAGCCCAAATAACAGGAGTTCATCAGGTCTCTCTGCATCAGCTCCTTAAACTTAGTATCTGTTGTTGTTTTTCAAAAATCTACGTGCAAGGCTAAGAAAGGGATCCAACATGCAAATATCCCAAGGATCTGAAATCTTTGGAGGACTAAGAACAAGCTTTTTGCATCATAAAAAAAGCAGTTGACTAACACTGTTTATACTGTAACACACCAGCATAAGCTACACCAGCTACATAGCTATGAATCATGGAATGGTTTAGGTTGGAAGGCAATTCTGGAGGACATCCAGCCCCATCCCTGCTTCAAAGCAAGCTTAGGGGTAGGTCAAGATGTCTGGGCAAATGTGAATGTCTCCAAGAACAGACATACCGAAAACTTTCTGGGCAATCTATTACAATGTTAGACCACACTTGCTTTGCAGATTTTTTTCCTTATACATCCCTTTCCGCAGCTTGTGACCACTGCCTCAACTTTGGTTTTTTTTTCAGAACTGCTGAGTTTAGAAAGTGATCTTGCGAAGTGCTGAATGACTACCCTTTTTCTTAAACTTACCTCAGGGCAGCAGGATCTTTCCTTTAAAATATGGCTTTCAATTTTGGTAAAACAGGACTTACTTTCCAGTGGTTCCCTCTCTGTATTGGACTCCTCTGGTTCATCAAACCGACCTACGGGTAACTTCGGTTTCTTAAGCGACCGCTTAACAGGCTGAGATCCTCCTTCTGCGCTAGAGCTGGTGCTGCGCAAAGAGCTGCAAAGCAGTGACGACCCTATCAAACAAACGTATATTTCTATCATAAAGGGGACAGTTTAATGGTGAAGCGATGTACCACTATTTAGAAAACCTCTGAAAAAAAACTCACTGCAGAAACCAGCAAGTGGAGGACAGGAAAACAAATGCCAAATGTTAGTTTAAAATTACTCTCATGGACCCCTAAAAAATCAGCACAGATTCTCATTTTTGGCTCTGGAAACATATGCAGACACAACTGCAATAGATGTATAATTAGTTCTCAAAATCAGGATATTTTAAATTACTTGAACTATCTTCACTTTATCTTCTTCCATTTTAGATGCTAAAAAGTAATTACGCTAGCATAGAATAGGCCAGCACATTCTGTTTTCCTGGAGAAGTCCTAACTTCCCCCAAGAAGCCTGCTGATTTCCAAGTCTTGGCTCATTTCCAAGAAAATGCTTCTGCTTTCCTAAAGAAAACTATCAAAAAATAGAGAACACTGTTCCCTTAGTAACAGGTTTTCCAGAATGTTGGTTGAAACTAGTTGGGCTTCCCTTATGATGGTAAAATAATAAGCTGGTCGTCAAAAGCATAGACAAATTCAAACTTTGGGTAAATTTAAGTCCAATTATATAACTGCACAAGTGCTTTAATTAACAGAAATATATTTTCTCCTTTCCCTCTGCGGCTGATATTTCTGCATTTGGTTACAAAACCAAATGTCCACAGCAGCCATGAACTATCTTCTAAAAACATTTCAGCTGTGCATACGTGCTTAAAGCAGCTCTTCTCTTAGGAAAGATGCAAATCCTTCTGGTAGAATCTGGCTGCAAATCACTGAAAAAGAATTCCGATTTTACTTCGCTAGAGCGACAACCTTGGGAAACGCTTCCAAGCTGCAGGGCCTTGACTCACCTACACCAACCACCGACCCACCCGTATTCCCAGAATCTGCAGGCATCAGACAGCAGCTTCATTCCACGCATTAAGGGAAGAGACAAGCGTGGTACAGGATGCTCAATCAGGAGTTCCCAGAGCACAGTCTGTTTAAGCGGCTCCAGTTTGTATTCGTGTTGTGTGTGCTGGGAATGGGCACTTGCCTGGATGCTCAGAGGACTGGAACATCAACCATCCTCTCTTTGAAACCAACCGCTCAAAAGGGCCTAGAAGGGCCCGCACACACCTATCATCTTCCCAGCTCCTCTTACTATCTACCATACATTGCATCAAACTATTTCAGGGATACTACATCTAGGCTTACAGATCTAGGATATCTAGGATCACAGGAAGCTTCAACTTTTGACAGAGAAGAAACTGGCGTGACCTGTAGCCCTACAGAATAGACTGAATTAGGTGAGTGTTAAACAGACAGATTTTAAGGCTTTTTTTTTTTTAATTAACTGGTTACTTTTTTCCTCCCCCCCCACCCCCGCACACCCAACTATTCTTCAATGCTCCCATCCCTATGCACCCTCCAGCCTGGGCTCCTCCCTGAGGAAACCACCTGCCATTGCCCACACAGAGGGCACAGGCTGCTAACCTCCAGGGCCGCAGCGAGCCCTCTCTAGCCACCAACCCAGACACCATTAAACTGCTGCCCAGTGCCCCACTCCTGCTCGGGTGTCCATGATAAACACGGAAAACCTTTAGCCTTGATCCCGAGGGATGACAACACACCACGGGGTTGCGGTGTGTGGGCACACGCTAACGTACGCGGTGCCAGCTTACAGCGTATGGGAACATAATTACAGCAATGGCAGCAGAGTAACACACTGTATTACTATGCAGTAATGCTCCGAGGCAAGAAAAGCGGGAGGACAAGGAGCAAAGGCGATGAAGGGGAAGGGGGTGACAGCGCCGATTCCACCCCCACCGCCACCCCGGGCACTCTCCCGCCACCCCGCAGCGGGGCAGAGCGGGGAAAGGGGAAGCCCCGCGGCCGCCGGCTCCCTCTCTCCCTCCCTCCTCCGCCCGCCTCTTACGCGCTGCCCCGGGCGCGGCGCGCAGCAGCCGCGCGGCCATGGGCAAAGGCGATGAAGGGGAAGGGGGTGACAGCGCCGATTCCACCCCCACCGCCACCCCGGGCACTCTCCCGCCACCCCGCAGCGGGGCAGAGCGGGGAAAGGGGAAGCCCCGCGGCCGCCGGCTCCCTCTCTCCCTCCCTCCTCCGCCCGCCTCTTACGCGCTGCCCCGGGCGCGGCGCGCAGCAGCCGCGCGGCCATGGCGGCGGCACCGCCTCCCCTCCGCTCCGCGCCGNCCTCGCCTCGCCTCGCCTCTCCTCTCCTCTCCCTCCGGCTCCTCCCTGACATGGGGGAGCCTCGCCTCGCCTCGCCTCTCCCTCCTGCTCCTCCCGGCCTCGAGGGGGCGGCTGCGAGCACGGCCCTAAGAAACCTGCGCGGGCAGAGGTCAGGGACGGCGCTGCGTCCTGTCCTGCACCAGCGGAGCTTTTGGGCTTTCATCAAGGCAAATATTACATCCAGTATAAATCTAACCCTGGCCAGAAAACAGCAGGTGCATTTGGTGAAACTCAGGAAGCCCTGGGAGTTGTTTTGAACCTGGAGACGTTTAGTTGTAGCTCCAGCTGACCTTGTTCTTCAATAAAAACAACCCAGAAGTCCCTGTCCACAGATAATAACTAAACCACAGAAAATAATTTTCATACATCTGAAGAGTTTAAGAAAGCAAATCGAGGTGGTATATTAATAACGGTGATGCTCCAGTGCGTTTATTGGACTGCATCTGGCAGTGCCTACGCTGAAAGCGATTAAATTTAATTGACTGCCTTATGTGTGACATTTTCTCAAACAGCTTTTTATAACATGGTTAATTGGAGATTAGAGATGGAAAACAACGAAAAATCCTCCATGCTAAGAGCAAAATGCTGGGCTTCTATACTGGAGCCAGGAAAGGGGATTACCGGTGGCTCAAGCAGAAAAAATGCTCTTCTGCCCCAAAACAGCAATGACAAAAAAACTCTATGGCAAGTTGAAGAACTTACCAACTATGTGGTCAATACAGTAGAAGCCAAAATGAATTCACTACCTTAAAAATATTCATACCAGATTGTCTGCAGATACCAGTTACTAGTAAGTTCTATTCCTTGACAGCTTAAGGCAAATCCAGAAGAAACATGCTCAAATGCATGAATTCTCAAACGGCAAGAATGAAGTAACTAGGCAAGATTAATTAGAAATTACTCTTCCACCTAAAAAAATAAGCTNAGAGATGGTAAACAACGAAAAATCCTCCATGCTAAGAGCAAAATGCTGGGCTTCTATACTGGAGCCAGGAAAGGGGATTACCGGTGGCTCAAGCAGAAAAAATGCTCTTCTGCCCCAAAACAGCAATGACAAAAAAACTCTATGGCAAGTTGAAGAACTTACCAACTATGTGGTCAATACAGTAGAAGCCAAAATGAATTCACTACCTTAAAAATATTCATACCAGATTGTCTGCAGATACCAGTTACTAGTAAGTTCTATTCCTTGACAGCTTAAGGCAAATCCAGAAGAAACATGCTCAAATGCATGAATTCTCAAACGGCAAGAATGAAGTAACTAGGCAAGATTAATTAGAAATTACTCTTCCACCTAAAAAAATAAGCTGAGGTCTGCAAAACAGATTTCTTTCCCCTAGTCTTCCTTCCTTTTATTCATGTGAAAATGCAAAACTGACTTTTCATTCCTGAATAATGTATTGTTAGATCACGTGGTTGAGGAGGTAGTGAATCTGAACAGAGTAAAAATGAACATACGTATGCCACAGAATTTGCTATTTTGCAGTTAAGCACAGTATATATTTTTTCCTTTCTCTTCATGCTGTTCAATGATCACTTATTTCCTCACTCCTCACGAGAAGGAGTCAAACTGTATTGTGCTCTACTTCATTTTACTGCTCTAAAAAACAGGGAGTAGAAGAGCGGGAGCAGAGACCTCCCCAGCAGCAGGTCACCTGGGATGAGCCCCAAGGCAAGCCCGGGCCCTCTGCAAGCCACCGCTGCAGCCACTGCCCGAGGGGCCGCGAGCAAAGGGACTGATCCTGCCCAAATCCTTCTTCCTTCCTCCCTGGCTTTCTGAAGATGACACCCATCTCGGCTGGGTGATCTCGGCATGTAAGATCCCTGGTACAAAAGGGATTTTGTGCCTATAAGGCCTCCATCAACAGGGAACTTCCCGGCCCTGCTGCCAAGTCTGGCGCCTTCTACAATATAATATGAACCCTCTTCCCCAATTAGCAGCCATTTCCAGATCTATGAGATTAGAAAGTTTAATTTTGATAGAAGATTCAAACACAAACCAAGGAAATAATTTAGATACACTATGTACACACAAATGTTTAAGTACAGTAATTTTGTTTTACGCGATGTCCTCCTAGTAATATCATTGGGAGCTGTGTGAAATAACAGCAGCAGTGTAATGTCTTCCGGGGACCGGGGCTGGCAGCTTTCTAGAAGAACACTTATTTAGAGCTTCATTTCTGTCCCCATTCTATAAGCAGCACCTGAAGCAACGTATTTCTCTTTCAAGTGGCTGTGGGATGTTTTACTCAGCACTATCATAAAAGGAGAGGTCACTGTCGCTACAGGAAAACGAAGCCCGGATTCAAGCAGAAGAGGGGAGGGAGACAGAGCAGGTTATGACTCCTGACACAAGGAGCGGCCACTTACCGGGGCCCTAACAGCTGTCAAGTAGCACCACAAAGCCACGGCCCTGCCAGGGCCACCAGGCTGCCCTAGGCAATACAAAGTAGGGGGAAGAGAAGGAAGCCAAAGTTCTGTTAAATTAGGCCTGTCCTTGGAAAACTTGCTTCCAAATATCATATGCTTTCTTACAGCCTCACTGAGCAAACCGTGTTCAAGGCTGCTTACATGCATGGGATCTGTCCTTAAAAAAAGTTGTCTATACCTCTTTTCTGCTGTGCTAATCACAAAAGCATCATCTATGGTTTTTAGATGTTTAGCAACACAGCAATATAGACATTTTCCTATAGTGACAGAAATGTCTAAAAACTGAAGTGAATGTATTACAAGCAGTTTAACTTGATCATTGTGAACCAAACAAAATAGCATTTTGTTGATTTAGCTCCCTATGCTGATATTACAAATTTAGCTACAAGCCAACTACTAGAATACTGTTAACCAAAGGACAGCTGAGATGTCAAAACATAATTTAATTATTTACAACATAGTAATATGGTCATAAAATAAAAATTATTAATAAAAATAGACATTTTCAGAATGGGAATGTATTTAAGATATTTTTCTGTCATTATAAGGACTTGCCTAATGCAACTCAGTAATACAGTAATCTTTTTAGTGTGTACACTGCCAAACCATAGGTGCTTATCTGAAACTTGTAAGCTACAGCAAAAGAAATATATTACAAACCATATTAACAAACCATATCAAATGCAAGATTTCTTCATTATAAACTATTATTGCTATATTCATTTCAAATAATACAAAATATATAAAGCCTCCCCAGAATTTTGGTAATTAGCAGATTTCACTTTCTTTAATTGCTTCCATTAGTCATGTGCTCATTTTATTAACACCAGATGCGATAATACAATGCCAAAAATAAACATGCATCATACAACAAATTTGTATTTTTCCAAAAAAGTTCATTACAACTAGTGAATGCACGTCACCCTTTCCCCTACCTTTAGTGAATGGTTGTTTGAAATACATAAAAGGGAAGGAAGGAAAAACCAAACTTAATGCTATTCAGCACCAGTAAAAAGTCAACAGACCTTTAACATTCCTGTATATCAAAAACATGTTATCTGTATCACTAAACAGGTAACGTTCATTACATTGTCCCATTTGAAGATGTATGGATTTATATTTACAATACTTTGTAGTCAATAAAACATTTTAACAATATTTAAAAACTGCTTAAATTCTTAAAAGTATTGCAGAAATTTATAACATTTACTTATTTTACGTACATACAAGGAAGTCCATGTAAAACTGTCCATGTTCACATGAAGAACTGACAGACTAAGGAGCAATTTTAGTAAGTTTTGAAAAACCCCAATTATTTGAAGGCAGCTATCATTAAACATTCAAAAATCTTTAGTTGCCATTTGCTTCTGAAAACTAAAGTTCCAGTAATAAAAGTGAGTATGTAAACTAATATGTTCTCGAGATCAGTAGAAAATATATTCCCACAGGCATAGCATGTTCAATAAGGATGATAATGATTTTGTAGAAAACTGTTAAGATGTAGTGATATCTAAACAGACAACTCAGTAATGGTCTTCTTTGCGAGACCTATAAATAGAGTCATTTTTAAATATCCCGCATTTTAGCAGCTCGTTGTATTTCCAGTTAAACTTTC
The DNA here is from genome assembly GCA_013389825.1 of Crypturellus undulatus. Taxonomy (NCBI): domain Eukaryota; kingdom Metazoa; phylum Chordata; class Aves; order Tinamiformes; family Tinamidae; genus Crypturellus; species Crypturellus undulatus. Next base: position 1,176,869 of record VWPW01010637.1, read on the forward strand.
TGCAGTGCTAAAATACAGCTGAATGTGTAATACCTTATTAAAATTTTAACTTCCATTTATTTTGGCATCTAAAGCCTTTAGCAAAATGTAGCCATGAAACATTGACTTCACAAGTCTAAGAGCCAATAACACCCCAACCAAAAGTACACACTGTGCTTTAATCTCCAAATAATTAGGTACCCAAAATTAAGAAAAAGTAATAGAAAAGTAAAAAGAACAAAATGAAAAAAAATATTGCACAGCCACATTGCCTAGAAAGTAAAAGTTGATGTTAAAAAAGCCCTAAGTGTGGATGATATAAATTATCTTCCATATAAAAAGTATAAATATCTCTTAAAATACAGCTGCAGTTATACTTTAATACCACACATTATTTGATTCATCTGTTAATGAGGTAATAACCAAGTCTCTTACAACACTTTTCTCTACTGGAAATATTTTAGGGCAGCAACAAGAAAGAACTTTTCTAAAAATATTTCTGAATCAAGGACAGCAATGTGTGCAGCTCTTCCTATGAGCGAATCTGCTGTATTGGGCAATGCATTAATTACATTATAACGAACCAAATTACATTCCTTATTTTGAAGAACTGGCAGCAACAGGTTCTGGATCATTTCAGCATAAATTGGTCCTGTGGAGGAAAACAGAATTTGTATTGTATGAATCATGAGAAGCAATTATGGTTCTATGACTTTTAATGGAAAATATGTGCGTTCCAGGATAAGAGAGGCAATGTATGTCATGCTGTTTTTCTGTTAAGGCAGAGTATAAGATGTTTAATTTCCTCAGAAGTCTTTGAAAAAATAATTTTATAACTCGCACATTTTACTGTTCAGTTATTACACTAATTTATTATAATGGCTGTTTAAAGGTATTTACTTGTCAGTAATGTTGGAATATGGTTGTGCTAGACTATCTTTCAATACATACAATAATGACCCCATCTCTGAAAATAAGAAAGGCTGGTATAAAGCCTCTTGTAAACCAAACAGGACAAATTCAGCAGGCAATTGAGCTCTCACAGGGATTGTCTCTCTCCTTTTCTGCAGAGTAAGCCCAGGGTGACTTTTCATGAGAGGAATTAATCAGAGACCTTTGAGATTAAACCTCAGTGGACTTTTGAGGATATTTATTACCTGATTGCTTATCCTTTAAAGCCGTTTTACACATCTCAATGCGAGCAGAGTGGTAAGGAACATAGCGATCCTGCAGAGATCCTACTAACACTATGTTTTTGAAGTAATGAAGACCTGCAGGAAAAGAGGGAAAAGTACGTTCTGTAATGAATCACTTGACATTTGCTACAGAATAGTTACACATTTTACAGCTAAAATTTGGAACCAACTATTTCAAGTCCTTGTAAAATAAAAAAAGGCAGAAAAATACAATAGGAACAACAAGGGAACAACTAACTGCTGGATACTGTACATATTTCAGTGCACTTGAGTTTGACCTAATTCTGCTGATTCCTACTTCACCAAAAGTTCTAGGGCAGAGGGTATATGGGAGTAAAGGGCGCAGTTTCTGGATGCCAGAGGGGAGTGAAGTCTTTGCCTTGCTTAAAGACACCCACAGGTGACTGCTGTCTTTTCTCCACTCGTCCCTCCATGAGCAGCATGGCTGTTAATGTGCCCAGGCATGGAGGCCACAGGGCCTCTCCCAGGCACTGCCTCACGTAAGGTTTGGCCTCCTTGGCCTCCCGCCCCAGAGCGGGGTCCACCCAGCACAACTCTCCAGATTCCCTCCCTTCATTAAACCCAGTTTCTTACTTCCAGGCAAGCACTCTAACAGCAAGGTAGGATCCCCTGAGGGATCCCCTAAGGATTCTGAAGGAACTGTTAGGCAAAATCAGCCAACACCAAATTTAGGTGTCTGTAAAGGTAAAGAGCAATGCTTAGTTTGCAGTGACGCTATTAGCCCTACTTTTCACTTCTGGAGGATAATGGCCCCTAACCCTTCCTTAGTTCATCTACAAAATTTGCTAAGTACATTTTGAGAATTATAGAAAGACTGCATAAAAAGTAATTCTCCAAAGATACTACTCCAAATCTGTGGCAAACATATAAATCTAGCTTTTCTTTCATAAAAACAATAAGACAGAAACTATTACAGAAAGAAAAAGAAATGATTTGCATTTGAGGAGCTGTACTGCATGGATAAACTCCTGAGTTTCAGTTTCTCTGTGTTGTTCACAGAGCATACATACATGCATTAATATATATTTGTAAAAAGGAGAACAGATGTAAAACACCTTTCCTACCCTCAGAGGTTGTTATGCAAGTTTCCAGTATTTCACAGGCTATATAATGAATACAATATCCCAAAACCCAGTCAGTTACAAGAACAATGAGAAACAACTTTAATATGTAAAAGTTGACCTCCCAGAAAACTGATAAAGGGAAACTGATAAATAAAAATTTCTAGAAATCTGTAAAATTTACATAGAAATCTGTATTATCCAGAGATCTATAAAATTATGCATAGAAAATGCATCCAAAAGAGATCCTGGATTCTGTTCCCTTTGAATAGGTATTTTTTGGACTTGTGTCACCACTGAAAGACAACATTGTGTCAGAAGATCAACTAAATCATGTAGGTTCTTTTATTTGACATCTGCTGGAACAACTCCAAAACTGTAAAATATGTTGAAAATAAGACTTTTGGAATAAGTCAAAGATAGGAGTTCCCTACAGGCTGATCTGCTACAGTTTTGCAAGTTCCTTTTGCAGATTCCCATGTACCCCATATTAAGCATTTTTCATAAAAACTTTCCCACAAGAAATACGTGTCGTAGTTAATGCAAAAGGTAAAGGGAAGTATACTGCCTAGATGTTTTAATCAACCTGCAGAAGGATGGAAGGAAAGGCCAAATGTCCTGGGCAATCTTTAGAGGAACATCAGCATCAGTCTACCTCAATCAACAGTCTAATATTTTTTTCCAGCCTGATGGTCAATAAGAACAAACAAATAGAAGACACACAAGTAATAAGACCTCCCCATTTTGGTGACAGTGACTCATTTTAACACTTTATATTCTAGTTCAAATTCTTAGCGAGAATGTCTTGAGTCTGGTTACATTTTAGGAATGATAAATATCAGTAATCTTTCATGACAAAACACTTGTTTTCTCTAGTGGAAACCCTCTTTTGACTGACATTCCTTTGAGAGAAGCACTTCAACAAAACAAGGCAGGCATATAGGGTATTTTATTGTCCTGCTGTTCTTCTTGAGTTGTTTTGCTTTGGATGGCCCTTTGTACTTACGACAAAGAGAAAGTCCAAATCTCCTAGTCTGAGTTCATTTATTCTGACATGGTTCACATGACTTCTGTGAATATGGATGGGGGTTTCAAGCAAGTGAGGAATCAAAATGAAGAATATAAACTTATAAATCCCCGATTTCTAGTACGTGAGATATCCCTGAACTGTTTGTCAATGGGAAGGAACTGCATGGCGTTCAACAGCTAAAACCATCTAAGAAAACATCCAGGACAAAAGCAGAGAAGTTCAATCTCACATATGAAAGTGTGAGATACTAAACTGTGCCTAGAGCACAGTGATCCATATTTTCTTGTGGAGCATTTTTTTCACCTAATCAATTACAAAAGAATATCTCAAAGCCTAATTAAGGCAACATTTCTGGAACTGTTGTAATTAAAATCAAATATTAAAATCAAATTCCGTCAGAAAAAAAAAAAAGGGCTTATCACATCATCTCTGCAAAGTACTCCAAAAAGCACTATGCTTTTCATTAGTTAGAAAGCATTTTTTCAAAAGGACTTGTGATAGCTTGAAAAGAACAATCCCACTGAAGGACCTCTGCTGAAATAAAAAGCTCCGTCCCATATAACAGAATGTTCCCCTGTGGTAGGGAAGCTTTTCTGGGCCTTCCACATTTTTACTGTGTTCCTCATCTTCTAAAGAAACTTCAGTCTCAGCTAAAGTTAATTTAAGTATACACAGCACAGTTTCTATCATTTAATCGTCATTTCATTCATGGTAGCAGATGAATGAATCTTGATAATAGCATTAACAGTCATTACTGACTTAATGCTAACTACAAATTCATGTTTTTTTTCTAAATAAATTCTTAAGTGGAGGAATCTGGAGCAGTATGTATATAGACCTGGTAACCCACAACTAACTACATTCGGAGTCTAGTGCCAGAATCAAAATAGTGTGTAGATGAAATGAAATCTGCCTTCTAACTCTCAACACCCAAATAAGTCATGGGAGATGGAGCAAATAGTTACTGAATTTCTCTGCCACTTCCATGACAAAGAAGACCACAACATGCTCCATTTCCTTCGACTCATTAAAACAAGGCTTCCATTGTTTGCAATGGACAACATTCACTATGGAGGTCACACAATCAAATAAAATCAACTCAAAATCACTTAAAATCAGCTAACAACCCATCATCTAATGCTGTAACGCAACCTGCTAATGTGTGTATGTACCTACTAATCATCAGATCCTGCAATAAAACAACTGAGGTGAAGAGAGACTGTTGGGGACCGTATGGGCGTCCCCTCCTTCTCCGGGGAGTGCCAGCTTTGACATTGCATCGGGCAGCACAGGGTCAGGTCGGATCAAGTTCTGCATCAGAGGAAACTTGTTTTGTCAAGGTACAATCCTCCTGATGTTTCCTACAAGTCTATCCATTAACAAACTCATCTGGAAAGTGGGAGCTCTGACATAAATAAAGTCTGGAGAGAGGGATTTCAGAAATTATGCCCTGGAGGGCAACCGTCTGTCTTCCTGTTGCTCTCCCGGACTATGCTGTAAAGCTAACACATCCCACACCACGCTAGATTCACATCCCAAAACCTCAAATCCTGAGATGCTTGAACACACCGAGGTCCCAATGCAAGGAAGCTCAGGGTTTCTGTTGTAGTTACACAAAAAGACTGACTGATTTGCACCAATTCAGAATTTCACAGCAGTCCAAACTCTGCCTTGAGGATTTTACTTTGAAGGGCTTGGCCTACCAGATCCTTTCAGTACCGTTGCTGGAGAACTACTGTGAGCTGGGAAGCCCCAGGCCCTCTTCGCAGCACTGCTTAGGTCAGCACAACCAGCAGTTAATACAGTGCCACTCGGAGCCCCACATCTACACTGAGTAACGAATGGTCACTCCCTCAAGGCAAGGCGGTGTAATCCTTTTGCCCCCTCCAAAGGCAAAGTATTCAGCTGAGTGGCTATCCTGTGTGCAGCAGTCACACCAAAGCAGGAAACATGGCAACCAAGCGGCTTCAATGCTTACCTATTGTTAACATGGATAAAAATCAAAACTAAAACTTCCTTTCTTCATTTTCAGAGATTTAGGCAAATTCATATTTTAAAAGGAAGGGGAATATAAGGCAGCAAATAAGGCATATCAGAATTTTGGTAATCAAAAAAAATTCACTTTGTGCTTATTTTGAAATATTTTTGGTTGAAAACAATACCATATCATGTCATTATGTTTACACAGAGCACAATCTTTTTATTTATTTTTTAAAATCTGGGCTGCTACAATGCTTTTTGTGCTGAACAGCTTGCATGTCATCATATCTGGCAACCTGCTGTAATTTTTTGTCACTGTATGAAATTAACAGTCATTTCCAAGACCCCAGAAAACACCAGACAGATTGTGGCTGCTGAAGATACGACAAGCAGACTTTAAGAAGAATATTCCCAAAGGTAAAATAAATCTAAAATTTATCATCATGAAGAAGCAACACTAGAAAATTAAATTTACCACTGGGCTTAAAAACATACAAATCTTTCAACTGGCAACATAAGGTAATGTGTACAAAGGAAACTGAAAATTCTGAAATGCACATAAACTTTAACTCTCTTCATTTTGAGCTGTCCTACTATCTTTTGTTATTCACGAACAGACATAGACACATCTTGCTCTTTATCAGCAATTACCATTCATGATAATTTTAAAAGAAAGAATAACTTTAACTTAAAGGAATTTTGAATGGTCAAGTCCAGAAAGTAAACATTTAGGTTTTTTTTTCTGAATAACAATCAAATGTTGCTTTCCCTAATTTAGCAAAAAAACCCTTGATAGCTGGGCAATGAATAAACTGTACTTTTTCAAAACATTCTACAATAGCATGGCAGTAACTACATAAAACAAAAATAGTTTGCAGACAAATCCTAGAGTGATCTCTTCTTTTAGAGAATCAAAAAGCCTTTGTTTTTTCCTCTTCTCTCCCTTAAATAAATATACTTTTTAGCTGCAGTTCTTCATTACTTAAGGAGGGAAATCTCAAAGTAACTATCCAATTCCAGAAAAAAAAACAGTCTTTTGTTTACTTGAAGAATCTATTAACGCTAAAATAGCTTTTAAATAAAAAAGGGTTGGTTGGACAAGTATTTGTCCAAATATTTATTTACATTTATGTACAGTGCTCCCTAAAGCCAGTAACTAGTAGCAGCACTTACCTGCTTTTTTACTAAGCTTGTATAGGAAAGTTTGTCGTGGATCCGAATGATCTCGACACGTCAGCTGCAGTAAGGAACCAGACTTCTTCCACTTCTGCATAAACCACAGACCTGCATTGTTAGGTACAACATGAGTCCACAATAAAATATGAAAAGTAATCAAACGTGAGTAAAATGTGTAGAGCTAAAGCCCATACAATTAGCTCCTCCTCCTTTTATTTTTCATCTGATCATTATCAAGCCCAGAAGCATTTTTAACTTTTAGTCATTAGTCTTTGCCATCTGTGTATGTAATAAAGCATAAAGAAAATTATTTCCACTAATGTGCATGCTCTTGTAGGAAAAATAAGTATTTAAATATATATATATATGAATATAAATGTTAGCCCTAAGCTAATTCACAGATTTTATTTCAGTATTTTACAGAATATTAGAACTTTCTGGTGTTGAAATATGTAGAACTCAAAACAAGTGTTACTTCCGAAAATTCTAATAGCTTTACAGAATCATTAATTCACTAAATATAACTAGAAGAACAAAGGAAGCAGATTCTTCTGTGAGGAAAATTATCGCTTGCTATAGCTATTGCACCCTCTTGATTTGTCAATGATTTAAGCCAACTAGCTAACTGACTTTTCAGAAGCATCTCTTGCCAAGCAGAAGAAAAGCAAGCAACCAAGCCTTTATACCCTCAAGAAAGTCTTTAGACATTTAAGCCACACAGGGAAAGGGTTATCTTCTACCCAACAGTTTACTGAAGGTTGTTAATGTACACAAGGCACACAAGTGTGGTAACTTAGACTACAAAACCAGTATTTATCACCTCAGTATTTTTAACAGACTTGAAAGTCTAAAACACAGAGAAAGGTTATTGTATGAAAAGGACATTTTGTACATTTTGCAACTACAGAAGATCAGAATCTTGAGAAATCCATTTTTTTCAAGGAGTATACCCCGGATGCTACTGTAATGCCTCTAATCTCAGATAACTAGAGGTCGTTTCCTGGTGGCTGCAGGAGTCATCCAATACCCATATGTCTGTGCAGACCAGAATACTGCAAGCTGTAGAAGCCAAGTCATGTTAATGCTTTGAGGAGTTTCCAACAAAAATGGAATTCAGTTACAGATTAAGATACTTAATGCAAGTGCCCACAGGGATACTAAGGTAGATACCCAGTAGATGCCTGTAGTGCATCCTTCTGTAGATGTCTGGATCTTGGAGGGAACCTTGCCCATGGCATATCCTATATATAACTATATACGGTGCCTTTTCAACCAGAGCTGAAGAGCTCTCATGTTTCTCTATTTCTGTGAGCTCTGTCAAAAACTCCCATTAGCCAACAAATCATGTCAACTCCTTTTAAACCCAACACATACAAGTTAGCCAGTATTTCCCCAGGATCTTTGTATTAAAGAAAAGTCATTAAATCAGCTATATAGAATAACTTTCTTCATGTTTTTTTGAGTATTTTCGATAGTTTAATGAGCGTGTTGATATTTAATGAAAATAATGGCTATTCAGTTTGGTTTGGGACCCAAGACAAACCATAACCCCCTCAAATGTTTTCATCTTCAGTACTTTATTTTTAAATATTAGGCTATCTGAAAATATTTTCTAATGTTTATTTCAAAAGCCAGCAGTTTCTACAGGTTCTCCTACCCCTATCCTTGGACTTGGGAATACGCAAAGGAAAATCGACACTCACAAGGTAGGTGCAAGGCTGAAAAGGCACACAGCAACATGCAGAGAAATCCAGACTTTTTCTTAATATAAGAAAAGTATGTAAGACTTTTTTTGAGAGAGAGGAAATGCACCAGTAGTAGTTCAGAATTCCTTTAGGGCATTTTAACTACTTTATTTGCAGATTAAACATATTAAAACTTAATTTGTGATGAATTGAGCTCAACACATTACAGCTGGAATTTCTTAAAGGTCTGACAGAAAATTTGGTTCAAGCAACTGTCAAACTCACATGTCAGTCACCTCCTGCATTGATACTTGACGTTTGCAGCCCTTCCCTCTCCTTATGATAACAGGGTCAAATGGGTATATCCAAGCAAGGCAGAAACCTGCACCCTACGTGTTAACTTCTGGGTATGTTTCAAGCATGGAAAATCACACATTACCTGTATTAACAAGAGCGCTGCTGTTGTAGAGTGTACCAAGATGTGGTCCAGACAGAGACAGGAAGGTGTGAAGTTTGTTGAGGTAATATTTAAACCGAGGTCTTGTGAGCACTGATCGGATTATTAAATTACCCAGTGAATGTCCGATAAAGCTGTTTAAAAAGAAAATAGTGTAACACAGAATTTGATGGCAATCTTTTGTTTCCCCTGTTTTTTAATTATGAAAAATAAAAACTAATGTCATAAAATGCTGAAGGAATATAGGGAGAGAAATTAACAAAATGTTTCCTTGCAAAAGCCTGTATGTTAGGACAAACAGCAACCAGAGCTGGTCTGTATCTCCCAGGCTGCGCCGTTTCCTTAGAAATGTTCTCAGCTCCTCAGAATTATTTTACACATAATTTCCCAGCAATCCTTCCCACCCAAGATCAAGATTATTTCCGAGTATTTCTCTTCGAGCCAAGTATTTAGACAACATTTTGAAATGTGCATGACAGAATACACTCCTGCTTTGACACGTGCTGGCATTTGGTTTGATAAATGCACGACAGTTACAGAGCAAGCTGCTGGAGGAGGACCCTGTGAGAAGGAAGACTTTAACTGACTCTGGATATTTCATAGAAGCAACATCTCAAATCTGCTTAGCCCCATCCAGGAGAGGTGATTAACAGCTGGAGCTGGGCAACTGCAAAACAACGGCAAAAATATGCAGGGATTTTATTGCATTTAGTTGTTTCCCTCGTTAATTAGGCTAGGGAGAAGACTGATGGGACTCTGTTTAACTTCACATATCTACAAGAATAATGATAATTTGAACTGTGTTGCCTGCTGTCTTAATACACAGGTCTGTGTATAGCACTTGTTTAGCAGGGACACTGCAAAATAAACCTAATAGGTCATTAATATATAATATTACCTTAATATTACATATGTAATATTATGTTAATTTTACATATTAATATATTGTATAGTATAATAACTGTTAATGCAGTTATGATTACAAGCCCCTGGTGAGGTAAGGACCAGACTGTCTAGACACAAAGTTAGATGCATGAGGTGCAGGAGACGGACAGAATGAGAAGATCAGAGCGTCCTTCTACTTCACATGTGCAGTTCCAGGACACGGGGGGAATGTGGGACCAGCCCAACGTGCCTGGGAAATCCATGGCAGAGCCAGTGCAGGCACATGGTGCAAGTGTCACAGTCTTGCACCTATCAGATCACCCTTCCAATTTGCTGCGTATCACCACATTCTTAAACAAAAATGGCTAAAACAAAGCTAACAATGCCCATGGACAACACAGTAACAGGGCAACATGTAGTCTACAACACGTAAGATGTAGTAACAAATTACTTGATTGACAGAATTTCTTCCCAAGAAAGTGTTATTAACTCAAAATTCCAATTTAAAGCTAAATGGAAAAAAAAATGTATTAGGGTACAGAATGGCAGAGTCACCCTAAAATCCTTATCGCTGACATAACTGTGTATTACTGTGATAGAATAGAGTGTTTGTTTCATACCAATATATACAGAGTCTTTCCAGGCACTTTTATTACTTGATTACCAAAATTGCTGCAGTATCAGTAATTCTCCATTGCAGCTTGATAGCTTTGCCTACCAAATTAGGAATGAAAAATACATCTCGTGTGTGTTGTCACAGTTGCATTAAGAGTATAACAGTGGTGTATTTGGAAAATGAAATACTGAGCTGCTGACACTCCTGCACACTAACATTTTAAAATATTATACTCGAATACAGCACAAAGTATAAGCAAGAAAGCCAAATCCATAAATGTTTTTAGAAACAAGAAAATGTCCTGAGAAATTGAGTCAGTCTGTCCTGAAGATAATGTCAATCACATAGCTCTTGAAAAAGAAGAATTATTTTCTAAGAAAGATCTGAACGTTAACAGAGAGATTCCGTGATATCTTTTCACCTACTATTTACTCAATGTTATAAATGAATGAGAAACTCTCATATTACATCATAACTAAGGACAACTAGAAGCTAAACAGTGATGATCCCTCAGCCAAGGCTGTCATCATCAGGAATATGGGCCCACCTGAACCAAAACTTCAGAAATGTGAAAGACTGACTTGAGATAAAAAAGCTGCTTGCAATTAGCTATGTAAATGTGCCTCAAACATAGAACATTTTTACTTTTAATTTCTACTGAATTAGAAAAAAATCACAGATTACTGTAGTATCTGGTGTTCAAATCTGGTGTTCACTTGAAACACGTAACAAGCTTTCTATTTTATTCTCTAACAGAGAAAGGTATAAGGATTTAATCACATCTGGCGTGAGGAAAAAGATTTTTGGAAGGGTAAGACAGAAACAATTAATCTTCCTTTCCATCACCTGCAGCCGCAGGATGCAATGATACAGATCTGCAAAACCAGGACGTTTCTGAACAGCAGGTGGCAATGTCACAATCTTTTAAGTATAAAATTTCACTAATTCAACTAAGAAAAAAAATTACTGCAGTATTTATATTTGCTTCATGGCACAAGCTCACCAATTCAGAGCATACTGTAAAATTAGACACAGTAAAACCTCACTGGTCTTTGCTAGCAAACAAAAGATCTGATTCAACTACAAAAATTCCCCAAAGGAAAAAAAAAATCAGCAAAAGTTGTAAAATACCAAGATACGGAAACAATCCTAGGCTCAGCAAGTCTCTTATACACAATATATCCTATTTTATGCCCTTTTCTTGTGTTCTTTCCCTAAATATCTGCTGAGTAGGCTAGACAGAGCTTTGGGCTGACCAGAAAATAGATGTTTTAATGTATGCACAAAGAATCCCTTTCTCTTTTTGTACACCAGTCAAAGGATGAAAAAGCTGAATAATCCAGCTGAGATATATAGCATCTATGTATCTAAGCACATAAGCACATCTTCCCTAACAGATCTTCCTTATCGCTACCAGGGAGCAGCTGTGTGGTTTGCTGACAGGCGTAAACTTCTCAAAAGACAAGCAAATTTTGACAGATGGAGACTTCAGCTTTGTGAAGACCAAACACAATATAAATAATGAAAAGAAAAAATATATCTCTAGAAACAAGCAGCAAATAAAACTGAAAACAATATTTATGATGCAGCTGTAACCAGAGAGTCAAAAAACATTACAGATTGATAATTTGGGGGTATCTAAACAAATGGGTAAAGTCAGACGTAAGCCTGGCCCTTTCATCTACCCATGAACTGACTCCATCAGTGCAGCTGAGTTAGGATGGCACGTGGCCCCCGAAGTGTGCCCTACACTGTTTCCAGAAAAATAAATGGGACAGGTATTCCCTAAAAATATCTGAAAAGGGAACATGAATACACACATTGGGATAAACCCTCTATCAAGATGTGAAACATCAGAAAAACACACTCTCAAAAAAAACCCCACAAAATGAAACTTTTTCTTCCTACAATTGCCCTTCAAAGTGATAAATCAGATGAAATTTCCCTGTTGGTATTAGTCTGCCATGCCAAATTTTGTAAAGAGGCTATGAAGTCAGAAGGAAGCTACTTTAATTTAGAAAAAGCACTATTTTTCTTTATTTCTTTCTACTTTCTCAAAACACCTGTGTTTTACTGGTGACCACTACCAAGCAACCTCTCCAAGGTGGCACAGGACAGCAATTCCCAAACATAATGTCTAATCACTCTGTCCAAAAAGCCCCAGCAGGACAAGTTGTGGCTATGATACTGCTGAGCATCACAATTCAGAACAACAGTTTTTGCTTTATTTTTATAAATAGTATAGAACAGAGATTACCTGATTTTTGAAAGGGTTAGATTATAAATTTGAATATACTGTATAATTTCATCTAACAGACGATCCGTCATGGAATCAAAATCAGCAAAAGTATCATTCTGTAAAATAAAAGAAATAAAAAATAATAACTATTTTGTAATGCAGCAATATATATTCTGCATTCAGTCTGAATTTTTATTCCCCAGTGTTTTGATCAACAACACAAACATAAAAGCATCCATATTAACTTCAAACAGAAACACTGTAGCTGGTTGGTCTCATTTTTTCAGTTTTTTTCTTGTAACATAAAGTGATAGATATTGCAAGACCACTTTGTTCTAATCCACCAAAGCAAATCTCAACATAGCAAACTGCCTTCCTTACTTCTACGCCTCCCCAAACACACAATCTTATCTGTGGAAAAACAGACCAAACTGACCAAACACACGCAAAAAATAAATCACACCACCATGAAGGAGAAGTATGAGACAATTGCTCTAACAGTAGAAACATAGTCTATATTAGCACTGTTTAATTCAGAACTCCCTCTTTAAAACATATCTGTCAATTTGTAGCTGCTTCTCTACAAGGATTAATAGAAAAAGATTGAAAAGGGGTAGGCAAAGAATGACAGAAACTTTTCATCACAATTCCCAGGAGCTGTGCTAAAACCTGTGGTGCTCAAGACAGTCATAAATGATCTGGAAAAGGGAAGAAGGAGAGCAACAAGATGTCAGAGCTGGCCGACAGCACCAAATCAGTAAGGATAATCAAGTCCAGACCAGAATTTCAGCAGCATCTGAAACTGCAGTACTGCATGAGTGTGTGACCACGTGGCAAGGCTTAGACACACAACCCAGTGTCACGTGGGAAAAACAGCCCTAAATACATATGCCCATAATAATCTATCTCTATATACTATGTATTTGTGTGGTTTATCCTCCACTATGTTAAGGAAATCAAAGGAAGACTAGAAAACAGCAATATAGTATTTAATAAGCCTGTTATGCACAAGCATCTTAAAACATCTCAAACTTCCCATCTTAAAAGAAAAGAAGTTTGGAAATGGGCAGAAAAGCGTTGGACAAAAAAAATGTTCCACATGAGAGGAGACTGAAGAGACTAGATCAACTCTCTCTCTTGCAGGCAGTAAGAAATTATACTTGTTTATAGAATGCTCAATGGAATTGAAATGGAAAATGGGGAAAGATTATTGACTATCTTTCCCCAAACAAGCTGTAGGGGGAGCAGCTGAAATTTCCTTGTTTGCCACAGAATTACTAATGCACCAATAACTGGGAAACACACCTCAACTGTGAAATCCATAAGCAAAAAAACCTTTAAAATAGATTATATTGGCCAGTATCAAGGAGAAAAATGCACGTGCAGCTGTCAGACTCAGTGGTCTCAGTGGGATTCCCAAGTGGGGAAGTTTCAGAGCGGTGACGGCCCAAGGCCACGAGGCAGCTCCCCAGGAGCGAGCGGAGCTCAGCGCCCGCCCGCCCGGAGGCCACGGGAAGCTCCCGCCGGCTCCAACAAAGACGCTCCCTGTTCTAATGCTGCCCTCAAGGACAGCTAACACTATATGCATCCCAGAAAAAAAAAATACATATATATATATAAAAGTGGGGCTTAACGCTTCTTCAGGTTTACCTCGTGAAAATAATAAAGTTCACAAATGTTTAATACAGAGGTAATTTGATATTTGATTCAGTGTCATCCCTTGGATCTTGCAGTATAGTGACAAAAGAAAAGAGTAAGAGATTGGTACTTTGTATTTCTAGGGCCCTGTGTTCCTTCTTTCCATGCCAATTTCTATCATTAGCAGCCTGAAAGGGAGATAAAAATATTAAAACCAAGGGTATTTTATCTAAATTTCCAACTTGGTGTGCTGAGAACTTGGTGGATTTCAGTATACACAACAAAACAGCAGCAACAAATGTTATTCATTATATATCTAGCTTCAGCATGATACTAGGTGTTGTAATTGCTTTGATACAAACGACAAATCAAATCACAGAATCTGTGAGAAGACATTTTTTATGAAATACATTAAAACCATCATTCCTTGCTAAAGGCAATAAAAACATACAGAAAATGGTAAACCTACAAGGCAACAATGCCACTAAGTATGTCTGAAAATGTACACTGTTTATTGCTTTACAGAAAAGCTTTTGTTGTTGGCAAATACCTGATTCCTCTCGGACATAAGAAAATCTATCCTCCCTCCAGGCAGCCCTAGCTCAATGTAAGTCTTCACTAATCTGAGATCTGCGCTGTTACCTTAAAAGGGAAAACAATCAAAGAGTTACAGACTGCAAACTTAACGTGTGATAAAAATATAGAGAATGCTAAAAGAACTTGACAGCACAGCTTTATATTTAAACATAGCTAATGATATTCTCGCCCCTAATTAAAACTCATTGAGACCTGGGAATATAAACTGCCATGTCAAACACAACGTGGAAAAAAATCTGGAAAAATGTCATTCAACTCAGCCACAACTTAAGAAAGTGAGGATTTAGGAAGTCATGTTTGATGATTTTGTCTTAGCACCCAACAGATACATAGATAGCACTGTGAACATTAAATACTTGAAAACCTAATGAGCTTTTATCAAAGACAATTAAAGTATTCTGAGCTAATTCAAAGATTTTAGTGAGAGGCCAGGAATAAGGGCACATCAGAAAGGTTTTCATAGAGTAAAAGTCAAGGTGGATTGCCATCAGGTCAAGATTCATGAAGAGTGGCCCACAGGTCAAGTGAAGCTCGTTTAGCAGCCTCGTCAGATTCCCCTGCTGCAATGGCCACAGGCACCTTCAGGGCTGTAAGGAGGAATCCCACATTCGCCATCTAAAGCTCTGTACGATTGCCAAGGATCTTACAGGAATGTACCCTTTATTAGGAGAGCAAAGCTCTTAATTAAATCAGCTCTTAATAACTGATTAAGAACCATTGTTATATATATAACTTTTATTAATAACTGATTTAATGAGAATTCTCCACTTCATAAAAAAAAAAAAATCTCACTCGATGTATGAACTGTCTGATTAAATGACGTTTTTTATGACTAGGTTAACTTTTGTATCAGCTCTTGGCACCCAACAGCATCTGAACATCTATACTAGTAAGAAGGGACATTTCTGAGGTCAGTGTTAAAAGTGCTTAACAGTGGGAGTTTTCTGCCCAGAGGCAGAAGAAGAACTTTATTTTTAATTTGATTTTAGATTGGGAATTCAAAAGAAGAACAAGAAATTGCCGCAGAGTTGGTCCAGTCCAATGTTCTATATATTGCTCTGTTGCATTCCCTTACATTGTTCATTTAAGAAGTTTTACAGAAAGAAACAAAAAGGCTGATCGTGGAAACCATGAAAAAATCCCAGCCAGAGGGGCTATCATTTCTCAGCATGCACACACGCTTTAAATTAAAGAAGATGAATATAATCAAGCTGTATAAATTTTCTCATCTTAGTTCTTTTAGCAAGGTGTTTTCTCATCTCTCCTGTAGCAGTCTCTCCATCCTTGCAGGTACTAAAGGCTCTACTGGATGTGGACCTGGGCATCAGCTCTGGTTGCTCCTGCTTTGAGCAGGGAGGTTGCACTAGGTGGTCACCAGAGCCCCAACCGACCTCAAGCAGGCTGTGATTCTATGACAAAGTCATCTTAACGTTTTCAAACCTAATCCGTGACTGCAATAACGTTTAATTTTATATGTATCTTTCTGTGAGGACAATTCCACAGACACTCTTTTCCTTGACAATGTTACACTATAAATCTTAAGTGAAACTGTATTATTAACTCTTGTCTATTACCAAGGTGTGGGAAACTATGTCACAGAAACTGGAAGATATATCTAATTTGAACTATGACAGGAATTGAGTTCATGGAAACTTTGAAGAGAAATGATACATAAAATTCTTAATTTAATTTAAATGATTTCATGAAATAAATTGTTAAAGGTAGCCCTACAAAACCAGGCTCCCATTTCCTACTAGTGAACTTATTTCAGCAAGGCTTAGCTCAGAGCTCAAATGACAAGGACAGGAAGTCTGAACTGCTGTCTCATGCAGTACCAGCTTTCCCTGCATACCATCTAGGCCGTGGACGCAGACTATGAGATGTATTCCATCCTCCAAACAGTCATCCTCTTCCATACTAAAATAGGGTATTGAAGAAGCCAGTTTGAAAACATCACTATACATAAATCCAGGACGTTTAAGTTGCTTCAATTCTTCTTTGGCCTGGAGGAAACTGAAACAGAACAATATTTATGATAAAATATTTACTATACTATTGGCAGACAAATGTAAGGGTCTCCCTAAGGCAGAGTTTTCTACTGCCTTTTTGCCCTTGCAATTTAATTGATATGAAGAAAATATATTTGTCAAATTACTGTCTTCGCAAAATAAGTCAGTCCCTCAAAATACTTTTTTTTCATTTCAGCTTTTTGTAGAAGCTTTTCTCCTATACAAACTCCACTCTCTCCTTTAAAAAATCTCTGCAAGCTGTGAAGTATTTCTGAAGCCGCTGAAGATTTTGATTTAGCTCTAGTCTTGAGCAGCTTTGCTTAAAGGCAGCACTGACAGAGTTATATGAATCATAATGGGATCTGAAACCAGGTGTTGACTTTGGTAACTCCTGCCAAACGTGAAACTTATTTCTGGGTCAGCAGGGAGCTGAATACAAGGGTGTAACTGCTCACCAGAAAGTCCTTCTGATAGACTGAACAACTGATATTTGCTTCAAAAGAAGCCAGAGTCAGACCTCTGATCTGTGGCATATCACTTGAGGGCTTGTGCTAGACAGTAGCAAACAGCAGGGCCGAACGTGCCATGAGTTCCTGCATTCCCGCTTTCCTCCCCCTCCCCACAGTTTCTTTGAGTAGGACCTTCCTAACATAATCAATCATATTTCAGAGTTTCTTTCCAATTCTTCTCAGTTTTGTTTCAAGCCAGAAGGTTTAGGGTTCCTTATACCCCTTCCCTCTTTATTTCATCTGTTCTCATGATCCCACACAGCGCCACCCTGCATCCCATCCTCCTCATCAACCCTAGTCTTATCTTCCCACCATTCTACTCTTCCTTCTCTTTTTTCCCAGATTTTTCTTTATTTCATTGCTCAGTCTGGAAAACTCATCTTAAACAGGTCTCATGGCTCTATGTTGGTTTCAAAACTAGTTCTCTAAAGCAACTCCTGCTCTCTGGAATTTCAATTATCCCACATTCCAGGAGACCTGGCTTTCCTCAAAACCAAGTCCCTAATTCTAATCCTAACATGTTCCCCCTTTGTTTCATCTTTATAAGACACCCTAAAGACTCTCTGCTTTTCATCCCTCCTATTCCACAACATTACCCACCTTCCGCTTCCCATTTCTACAACTTCAGGAGCTGCATTTTTGTCCTCTCACTTCTCTTCCTGTTTTCTTCCACCATCCTTGCTCCTGTTCTCAACTGCTTCCCCCAGGCTCTCTCATCTTCCTATCTCTTCCATCTGCTTAATATTCTCCTCATTTCTCCCAGCAAAGTTTTCTTCTTTCTGACAGCAACATTACCATGTTGCTTTAGAGAACTAGTTTTGAAACCAACATAGAGCCATGAGACCTGTTCCATTGCAACACACTGAACTGTCCCTTCCTGCGTTCCGCTAGTAGTAGGAGATATCAAGGGAGGTATCACTATCTCTGCTTGCAGTTAGAGGAGGTACAATCTGGAATTCCTGATGTTCCCCTAACTTTAGCTTTTCTGGTATCCAAACTGCAGTGTAATTGGGAATACTCTGGTCTTTCGGGTGTTACATTTTGGATATTTAAGTTGAGATAAAAAAATAAAGCCATCGACCTGGCCAGCATCACGCACAGTTTCACTTAACCAGTTGGAAAGGACAAGTTACAGGGCTTTTTGCTTTTTCAGTTTTAAAACAAAAATCTGTTTTCCTATATTTACTGTTTCCATTCATTTCTATTTCATAAAAAAACATTTTCATGCTGAGAAGCTGTTACTATATTATTTTGGGGTGAATGCTTATTTTTAAGAAAGAACATATTAGAGAAACAAAACCTTTCTATTTTGATTGGAGTATATCAAACCACGTGAAATTACAAGGTAACATATAAAAGGAAATCTGTGCTAGCCCCTTTTACTTGAACATCTGAAACACAAAGGGAGTGTGCAGGATCTACAAGTCACAATTTGGAGTGCACTTTGGAGCCTAGCCATGCCTCTTTTTCCCTTCTAGACATCATTAACAGCGTTTCTGAACATAAACAGACCTCGCTGTGAAGCAGTCACACTTACGCTAGCATCTGAGGCTTGGGGGAGCTGTCGTACCAGGGCACGGCGGACGCGGAGCCGCAGGAGGTGCTGCCCGGCTGCTGCGTGATCGCAGCAGGGTTGGTCCTGGGCGAGCAGCTGGCGCTGCAAGGGGAGCCCCTCAGCGCGGCGGGCAAGGCCAGGCAGCCCGGGGCACACACCGGGGGCACGGCCACCCCCTCTTGCAGGCTGCCCGGTCCCTCGAAGCGCACGGCGCGCTCGTCCGCGAAGCCGCCGTCCCCGTCTGCGTCAGCGCTGGAAGCTGCGTCTGAAATACTGTAGTCCGCTTCTTCGTAATACCCATTCTCAATCATTTCTTGATCCTCCTCATCTTCCTCGTCTTGTTGGGAAGGGCAGATTGCTTGTTTTTCGTATGTTTCCTTTCGAGGGGTAATAAGATTGCTGTTGTCCATTGGCCAAATATCTGAAATATCTGTGCTGCTTTGCGAGCCAAAATAGTCTTCTACAAGCCCTTGTTTTACTATATCAGTACTACTCGCTGGAGAAAGATTATCTGCACCAGTTTCACTTTTAACTAGTAGTAATTCCTCGATTGTCTCTTGCACTTCTGAGGTTTCATTATGTTTCTCTTTGCTGTGTTTTTCAAGCTCACACTCCGCATTTGTGGATGAACAACCTAACACAACAGATGGCTCAGCCATGTGAGGAGCTTCCAAATGCAACTTAGCTCTTTCTGCTGTAGTGTTATGATGCTTCTCAAGGTCCTCAGAGTCCTTAGAAGTTGTGCCAAGGTTTGTCTGGGGGCCATACCTTTTCCTATCAGTAGATGTATCTTCATCTGAAACAACTAAGTCCAAAAGACCTTTTGTGTCTGAATGTGAGGAAGGTATAGGCAGAGTTTCATTATTTGAAAATACAACACACTGTTGCTGCAAATTGCTGTTTGTTTTCATACTGTCATCACATTTTGCTATGTCAATTGCTCCAAGGTCCAATACAGTTTTACTGTCACTTAGCTGGCATTCAGGTACAACAGATATCTTCGAATTTTCATCAGGTGATAGCTCATCATCATCTGAAGGCAGCGAATTTATGGATGTCAAAGATGACTGTATTTCACTTACAGCACTGGTACTCTCAGTACAATGGCTCTCTACTGCATTTTTTATAGCATAGTCTGGTTTTAGTAAAAGCTGAGGAAATAATCTCTCACTACTGTATGCACTTTGCCCTTGAACATTTTCAAAAACCTGATCAGGGTTGGGGTGAGTTGCAAAAGAGCTTGGTTCACTTTCCACACCTGAATCTGAAAAGCGAGAAGAGGCACACGTCACATTAACATCTGGCAATTTAGTCACGTCTCCACTCAGAGAAGCTTGAGTTTCTTTTGTAGAAAGGATAGGCTGACAACTTCTTATTCTTGCTGAGACAACACAGGTATGTTGCAGATTTCTTTCATGGACATCTTCCTTCTCAAATACTTGTTCCTGTTCTCCTGAGTTCAGTTTATTTCCAGATTCCGAAGCTTGGATATTGGGTGTCTGCAGATTCCCTCCTGGCACTCCATCTTGGGGAAACTCAGTCCACGATCCAATGTGAACAGCCACCTTCTCCCCTTCATAGGGATCCTTATCGCTGGGTTTGACCTCAATCGTCCTGACACCTGGAGAAGCTGCCTGTCCTCCATGGCAAGGGTCAAGCAAAACCCCGGGCTGCAGAGCACCCTCTGCTTCCGTAACTCCAGGACCTGCCTGGGGGCTACTAATTCCACCAAAAACAGTCACATTTGTGCAATGAGAATTCCCTGGGCTACCTTGACTGGCCTGAACACTTTCCGTCTCGGCAGTCTTTTGCTCAGTTCTAGCTGGCCAGCTGGCAGCTTCTGTCTGGCTTGCCGGCCTGGTGCCGCTCGTGGTGTCCCCAGGAAAGGCACCGGCGGTGGGCTCTGGCCCATGGGCTGCGCGACACGCAGGCCTGGCCGCCGTGCTCCGGGAGGCATCCTCCAGGGCGCCGCTTTTCAAGCACTTGTAGCCTACTAAGACCACAGAGTCCTTTGAGTTCTGCTTCACAATTTTTTTTGTGTTTTCAGGTTTCATTGTTTTCATAAGCTTCGTAACCTTAACTTTGGATTTATTTGCATCTTCACTTCTCCCTTTCAATGATTTTGTTAGCAGCTTTTCACTGTCTGAATGCCAAAGGTTGGAGGCACCTGCAGGTCTTATTTTCAATTCTGGGCTAGTAAAACCAGCTACAAAACCTTCCTCAGCATCAAATTTATCCAGTTTGTTGGATTCTGACCTTGGAAGATTCTGAACTACCAACCAGGGTACATCCAGATCTTTTATCAAAAAAGAAGAGAGAAAAAAAGTATTGTTTACAACAAGATTATGCAAATAACTGCATCTATAACATAAATAATTATAGAACTTTAGAAATCTTTTAGAAGTAGAGAAACATTTCCCAGAAAATAAATACAATCTGTCATAGCCAGGAAGAAACAAAGAAACACACTCAACTTTTTCACAATTTTTGCTCCTATCTCCAAAGAGAAAACTGCAGTGAGGTTTGTTTACCTTCAGTGATTGAATCTAAATACCGATCTTCAAAGATTATAGGTAAGGAGTTCATATCTCCATCTAGTTCACTGCATTCAATAGGGAGGGGTGGAAGAGAACTGCAGAAGGAAGTATTTTTGATAGCTGCACACATTTGCAGATGACTTTGAGCACTGAAAGAAAAAAAGTTGTCCTACATGACAAAAGCCAACTGTACATATTTATATCAGTAGAACTTAGTAGCACTTGAACTCACTTTAGGAAAATGCTTTTTTGCTAATTCCTTATTTACATAAGATACATTTGAATTTCACTGTCCTAACTTCTTACATACCTTCATTAAAAACTTCAAATGTATATTCAGATCATTTTCTACTGGATTTGTCACATAAATCCAGTATTTCTAGAAGATATTACTTTTACACAGCATAAGTTGTAGAATAAATACTGCTAGGTGCTATATATGTGTGTGTGTGTGTGTACACACATCAAGGGGCTACTCACTGTAGTTCCTGATAAGCAAGGGCAGCCTGCCTGGGATGCTCGAGGCAAAAGAAAGCCTCCGCAAATCTGCGTACCTGCAAGATCCAAAGGAAGTTAGAGCTGATTATTGCAAGAATTTTTGAAAAATTTCCAGCATTCTCACACCACAATGTTATTAACTTGCATGGATTATACAGTTATTTTTTATAAATGTCCAGTCCAGGAATGTATGGGAGTAGATGCCATGAAAAAGGCTATCAACTGAAAACAGAATTTTAACTTATGCCCTGGATGACAGAGGAAGACTACATTAGACTCAACTGACTGCTGAAAACTCAATTATAAAGAAATGAATTAAAAAAAACAAGGCTCATCTGGAACATAAACATGCAAAAATATTAAGAGAAATTCAAGGAAAGGAAATGAAATTACTGTGTGGTGGACATTTCTGAATGTGCTTGAGAATTATCTTCAGAAGAAAAAAATCAATTTCAGATAATCTCCAGTCCCAGAATCCTAAGAAGTCTGTTTCAAACTTCCCATAAATACTCTCTAGCCCCCAAGTGAACTCTAAGGCAAAAAAAAAGTCATTTACTGTGGAGATTTCAGTTGCGATTCATAGAGAAGGTAACAAAACATAAGCTAATTACAAGCGCTGTACTCAGGATTTAACTGCATGTCCAGGGTTAATAAAATTACAATATTAAAATACCATCTTAAACATAGGGGCATATTCTTATCTAATATATAATGAGGAAGTAGAAGAGTGTGAATTATGCTATAACTACCACAAGTAAAAAACATATAAAAATGAAATATATTGAAAATACAGTATCTAGAAAAATCAAAAACTGAAGTTTTGCAAGGCAGTGTTTTATACATTTTAATCAGTACACAGTATTAATTCAATCTGAATGTGTTTTTTAATCAGATTTTTAAAGCAATTGATCATTATGATGACTGTCAGCCTAAAGAACTTAAAAAGTAATTAAAATATCTCAATCAATTGTGTAACAGGAAATGTTTCCTAATTAGGAGATATTTCTGCGACCCTAGACCAAGAATAGCATAAAAGATGTGTTTGAATTTAGCCGCAATCAGTCACTTCATCATGTGAAGTAACTGGAATTATTATGCAGAAAACTTTACACTTCTGTCACTGACTGCCGAGAGAAGAAAAGGCTTTTTTTTTTTTTTTCCCCTCTATTTGCTGTCCACACTATATATAACTGTTCGAACAATTCCAGTATTTTTGGCAAAAATCCGAGTCCCGGCTCCAGGGAGCTCTCAGGACAACAGCAAAGGTGCGACGCCAACTGAAGGCCAGCCCCAGGACCGCTCCAAATGCCCAGATACATCAATATTATAAAGGGGGAAAAAATAAATCAATCCATATATTCTCTGTACATCCTAGGAATTATCAAGGTGAAAGGAATGGCTTTGGAATATCATGCCCAGACCTACCAGAAGATGTCACTATGGAATAAGCACCTTTTATGAACCAATTTAGCGTGCCAAAGTTTTGTAATATTAAAATCACATATCTCAAACAGTTTTTTCAATAGTTGAAAACTTTATTATTAGGGGTATACTATAGAAGACAGATGTTCTAGTATGCCTAAAAATTCACAGCTTTTTATGTAGCAATTAAAATCTGTTATATTATTTTATAGAGGAGATGTACTCAAATGTGCTCGTAAGGTCTTTAAAATACACTATTTCATTATATCCTTATTTTCTAACTACACTTCAGAAAAAAAAAATATAGCTGTTTTACAAGTATCTAAAAGTAATGCACAGGAGGGTGATAGTCATTTGGTCAAAGTGCTACCTTGGCAGATTTGTAGGGAGTTACTTTACTATAAACCTCTAAACCAGTCAGACAAATAAGTCTAGAAGTGTCTGTTTCTCTTAGACTAATACAAGACTTTCTCAGGGACAGTTTCCTGTAAAAAGCACAGACTACAAGAATTGTAAGGTAAAATGGTAAAACTAAGAGATATTTAACACCCAGTAGAAAATACAACAGAGAATCTATCTAAAGGTAAATAATGTAGATAAAGTGACTGCAGAACTCAAAAAAAATCACTAGTAAACACTTCTTTTCTAAAAACAAAACTCAACTTTTTCTGTTGTAACAAGGGTCACCTTTGAACCAAGAGGTATTGATTTAGAAATGGCAGAGACTCAGCATCCCTCAATAGCGAACCACACAGAGGACTACAAAGATTCTTCAACCCTCCCATCATTACACTGTGAGTGTGGATTCATACCCCCAGAAAAAATATTTCTGCACTTTTCATGAAAGAACAAATTTCTTTTTAAGTTTAAATTATGGGAGTATGGAAGTACTTGGGAAAAAAAATGCAGGCATGAAACCAAGTGATAGATATTTTTAAGGAGAGGAAAGAAAGGGCCTTCTATTTTTTGAAAACTGCAAGGCATCAAGGAAGTACTTTTAATATGCATGATGCCTCAAATCACTCAGCGTAATTAACCACTTTCCTTTATAGTCCTTAAAATAACTTCAATGACATAAAATTTTTAAGGTATTTGAGAGACAGAGATTGAATTAAAACAGAAAACAGAGCACTTAAAGCGAGGCACATTCAAGAAACTATGTGCACATCATTACTCAAAATATCTTATATTTTAACAGCAGGACCAGCAAAAAAATAAAATATAAAAGCTTATTATTTCTTATTAAATATATATTTGTAAAAAAAGAAAAACCAACAACATAACACCTGAATACAAATGTGGGTTATCTGAAATACTCTCTCCTTTGTAACTTGTACAAGAATTAATTTTAAGGACTCCTGAATTTTTATGGACAACGTGCAGTAAGACCATAGTTGGACAGCAAAATGATCACAGGCTAGAATGATCACAGCCCAATCTAACAAACAAATCTTTCTGAAAGATTTCATTTGTCCCACGGATTAAGCCACAAACCCTCATTAACAACATGGTTTATTGAGTCTTTATGGTCAAGACCATGGTCCATCTCCAGAATCTAGAGAGAAAGATTTTTGATGAGGGTCACAGAAATACAGGTTAGACCAATCAAATCTTTAAAAACTAACTGAAATAGACTTTAGATTACAGCACTAGTGTCAGGTATTCTCATTAACTTGACAAAGTAACAAGCTCTCCAAACAGTTTTAGAAGAGCTTTCAGATAAACTCCTAAACTCCTTTTCTATTATGTGTTGTGATAAATGCATGGGTTGTGATCTCAGACAGTAAAGATGCCAGGCAAGCAGAAATCCAAGTTGTGTTTTGGGGCATTTTTTTGTTGCTGTTCTTTTCTGTTTTAATGAATCTTACTCTCTGAAAACTTTACAATGTCAGATTTGTTCATATATTTGATAACAAAAGAAGAGAAAAAAAAAGGATTTACAAGGAGATGAAGCGAAAGCTTTAGCCAAAACTTGAAAACAGTTCACTCTGAGAATCAGTGCTGTTGTGATTTTGTGTAAGCCTACAAAACCTGCATAAACATGCATACATAGAAAAAGATCAACTCTGTGCATGTGTGTAGTTACTCACCACATGTACGTATGTTCACATCTCAGATGATTTTTGATTTTAAAATCCTGCTTGAAGTGTCCCTTCAGAATTTACAAATGCTATAAATTCTTAAATTGGAAGAAAAATACTTTTTTTTTTTTTTAACTTGAGCAGACAGCCTACACATAGCAGGGAAGCAAAATGAGCAAGCACTAAGCATGCCACCAGAATAAAAATATATTGTTCTACACAACTACCTCTTGTGCCATAGCCCATGCTTTGCCTCTGAACTGCACTTTTTACTCAGAAGTTCAATGAATTAGTTGGTTTGTATTTTATACATTACATTTCAAGAATAAGCTCTATTTGGAATCTCTTTTAGATACATATTTCCATAAGTGTGATATGCTCTTTATAAAACCAGAGTCAATACTCACCCTTAAGGTGTGATGCTCCTGTGCTAGCAATGCGGTGACTTCCTCTTGCAAGGTAATGACCTCCAGAAATTGCCCCCAGAGAGCCATTAGAAGCGAGCACAGCTGAGCAAGATTCATATTTATAAGTTCTGCCAGTTCATCAGGATTTTCCATTTTCTGAAATTTGAGGGGAAAAAAAGTATTTACACAATTGCAGCCCATAACGTACAGACAAAGGAACAGAAAGCAGGAAACAGACAATCAATACAAAAGGAACCAGTTGCAACTTGATGTGATCTTAAAAGATTATTTTCAAGAAAAGACATTTCCATTTTAGATCAGTCACAACTGACTGCAACGTTTATATAGACCGACACATCCAGATTACATTATTCAGCTATGTCTACACACACTTTGAACGTCCCTGGGAACCAGCGTCATACTACAGGCTTCTTAGAACCAGATCACATAAAGATAAGCTCTGCATGAAAGAGGTTTTTCCTTCAGCAATGTACTGCAGCCTGGGATATAGCTCTGTGTAAATCAGTGGTGGACAGCTAGGCTTTTATTTCCTGTCATGTAATTTTTCAGAAAGTAACTACAGGCACATAAAGCACTGACACAAAGGGTTTTAGAGTTTTTAGAGTAAGGATAGTAAAGACCCAACTTCAGCAATTTTGAAAAGGAAGTAGCAAGAAGGATAACAAATACTGAGATACCAACTCAGCAGGAGACTGTGAAAGTGAGTTGTGGAGGGACGCATGAGGAGAACTGCATAAAAGAAGGGAAAAAAAAAGGAAAACAAAACCATAGTTTAGTAAGCTAAGAGAGGAGCTAAGAAAGAAAAATGATCACAGGTCGCGAAATAACTCAGATTTAAATATGGAAAGCTTGTAATGTGTAAAATAAGATCACTAGTTGCCCACAGAGGCTGAGTGCGCTGGCGTTGACTCCAGGTATGCGAAGGCTGCCCTTGTGCAGCAGGGGCTGCTTGTCCCTGACCATGCACTGGTGTTGCCCAGTGGGAGGCGAGCACAGGGCATCCCAGCACCCACCAAAAACTCCTCCACCTTCCCCCTGAGCCTCTGCAGCAACAAGGCAATTCACTAGCTGAGGCCAGTTCTTCTGACTGCTGCACATGGAGGACAGAGTTGGGGAGCAAAATGCAAGAAAACTACAGTTTTTTCTTGAGACTGTTAGGAAAAGAGGGCAAGCGTGGGTACAAGTCTCTTCCAATCAGGGTGACACACCTGGGGGAAAATGCTCACGTACAACTTGCTTACATGACTGCTGGATTTTACAATACTGTGAGATGATAGGATCATACAAGGAGGAATTCAAACGACGAACACAGGAAACTCAAGGTGGGAGCTCATACAGCGCTACAGCTGATGTGGCAAGATGCCACGTGAGCAGTCACGTGCTAAAGCTGAGCAACTTCTCTTTGGATGGGAAACCGTTGAAAGAAACGTTGGCAAAAGAATACATAGGAAGTGGTTACTGAAACAGAAATCTATTCCCAAGTAAGATATGAAATCAGCATCCTCTGATTTTATAGATAGGAAGAAAAGAGTACCTTTACTTCTTCACACAGTTCTGTAAGACGAACTTCTACATCTATGTTTTCTGGAAAGACGAGAGATGCATACACGTGAGAAATGTATTTCTCACATTGCAGAGCAAAAATAGTTATCTATTTAACAGATATTACAGAATTATGTATTACTTATTATTATCAAATTATAAAATTTAAACACACATTAAAAAGAAAAGAGACCATCAAATAAAATGGGATGCTATTCTAAGTTCCACAATGAACTTGAAATTTCTGTGCACATTAAACTCATGTTAGATTGATTCTTATTAATTGCTGAGGTAGAGGACAGAACACAATTAACTAAAATTATTTAACTAAAATTATTAAATAACTAAAATAACTAAGATTATTAAAATCTTCCATAATATGGTAGCTTAAGCTGGATCACACTCTGGAATGACTTATTTACGAAAAAAATGGATTTCTTCATTCATATTGAATCTTTCTCCTAGTCACACATTCCAATTCTACTCAAGCAACTCCAATCAATTAAAAGTTAATGACTATGATTTGATTTCTTTCTTTACTTGAAGTATGAGTAAAGAAACAGCAATTTATAATCCCTAAAACAGTTTGTGACAAATATTTATTTTTGAAATGCAGTATTAAGGAAAAAAACCATCATATTTCTTGAAAACATACACACAAAACATGCTTCCAATCCCACAAAAAAAAAAATTAAAAAGTGATATGGATAACGAACATAGGTTTATAGAGTGGTAACAGCACTTTCACTCAATTTACCTTTGCATAATACCACCTAGGCATAGTGGCTATGTATTGATTTTCAAATAATTGCATCTATTGTACTTATTGTCATTATACTTAATATCAAACAAATTATCTCACTTAAAGTCCTGAGAAAACATACAACTTGCAGAAATGCACAAAGTGCTCAGAAAAAAAGATTAGAAATGTTTCTGAGAGATACTGCCTAAATCTGTTCACTGAATCATGCTTGAAGATAATTATTCTGAAAAATCTATGAAAACTGTTTAAGATCCAATAATTTGGTTGTGTTTGTGGCCACACAATTTTTGTTGTTATTGAAAATATTAAATGGCTTATTTACCAGAGTCAGTATTAAATATTTATCTTCACTGTCAAACTGCAGTTGGTGATAGGTTCTGAGCAACAGTCAAAACTCTGAGGTTTCAAATCATTACAGAAAACCCCAAACTACAATGTTCTTAATAAAAAAATGACAGAATACAAATCATGTAGGGCAAAAGGTAAAAGGAAATTAAATATTAACATTCTATAGCAGCAATGTTCAGCCAGCAAACACGTGATGCAATTTTGCTGGCTTTGTTTCTGTAACCAAAAAGAAGATGCAGCTATATATGATCACGGCCATCCCCTACTATGACTCTGAACTGCCAGTTTTGTCTTTCCCATCATAAACTGCCAAGTGATGAGCAATATCATTTGGCCAATATCACAGCAGCAGTGACACTCTCCAAAGGGTGAGCTGTCCTTTTAGACATGAACAGCTACAACCTAAGCCTTGAGAAGGCCTTGTGCAGTGTTTGGGAGCAACCTGAGGCAACCTGAAAGATTTTGCATGAGAAAAAAGTCTTTTATAATTTAAAGAGGTGAGTCTGCAAGGACTAACCTGAAACTACCTTTTTTAGCTAGTTATTTAAATGGTGACAGCTGACTAAACTCTTCAATCATTTCTGTTTAGTAAAGCAGGACAACAAAAACAAAACAACACTGAACCAAGAAAACAGTAATAATTTCTCATTTCACTATCTATATTCAGCATAGATGCAAGTAGCTCAACTCCACAAACTTTAGAGTTCAACATACTTTCACTATGGCTGAATACAGAGGTTTTTCTTCTCCTGTTTACATATAAAAATAGTTTATATTATTAATAAAGATCTGAGGGGTTATATCACCTGCTTTGTAAACATACCTAGGTAGGCGTCTCTCTGGGCTCGTGGATATTTTCTTCTGAGAAGGCGTTCATAAAGGACCTGCATGCTGGCCTTGGCTAGTTATAGGGATTGCATACACATGACTAGTTACTAACCTCCTTTTTTCATCTGCGATTTATTATTTGCCTTAAAGTTAGTATAAAGAAAAGCTTATTGCTAGCCTAGCAATTAGTGCAGTTAGATCAGTACGATAAAGCATAGTATTTGTGTAGTTTCTAGATTAGGTTTTATTCATGATGTACATTATGCTCATTTGTTTTGCTGTTTACTTCCTGAAACCAGTAAATGCTCAGTCCTAAGTGCTCAGTTGAGTTACAGAGTTCTTTGCGGACGCCTCTGCAAAATCACTGTGCTGTCTTCAAAATATGAGGTAGTTTAAACTGAGTTGAAATGTACATCATAAAATTGGACAAACAGAAGAAGCAAAATCAAATGGATAATTTATTTAAAACACAGAAAAAGTGATGATTTTGAGATTTAAGCAGGATTTGAGATTCCCTTCCCCAAAATCCATATAAATTTCGTGTATAAGACTTCCCAAATGAAATTGTTTATTTCAAAAATTAAATATAAGGGACAA
Organism: Crypturellus undulatus; assembly: GCA_013389825.1. Classification (NCBI taxonomy): domain Eukaryota; kingdom Metazoa; phylum Chordata; class Aves; order Tinamiformes; family Tinamidae; genus Crypturellus; species Crypturellus undulatus. The sequence goes on from VWPW01010637.1 coordinate 1,206,546, forward strand.
CAGTTGTATAATTGGTAAAGTCCGGAGTACTTCATTTTTTGGTATACATTACAGAAACATGCTTTTTTTTTCCCCATTGCTGATGGATTTTAAAGAAAGTACTCAGTAACGTTAAGTTTTGGTTATTTGTCATGAGCAAAAGGTGAGTAAAAATAGCGTAATTAATATTTTTAGTTCCTTTTGTTATATCAGTTGTTCCAGTCAACATGCATACATCATAACTGAAATAAAATTTAAAAGATTCATAAATAAGAAAATAAGTTACAGCAGAAATTGAAAAGATTTTGAAAAAATAGGAAACAAACTGTCAGCAAAGTATGTACAGTGTATGTCAAATGTAATTACAAATATTCACATTCCTCAATCTATTGTTTAAACTTGCATTTCCTTAAGGTAAGCTAAAGCACTCACAGAAATCACTAATGGTTTGAGTCAAGTTCCACTGAGGTTTATGAAAATCTTTCTGTTGACTTCAATGAGGCTTGAAGGATACCACCCAGCTATGAAATTCAATTACTTGCATCTTTCTATTACATGTATTTTGTAAGAATGCTTTACAAAATGTAATCTGAAACATTTAAGTAGCAATTTAAGTAGTTCCCTTACAATGGTCATAAAACCAAGAGATACTATTTGGCAAAAAGTGCATTTTGTCATTAAAAAGAAGACTAAGAGCTGAATCTTTCATGTAACAGGGCAGTCCCTCCCCTCCTTATCGAAATTAAGATAATTGCGAAAAAAATATTCTTTGCACCATAACCATACAGTATTTTTGCTGCCATGAAGAAAAAGCCTTAGTTTGTACATTAATGATATGTGCAATTTATGTGGAGATTTTTAGCATCCTTCCTCCAAAAATCCCATTCTAGAAATGGCTTTTTATTTTTGAATGTGTGTGAAACATGCTTTGTTTTGGTCAGTTACTGGCTGCCATGTCACACATATCTCCATTCTTCTGTCTTATAAACTAGTGCTTAATTTCGATATTGTTGAAATTACACAAATTACATATATTACACAATATTGTAATCTATACCTGCTGTCTACAGTTGATGTAAATTCTGAAAGACCTGCCTGGTCTCTGGATTTAAATAAAACTTCACCTTACACAAAGAGAATATATTTGTTGGGAAAAAAGCCCAGCTGGTCCTTTCTTATGCCAATGTATTCTCCTTTTTATTTATACTACTCTCCTCATCTGCAAGTTGAAAGTAGACTCACTAATACATCAGTATTCTACAGAAATGCGTTTCATGGAGTATTTTCACAACTATTTTTATCAAATATGGTTCATTCGAGTTACTTGGAGTCTTCACAGTCATAGAATTTATAACTCAAGTTTCTTTCTATGAAGTCATTCTGTAAGAGTTTAATTTTAACTTTTTAAAGAAATAGTTGCTCTGAAAGCATATTTTAACTACTAAGTTTTATAGAAACAGTTCTTCTATATTCAGATTGCTTTTCATAATTCTCGGATAATTAAGCCATTGGACTATTGGTCAGTTTAAAGGTTACACTGCAGATTGAATCAGCAGCATTTTTTTCCTATAGGTCTTGTTTTCAGGTAAGTTTCCAGTGCAATGTTCTTCTCTAATCCAAGTTTACTAAATTTCATTTTAAAATGATTATACATTGCTTCCTTGTAGCTTAAAAGCAAGTACAGCACACTTTTCTAGACTCCTTCTTCCAAATTCTCACCACTAAAACCCCGTATTTGAAAAACAGGCCAAATCTTAAAACAAAGACCTACAAGAAAAAAATATTTGTATAAATTCAGATTGCTATCTCATTATTTCATTAGTGGGGTGATGTTAGTTTTTTCCCCTCTGTGAGTTATTAAGTTCCAGTTCAATTTGAACAAATAAACTGTAGGTATATAACATGTACAAAATTAACACTATTTCAGCCTAGAAGAGGGGACATACTGAAAGAAAAATTATGCATTTTATTATATTCAACGTACCCAGTTCAATTCGGTGGGAAGAGGGAAGCTCCTTTGTTATCATCATAAAATAGCTATGCAATCCTTTGAAAGCAAGCAGCAAACTGGCACAAAGTGTGTAGTGAAAATTATAGGCATGATTGAGGAAAGACTCTGAAATCACAAAACTGCAACCCTAAAGAAAAAAAAAACAGCACGTATTAATTTCATACCATAAGTGAAGCATTAACAGAATAAAATGGACTTTTCAACGGATTGCAGTATATTAGAAAAAAGGTCAAACACTAAATACTTTAAGTTTTCCATCTACATGATCCTGACATTTAACATAACCTTTTGGAACAATTTTTCTCTTTTGAAAAGAACAAAATACATCCAAAATTCAATCTTAATCAGACAGTACTTCTGTAAAAAAATGTGAAAATCCAAGCTAACCAATACAATATATAGAATATGTTTAACTGACAAATGCTTACATCTGCTGATAACTGTTTTGTGTAGTTATTGCCAAAGACCACACTTTCAAGCGAAGGAATCACAGAGTCCCTGTTTTGTGCTGGTGCATTCCTGTTCAACCACGTATTCTTCACAGGGCGGGGAAAGCTGTAGGAGATACCCACATCTTCAGAAAATACAAATGAACTGAACAACTCTAACGTACTATGTATCACAAATCTGTCACAGTTACAAAAATTCTTAGTATCTCTTTGAAAAAACATGCCAAAACACCGATTCTCAATAATACACTGAAAGCGCCCAGGCTAGTAGCACTGCCCTTCTAAAGCAGGATTTGTAAAATAGCTCTCTTCAAAGAGCATCTCCAGGTAGTTGGAACAATTTCAGAAGTTACCACCCTCGACTGTTTTGCTGCCATCGCTTACCACAAAGGCCAACAGACTGTGCCAGGAGACTGGTGAGCTCTCCCTTATTCTTTTCAATGCAGAACTCAAATAATTTAAACAATGTTCCTGAAAGTTTAAGCCAAACAGCCCAATTTTTAATTACAACAGCTAAGAAGCACTCATCTTCTGCCAACTTTGCTGTGGGGATATTAGCTCCGAAAGGTAAATGAGTAGCAAACCCCTGGAGAGCTGTCACACAAACTGTGGCCGATGATTTCTTAACAAATGCCTGACCTCAGCTACTCGAAGACAGGGCCCATCCAAAAATCCCAATCTGTATCTTTAATGTTCAATCCTGACTGAAAATTAGTAACAAAACCTCTCTTTCACTTTCTCACCATGAAATAAAGTTTGACCTATGGGACAAATGCAGATGCAACCCCTGAATTTCACTGCTGCTGTTTTGACAACTGACATTTTATATACATGATGCTGCTGCTTCCAGTGTATGATCATAAAGAATTACAGTAGTAATTGAAAGCTAAGAAATAAAGACCTAATTCTTCCACTAACAGACTAAACAGCTGATCTTCCCAATTAGAAATATGTATAAATACCTTCCTCCTCACTTCTCCTGTTTTAGGTATTATCTCCATTCTGTATTATCTACTCTTATTTCTAAGAGAAACAAACTCAGAATTTGTTCCAGGTAGCTTTTAAGTCCTGAGGGCTCTCCTCCCTCTGACCCCTGAATTCCAGAGTCATCATTAATAAAACTACATCATACATAGACTTAATTCCTTAGTAAGTATTTTATTTTCACAGTACTTCCAATGGGGCACCCAAACACTTTACTTGCATTTTATTGATAGATTACCTTATCAACGGCTGATGCAGAGCAACCAAAGAAGCATGGACTATGACAGATATGACAGAAAGGTGGAAGTAGTCAAACATAACATTGACATAATGATGAAGGCCCCGATGCAAGTTAAAGTGCAGCTTTAAAGTTCGGCTACTGATTGGCTGTAGTGTGCTCAGGTCATCGGGTCTAAAAATAAATGAAAAACACGTACAATTACAGCAACTGTTTTTAAAGTAGGCCAGCAAAAAAACTAGAAGTGCAATATGCGAGCAGATTACTAGTAACTGCTGCAGCTATCAGTTCAGCATTGGCATTTACTTTGGAATACCAGCTTACAAATTGTCAATATATTGCTTTAACAAAATCTTTTAGATTTACACTTACGAATAGTCTGTATCTGTGAAATGTAGATCTAGTGTTAGCAGAAAATTCATTTCATTAAGAGATTCTTCAATCTAAAAAGAAATTGTAGAATCATGAAATCTTTTCAGGTCTTGTATTTAGAGCAATCCAAAATATAAGTGACACCAATTTAAGTATCTGGATATAGTAAATTGAATGGCAGATTACCTTCCTCTCATCTAACAGCATTTTTACTTTGAAAATCATCACGTCATTCACAGAAACTTCCTCATTTTTATAAAGAATCTGAAATGTTTTACTGCAAACTACATTGTCGTGGACTGAAGCAGGAAAGGCAAGATCTGCACCTGAAAAGAGAGAAACAAATATTAATAAAAATTGGTCTAGAATCCTGAAACTTTGGAGCAGATAAGTGAATATAAATGAATAAGTGAAGCTTCCATTCCTGAAAGTTTTATGTCCACTATCAGAACTTAAAGCCAACAACGAAAACTGGAGATCAGAGAAATTCTTTCTTTTCTAAGAAATACTGCATCAATATTTTTGAATATAATTTACTTTTAACACAGTTTCCAGATTGAAGATTTTTTGCTTGGTTTTGAGCTGGATTAAGTCCTTCCAGGCACCAAAGGTTCTAATAAAAAGCGTACGATATGTTTTTTTTTTCATTCGATATTACTGTTTCAAAATTTTTTAAGCACACTGAGAACTAGGAGTGACTTGCAGATGAGGCAGAAAGGTTAAATGACATGCATGAACAGTCTAATTTACACAAATATACAGGTGGTTCCTTCCTTCCTTCCTTCCTTCCTTCCCTTCCCTCCCTTCCTCAGTTTTATACACTACTTTGGCCAAACTCGTTCCAATATCCCTTACATTTCTTGTTCAATATTGTACTTGTGCTGATCAAAAAGAGTTCACAAGAGTTGTGATGAATGTTTGATGAACATTTGGAGAACGGTCAAAAACCAGTTAGTGGGGAATGAGTAAGCAATCTTAATAGATTATTTCATAAGAATCTGCAAAAGGAAAAAAAAATCCTTCTGTAGAGTTTGTGCTTCACAGATTTGGGGTCTACAGGGCTGGTACTGCCACCCTGCAACCTTCATACAATTTGAGTTCAGCCTCTCTTCAGACACTAGAAACAAGAGGCAGTTGGGTCTCCTGGACAAGCCGGCTATAGAGGCCGGTCCAGCAAAGGTAGCTCCCCTGTGTAAGGCACCTTCAGCCCATAGCATGAATCCACATGGCACGACACAGGTGAAGGGCAGAGAGGATATGGCTTCCTCACATGTAATCTGATATAATTTCAGGCCACCAGCAAAAGGCAGCGCCTCAGGTCTGACAAAAAAGGTGATGGAAACACGTGGCCATGATCCCAGTGCCTACGTACCGCTCAGCGATTTCGGCACCGCTCCCCATCCCGCTGACTTCAGCGAGAGGAGAAACTGTCCCCACGGGACAGCAGCCATGGAGGAAAACCCACGGCTGGCGACGGGGGCTCCGCGGCCGCGCGGGGAATGAGCGTCCCCAACCACGAGGCCTGCAAGGAAGCTTGTCCTGGCTCCCTCATTGCTCTGGTGAACAGCGAAATGGGAAGGGAAGTAAAAGGGCTCAGAGAGAGACATAGGACTGATGAAGCTGGGAAGGGCTGGACAAGTGGTGGAAAGAGAAGAAATGTGGCAGGAACACAGGAAAAACTGAGCTGGCACAGTCAATTTGGGGTGAGCAGAGAGAGGCTTGGGAGAGTGGGACGCTTGCTGGGGAGAGCTAGGAGTCAGGAAGAAGACGGGACCGGAACGAGAAAACCATGATGCTGTCAAAGGGAGTAGAACCAAGGAAAGACCCAGGTATGAGGACGAGGGAAGAACAGAGCTTCAAAGGCACAGGAAGACCTACCTGGTCCCACATCACACCTGTCCCAAGAGCAAGAGCTGCGGGTCCCAGCTCAGCCCCAGCTCCTCTACCAGGGACAAACACCAGGCTCTCTCAGCCGGTGGCTCGGCCCCTCAGCATGAGTCCACGCACCGCGAGACGGGGGCCTTTTTTTCCAAAATAACGGCCCGTAACTGATACAAGCTATTTGATCACCTTGAATGTAAGGCTGGGAACTAGATCTACAGCTTCTAACCCTGCTAAATTAAGGAAGCATCTGAAGCAGATGGAAGAGAGGTCCTCTGTGAGATAAAATACAACCATATCCACAAGGAGGATAAATGAATACCATCATTACCACACACACACACAAAAATCTAAATTCGTACAAAAAAAAAAAAAAAAAAAAGCAATTTCACCCACTCCTTGGTTGACCCCACATTCCTGCTCCCCACATTGTGGTGCTGTTGCAGCACAAACATTACTAGCAGCTACATGGTGAACCAGATGAAGACACTAATCTAAAAAAGCATCCCAGCTTTTCTTTTTGACTTTTCTTGTTTTGTTTTTTAAGACTGTTTATCAACTGGCTGAGCAACATGGTAGAGTCGCTGGCCAGAGCCAGGCGCAGAGCAATAGAGCAGCGGGAAACAGCCTCAGGGAAGCAAAGGCTGCTTTCTTTTTTTTCTGACACTGTTGATTTAAACTCATGTCAAATGCAGATATAATGTAGTTTATGCCTAGTAAAGAGAGATAAAAGGGCTAGAATATATGTCACAAAATCCATTACACTTTCTGAAAAATAACTGAAAGCAGAACTATAAGACATCACGAAAAAAAATTAGATAATAAACACATAATTTAAGTAACACTATTAAAAGTGGCAGTTTAGTAGAGTGAAATTCCAGTAAACTACCCTACACTTATGATTTAAAAAAATGCCTTCCTTTGTTCATTAAAAAAATACTTCACATATACCCAGGAAGCATTCAAGAAGCTTCAGTGCCTTTACTGGTGTTTCTGCTCAATAATTCAGGTCATTAATCCTATATAAATTTTATAAGTCTGTACCAAGATTTTCTTCCTGGCAATTCCAAAAATTTCTTTTTTTTTTTTTTTCCAAAAGTAGGACAGCATTAACATATGTTTTCTGGGTTTGATTTGCCCAGGGCACAGAAATCAAAACAGAGGACCATGCTTAAAATTAGAAAAAAAAAAATAATGGTCGGAGGAGGTGGCAGTGGGTGAATACTTCTGTTCAGGAGCTTAAATCAGTTTTTAATGTTGCCTCCAGACAGCAAAGCCGGGAGCAGAGGGAGGAAGGAATGAAATCTTTTCAGAGCCTTTCTTTCCAAAGAAACAAGCTCAGCAACCTGCAGGAAAGTCTGAAATAGGTGAAGTTCTTCATTATTCTAAGGATATCTGCTTAAATGATACCTACCTTTATGGCCTGTAGCCATTTTAGTCCATAACAAGGGAAAACTAAGGACATCAGTGGAAAAATAACAGAGGACACTAATATAAAGGAACCGTGTTATGCTACCAGTAATGGGAATCAACAGAGGAAATACTGTAACACAAATTCTGTAATTAACTTAAGTCTCACTGCTAAGAACAAACAAGCTAGTTTTTCAGTAGCTCAGCACGAAGTTGTATTTTAATTGTGTTAATAAAAAAATAGAGAATTAAAACTCTTATATTAGCTATAAAAACATAAGACAAAAAGGACACTCCTTTAATCAGCAAGGGGAGATAATGACTCCATTTGCTAAAATGGAGTTTATGCTAAAAGCTCTTGCACTTACCAGCTGCGTGTAACAAGCTAGCTTCCAATTTGTGGGGAATTCTTGGTGGGATTTTCATAGATGCACGAATCTGGTAAAAACTAAAGGAAAAGATAGTCATTGGCAACACATTCATCTCAGTGCCCTCTTACCATATACAGACACAGGCAAAGGCAGGGGAGGGCAAAGGCAGAGCTATGAAATCCCCAAACTGTCTCATATATTGATTTTGATGGAACTCTTTACATGACTCAAGAGTCTATAAAATGCACTACATGATCTATTGTCTCCACGATATCCCACTCCAGATAACACATTGTTATTTATTTTCAGAGGTAAGCCTAGGGAGAGAACAACAATGCTCAGACACAGGGAGTGGGAGGCCAGAAGCACCTTTCTGGGCAGAAGCACAGACTGCCTTTAAGAGTCCTTATTTTATATCCCACCCACAGCCCTGTGGCTCTTTTCATTATCCAAATGATTCAAATCCAAAACATCCTTATTCTGTTGTTTTGCTTTTAAACTCAACTAAGGCTGAAGCACCAGGACTTCGTCAACAAGGTGTGCAACCATATACTGGCCTTACAATCAATAAATAAAAATAATTTTTAATTAAAATGCTTTTGCAAAATTAGAAACCAACTTTAGTTTGGTCAAACCAATATACAAGAGAATACTATATAATAGAAGATATTTAATAAACCAACTTTAGTTTGGTCAAAACAACATACAAGAGAATGCTATATAATAGAAGATATTTAATAAACCAACTTTAGTTTGGTCAAAACAACATACAAGAGAATGCTATATAATAGAAGATATTTAATAAACCAACAGTGTGGTTAGTGCTACAACACAATAGCAAAATGATTCCTACCTTTTTAAAAAACAACCATGATTATCAGTTTACTATTGATTGAATTTTATTTTTTAATTTAATTTTAGAAACCCATAGATAAAACAAGACTCCAAAATCTTCTAGTGATTCATAAACAGTGAAGGTTGCACTAGAGAAAAAAATATGAACATTGTGTCCTGTTATACAGGAGTGGAAGGAATTGTGGGGATCCTGGAGCCCTCCCAACACTAATCCCAGATCTGTCACACTCACATGTTTTTCTCTGGTTCAGACTTAACATGCATCACTCAGTCACTCACTCCAGCTATACCCAGACCCGCATTGCATTCAAACATGAAACAGAGCAAGCAAGGAGATACATTCCACCACCCCATGTTCCCCAGGTAATTAATTTCTGGATCGACACTGAACACTTCCCACTGGTGACGCCACACGGCAAACGGCACCTCCCCATGATCCAAGAGGCACGACTGTGACGGCGGAGCAGAACAGCTGCTATCTCAGGTACTATGGAAAGAACGGAGAGCCACCGCCATGGCAATGACAGACACCTCAGAGGGTCACATATAACCACCTGGGAGAGCATATGTAACCTTCTACAAAGTCCAGTGAACTGTACAAGGAGGGCTGACTGTTATACGCAAGCACTCAGAAATATGCAGACAGGGACTCTTCTTAGAAACTGTACAGATTGTAATGGGAAAAAAACACTGGCCTTCAAACCCTAAGTCTTTCTTCTTTCTTTCTTTCTTTCCTCCCTTTTTCTTTTAAACAGCTACATTTCCCCAAGCAGAATATTGCCCTATAATATGGGTTCTTTTTGTTAAAAACAAACAAATACAAAAAGAAAACAAAATAACCCTTTAAGAACTCTATAAAATATATTTTCTCAATATTCCAGAGAAACGCAAGATATTTTACTTTGTTTCATTCTAGCCTTTTACCCGGTAGTGTCCCTGTAGCAGACTCACAAATATCCAGAACTTGTATCATTCTTGGCTGATGTTTAAAACCACTGGGCAGTTCCATACAACGTCTGCACAGAAGATAAATCAAACTAAGACTTAATAGCTCAACCAAATGTGTACAGGTTGATGAATGAGGAACTGAACAAGGACAGATGCAAGGTAAATGCAGAGCAAAAGCCAGATGCTGAGCAGAGAGATGCTGCAATGTGACATTCCTATTACTTAATGCAATTAGACCAGTTCTCTGTAATAACTATTAAGTGAGTGTTTACAACCCAAGCCTTCAAGATTCCAGTAATCAACAGCACTATTTATATTCAAGTCCGTGCTACCTGCGTTTAGAATGTAAAAGGTGAAACAAAGTGCTCCAACATCTAACTTTTCCTATTATGCCCTGCTAGCATTTCACTAAAAGCAGAATATTCTACCCCTTATACTACTGTCTGATACATTTTAATTTGGGTTAATAGGGAGATGAAGGTATATAGTTTGCTTGTTTGAGAGCCATCACTTTGATACGCAGCACAGATCTGTACTTTTAAGTAGTTTATAACATATTTTCCTGTTAATCTGAATATCAAATACAGCTAGAGTTGTGCATTTTAAAAGTCGCAGCTAGAAAAACAACTAATAAAGCAGAATCCTACGGAGAGTCACGGTGGCATGGGCAGATCTGGGGTTCCCAGCCCTGGGAAGCGAGGCAGAGTGACAGCTGGCCAAAGGCCTGGCACTGCAAAGAGTCCTGAGCCTCCTTGACTCCTTGCCAAATAGGTGACTCCTTACCAAAATAGGTAACACATCTTTAAAGAACTTTTTTTTTCTCCCCTGGATACATCAAGTGGAAAACACAGCAAGCAAATACAAAAGCCAACAGAAGACTCAGATAATAAACTACTTTCAAGGTAATCAGATCACCTTTTGTACCAAGGCCTTTCAGGCCACATGAGACTTGGCAGAAGTGCTTGGCCGGAAGGAACGACGTAGGTGTTTGTTTTCTTTCTGTAGATTTTCCTTCCCTTACTGGGAGTATTTTCCACCAGGCCCTGAGATAGCTTTCTGCTGGATCTGAGAACCAGCAGAGACATCTCCCAAGGCTTTGCAAAAGCCTCACCTCCAGGCTGGAAGGTGGGTGACCAATTCTCAAGCATTTTACCTTTCTTAGCTCCATAAAGCTTCCCTACATTTTCTTGATTGAGAACAGAAGGCTTTCTGCTACACACTGTGTCCAGTTCTGGGACGTGCACTTGGGTGCCTTCAGCAGAGAGCCACTCGGTCGGCCAGGTGGCTGCAACACGTGCCCTTGGGAGCACCCGAGGGAACTGGGCTGGTCTGGCTTCAAGAAGAGACAGCTGAGCAGCCTGCCAGTGCCTAAAGCGAGGTTACTGAGAAGACTGCAGAGGTGGCACTGAGAGACAGTGCTCAGAAACAGAAATAGGGAAGATTCTGACCGGGTATAAAGAAAAACATTCTGTCACAAGGATAATGAAGCACTGGAACAGGTTGCCTAGAGAGGTCGGGGAATCTCCATCCCTGGAGACTTTGAAGGTCTGAGGGGACAGGACTATAAACAACATGGTCTAAACTCAGTGCTAACCCTGCTTCTTTGAGCACAAGGGTGGACTACGTGACCTACCAATGCACCTTCCAAACTGAACAGTCTATGATCCCCGAGACTACAGGAACTCTATAAACAGGATACAGCAACTTACAACATGGTGACTGAAAGGTGACAAAGAAAGAGTTGCACATAGTTGGCAGATGGGTTGAAAATAACTTGGAGATACCTGTGTGAATATAGCAAATTCCAGTTCCTGGCTTTCCTGAATCTCAACTTGCTGTTTGGGCAAGGTGCTTCTCACCCGCCCATTTGTTTGCTTCTCTGAAAGGCAGCCTTTTCCAATTCCCATTGAATCTTCAACGCCACAGATTTGGGGAACACAATACACAACATGACTCCTGAGCCTGCCAAGGTGGCCTGCTGTGAGCGCTCCCAGCTGCTGCCCTTGCTTACCCCAGCTGCAGGAGGGGCTCTGGAAGGCGCCGCTCATCTCCTCTCTCTGGCACTGCCGAGCAGCTTCGTCCTGACGCAAGGTTTTACAGCCACCCCCCAGGGCAGCTTTGCATTTTCTCCACAATGGGAAAGTTGGCTTAAATATTTGAGATGCTTTCTGAGACAGCATGTACAAGGAAAGCTTAAGTCATTAGTGAAGAGCTTATAAATATGAAGGGGATTTGTGCCAATCCCAGACTACCCTGCCTTGTTTCAGCAAACAAATGTGTTGCTGATGTCTGTATCTCTCATTTGACCCTGAACAAAATAATCACATGCAAATCCATAGCTCTGCTATTAGAAGGTTCAAGGAGTTTTGTGTCCTTAAACTTACACGTCTTACAGGAAAAGGTCTCTTTTAAAAGTGCTTGTTGGAATTACTGCTCTCCCAGGGGGAGACTTTGACTCTCTCTAGGAAGCAGAGAGGACTTCTGCTGTCAAATCTGCAGGAAGGGCATCTTTTCCAAACCAGCTGCTTTAAAATCTGAAAGGTTCAAACATTGATATGAGCCAGAAAACACTGTCCCACTCGGACATCATGAGAGACTTCTTTTTGTCACTGGGCTCATAATTTATATGGCTATGAGTAAGTTTTTCATTACATTTGTTGAAAAACATGACTTAATCTAAGCAAGAAGAGCGCTTGACAATAACTGGAATACGCCTGGCTATCAGCAAAAAAGGAAAGTGTAAGGAAAATGGTTCTTTCACTTTTGAGTGCCCTCACATTGGGACCATGTGTGCAAATGCAGTGTGTGCAAAAGGACAGCCATTACTAACAATTTCTCATGTGTTTCTTTTTTTTAAAAGTGTTTCTACAAAGCAATCTACATGACCACTTACCTGAAAACCAACTTAGCCAACTAAAGTACATTCCAAGGGAAACGATGTAGATCTAAACAAGCTTCATAATACAATCCATTTTTGAGATAAATTTCCTGCAGTTCCTCACTCTGCAGAGACAGAAGCAGCGCACACAGACCTGCTGCATTTCCTGGACCGCAGGGCACAGTGTCACCCAAACGCCACATGCCCGCTGGACCCAGCCACTCCATCAACCCTCTCACAGAGAGTGGGAGCAGATCTGAAACCTGGGATTGCTCCCGGGCTTTACAGAGCGCCGAAAGTTGCGTCTTTGGCAGCAGAACAGCAGCAGGACCTCTCCTCCTCTTAGGGCAAGCTTAAGCGAGTCATATACATTGGAAAGCAAGTTTGCTTAAATTACAAATGCCTTTTGAAAGCATATCACATACCTACGGTACAGGCTACTTCTGAAATCTGAAGATACATATAAAACAAAGCAGTTATTAGATCCTATGTTTGATGAGAAGCACCTGGAAGACCAATGCCTAAACAGAAGTCTCCACAGCTTGCTATGAAACACAATGAAATACATAAAAGAGAAGGGAACCTAAGTGCTGCCGGGGATTTTGCCTGGTATGACAAAAAGCTTTTGGCCATCTGCTACCAGCACCCTTGGGCCTAATTCCTGCTGTGGTTCCAAGCATTCATTTAAGAGCTTGTAAGGGGAATATTCTCAAAAAAAACATTTTTAAACAGACACATAAACACATGTTGCCTAACTAAATGACCTCTCATCTTTAAATAAGTTATCTGAAGCTCATGTTCAGTATTGGTGGTTTTCCATACTGCCTAATGTGAAAACTTTATAAATGTACTTATTCAGTTCGATATTAACTTTGTATTAGACCTTTTGATTCAGTATACTGCTATCATAAGTGATAACTACCACCAGGATTTAAGCGCTGGCTGACTGCAACAACCTGGTTTGCTGAGGACAAAGATGAGTAATGCAGAGGCTTCCTAGGAACCAGACATCATTTTTCAAAATTTCAGCTCTGCAAACAGGCAGCAGTTTTTATTCTGACACATCATAACACGTTAACTTGGAAGTCAAGGTTGGGCAAACACCATAAAGACAAGCCTGGCAGCTCATCTGCAGGCATTTCCTGCCAATGGGCTTCTAAATTTTTTTAAAGTTTACAGCTGTGCAACTCTGTTCCTCTCTGTCAGTAATCAAGTACACAAACTTTATAGTCACTAGTTCACTTTGTAGTTTACTTTAAAGACAGACCATCTCTCCTTCAGTAGCAAATACATCATATATTTAACCAGAAGTGTAAACTCAGGTGCTACAAACAAAATTTGTGGGATAAAAAAGAAAAAAAAAATAACCCTGACATGTCTCAGGTGAGATAGATTAAAGGCCACCTCTTTTGTCCCTTGGCACCATTATCATCTTTTGCCCTGTAGGAAACCAGGTCACTCAAGGAAATTTCATTAGTTTCTCTAGTTCAATTTTTTTCAATCATCCCCCTATAGCTTCAAATATAACATACTGCTCTATCACTCAGACACTAACAAAGAAAAAACGTCTTTCAGAGACATCAGTATCCATCCTTTCAGTTCAACCATTGTGCAGTTTCATGATTGATTCAAGCCAATTTAAGACCATTAAGGCCATTACTAGGAGTAACAGGAGGAAAATAGCTTAATTACAAGGAGCAAAAATGCTTTTTTATGTTTTTCTTTTGCCAGTTCCTCACATAATTTCTAATATTCTAGCACCTGCATGGTAAAACAGACTAATATGCTGATCCATCTCAGAGGATAAATACATGGTTAGAAAAAAAAGTTCAAAATCCAACCTCCTGGAGTGAGGCCTGAATGTCAAACTGAACGGATTACATGGTCACCAACAGACAGGGCTGCCAAAAGCCTTTTTTCTACTGCCAGATTCCACTATCTGGATGTCCCAAAGACCCACAGGAGCCAGTGAGCCTGTTCAATAAGGCTGCCCATGTCAGTTTTGGGCTCATTCTTCACATAAACCTATAAAAATTAATCAAACAGAACAAGGCAGGCACCTGGCTAAAATCTACCTTTGCCAAAGAGTTTTATTTTGGGAAAGCCTTATGACAGGACACAGCAGCGGTGCAGCCCACTGTCTTGCAAGAAGCCTATGGAGAGGCCACTCACCTCGTGCCCACTCATGCTGTCCTCTTCACATTTTAAGTTACTGTTAACAAAATATAAAACAAATTCACGCAGACAGCTCACTAGATCAGGGGGAAAAAAACCCCACAAACATCCATGTATTACCTGATTTCTCAGTAAATTACTGTCAAAGTGAGACCATTAGTGAATCACAATGAGATTCATTAAGAAAAATCAGACTCTGAATCAGAGTATTTTCTTTTATATGAGCACGCATGTGCAAGCATAGATGTCCAGGCTGCTTAGGTATATCAGTATCTTCAAACGTAAAAGCCATACCGAGCAGAGAATACTAAGGCTAAATTTCTAAAAATGTTTCTGGATCTTAAATTCCTAGGCCTTTCAATAGGATTCAGGTTCCTAAGCCAGCAAAAACTGAGAGCTACTGAAAAACCCTATCACTTTCAGATGTGCTGCACATCCAAAATGAATTTTATGTTAGAATTCATTCAAGTCTATTCTGCGCACAGTTGTTAGTTTTCTTTTAGCTGTTAAGCAATATTAAACACTTTTCTTTTTAAAGTGTAATATATTTACCTCAGCTATGTCCTTGCTGTGCCCTTGAAAAAGATCTTAATCAAAACACTGATGAATAATATAACTGATTCACTGAGCACAAACACGTAAATCTATAGCTATAGTAAAGAGTTATTCTTAATATTTTACCTGTACTATTCATAGGCTGCTGATATAACAAATCTAGGCTTAGCTGAAATAATCAAATAAATGACTGCTATTTCAGTAACGCACAGAAAAATACTCTACCCCAGGTTTATTTATTTAATAAATATTAAAAACAAAGCAGATACATAATTCCTAAAATCTTCTAAATTCAGATCTGGCCAATACTGACAAAATAATAATAATAATAATAATAATAATAATAATAATAATAATAATAATAATAATAATAATAATAATAATAATAATAAAGATTAGTGACAAAATGAGAATTTAACATGGCTATTCCAAAAATACATGCAGGTAGAGAAACCATAGACTATAATTATCTTCCAGAACAGACCTTATGGCAATGTGTGAGCAATGTGTTAGCTATGCTTAACTGGAAACGATCAGCTAGGACTCTCAGGCTTAGCTCAGATATGCCAATTCACAGTAAAAAAAAAAAAAAAAAAAAAAAAGACAGTTCCAGAGAAATGAGATGACATAAAAATTTCATCAACTTCATCCCATCCCATAATTGAGGAATACCAGGGAAGTTCTCTCCCCACTCCCAAGACTGGGATTCATTTTTCCAAGTTAAACATCAGGATTCATTATGCTACTGAGAATTACTTAGCAGCACGTAACTATAATATAAAATTTTTAATAGATAATAGTCATATATAATGTATCCCGGTGCTGACAACATTCATTACAGAAAAAAATCAAGCATGGGAAGCCATAAATACATAGGAAATGTTCCATGAGAAAATTTGCCATTTGTTCTGTGTCCAAGACTGATTTTCACTCCTGTTACCTGAAGCAAGTTTGTTGACAAAATATTACAAGTTTATTCTTATTAATTACTAATATAAATAGGCAGAAGAGGGCTTTCAATAACAGGCCTAATAAATTAGCTAGCTGGCTGGCTGCTGTGCAAGTAGAGTCTTCATACTAACAACTGCTTACAGACATCCGAGCCTGCATGTGAATGACAGGATGGCTTCAGATGCACAATGACAGAAAGATGGGAAGTGTCAGGGTGACAGAAAAGGACTTCAGGAAACAACTTTTGTCCAGTAATATTGGCCAGAGGGGAACAACCCTCCCTCCCTTGAGCACAGCAGGCAGTGCTGTGCAGCCTCACCATACACTGCTGGAAGCCACAAGCAGGAAGTGACCAGGCACACAAAGGTTGGAGATAGCATTTTGCTCAATATTTGTTTTTTTTTGCATCTACTTGGCAGATATTCCACCAAGGAAAATCGGTATGGGGAGATGACTACCCTGGTCTGCCAGCTTATAAGGCCGAATAATTAGTTTGGTGGGAACAACAAAGGCAAACCTTGCTTATCACCTAGGGGTTGGTCATAGTCCCTGTGTCTTCCTAAAGCAACCAGATCTGCAGGTCAGGGCAAGACACCTCCCCAGCCAGGACAACTCTTGAAGTAAATGAGCACTAACCATCTCAACTTGTCACATATTTTGTGTTAGAATCCTTACGCTAGCTACGTGTTACGTTGGGTATCTCATTCTCAAGGATGAGCTAACAACAGGACCTTAAATCACAATAAATAAGACAGTTGTGCAAGCGCAGAATATGCCGCAGCATGGGCAGAGCATCACGCCTTGTGAGCTCTGCAGCAGTGCAATGCCACGCCAGGTGCACCTCTGCAGACACCTGCTTGTCTGTCTCATTCATAGTCTGCCAGACACCTCACCTCTGGACTACCCTGCTAATAAGTCACACGTTTACTTCTAAACACAAAGAGGGTGCAGGCAGTGAATATCACGGATACTTTGCTACTGTTGCAACCAGCTGCAGAAATAATTTTCAAAATGCAGCTAATCTTTCAAATGTACCACAATCATAAACGAGCATTTCAAAAAACTACACAGTAGCGAGACACTGAGGTTTCCTTCTTTGGGAGGAATAAAGGCTGAATAAATCACTTGTATCACAGAATAAATTAGACGGGAAGCAAACTTTCAGTCCGAGCCCTGCACAAAGCATGTCCAACTAAATCAGGCTATTCAGGGAGGTATCTGCCAAGTCAGGCTTTTATTTTCTCCAAAGATGGAGACTCTACCACCTCTCTGGGCAGCCTGTTCCAATATCCCATCACCCTCATCACGAAAACACTTTCAACTTGTATAACCAGAATTTCCTATTTCTACCCCAAGCCTATCCTATCACTGGAAATTTGCAAGATATAATATTGGATACATATATTGCAAGAATATAATGGAATAGCTGCATCAGTATAAATATTCTCTAACTAAACTTCATTCCTGTCACTTAAATCTGCAATGCAACTAAAAAAAATATATGCTAACCACAAGAATCTCCTTGGTCATACGCAGGCCCGTTCCTAAGCTGGTTGAGAAGCAGAGAACTGCACATACAGATAAATCTCATATATTAGACTCTGCCTATCGCCCCTCTCACTAGAGGATAACAGTAAAAAGGAAAGAAAATAAAACAAGCCGCTTTAAAAGGTCAGTTAGAAGAACATACTCATAAAGGTGAGTCAGTTTCAGGATCCAAATTTGATTTTCAGTGAAATACTCCGAGAAACTTTGCTGAGTCTGGGTTTAGAGCAGCAGTGTGGTTTGCAAGCACTTTCCCCAGGGATCTCAGCTGCCTATATCCTGGTTCAGTTTTCTAAGACCTTTTAACATATATATGTATATATACACACACACTAGATTTCTAGAGAAACGTGAACAACGTATCTACGTATCACAAAATGCACTTCAACCCTCCACCAGGTACAAAAGCCTGAACCAATGACTGGTCTCATGAACAGCTTCAAACCACTTGCGCAAGAGGAATATCTGCTCTAGCAGAGCAGGCTCCATCTGATCCGACGTAACCCTGGAACCACATGGAAACAGGGGGCCCAGTCAGCACTAACTGCATCTGCTATTTGACTGCCAGTGGATCAAATTCACTGTTAGTATGAGTACAGTCATAAATGTTGCTGTTTAAGATTGAATTTGTGGTGAAAGATATCACAAAAAAGGGGGACACAGAAATAAACTAAATCAAACTGATTCAGTTGATCACTTAAGGGAGGTGATCCTGCCCCTCTACTTAGTCCTGGTGAGGCCACATCTGGAATACTGTGTCCAGTTCTGGGCAAGAGGGACATGGAGTTGCTGGAAAAGAGTCCAGCGCAGGGCCACAAGGTTGATCAGGGGCCTGGAACATCTGCCCTATGAGGAGAGACTGAGGGAGCTGGGCCTGCTCAGCCTGGAGAAGAGAAGGCTGAGAGGGGATCTAATCAGTGTCTATAAGTACCTCAAGGGAGGCAGTGAGGAGGATGGTGCTATCCTCTTTTCAGTGGTGGCCACTGACAGAACTTAAAAGGACAGTCAAAATATTTACATCTATAAATATATCAGAGTGAACACTCAGACTGGAAAAAGTCACCCAAATTATAGGACAAAGGTGATTAAAAAAAAAAAAAAAACAGCTAGAAATTACTCAGAAGGAAGTTTAGGCTGGAAATTACAGTAGCTCCAATAACCAGGGGAGTGAGAACACAGAACAACTCTCCAACAGGAATAGGCAGGGAAAAAAAACCTAGAAGAGTCTTAAAAAGAGGCTTCTCAGCTTGATATGATGACTTCCAATAGCAGTCACCTTATTTTACACATCTCAAAGTCACTCAGCTTCTAAAACCACGAGGCAGACGTGCCGACTTGGATGGGCTGCCCAATACACACGTTGCCAGACGAGCACAAACGGGAACATTTCTACATCCGACCTCAGGTTAGAGGCACCAGGTGAAATGCAGGGGGAGCTGAGCAGCCCTGGGCTATCAGTGTAACTCCTTTTTTTTTTTTTTTTCTTTCCCTTTTTGTTGACTCAGCCCACTGTGTACGTGCTCCTGTGGCACGTACGTGCCAGCCTGTGTGACCTTCCAACCTCCACCAACTACAATGGCAGAGAGAACACCAGAACTCACTCACACTGCCAGGCACTGCAATAGTCACATTATTCCCTGTGTCTTCTGACTTCTTTTGGAAGCTCCCACTACCTCCTGCCACCACTTTCTAAGGGATCATGTCCAAAGCCAGAGGTTCAACTTGAAACCAGAGACAGCATCCTTCTCATGAAGTGGGCGCCTCTTTTATTGTGTTACCATCAGAGAGGCTTCTGCCCCTCTGAACCTGTGCTGTGAATTTACTGCTTTTTAGAGAATAAGCTAAAAAGAAACACATTAAGTGGAGCACTGGTAATTATACTGCCACACTCAGTTTCTAAACTACCTGTGAGAAATCATCTGAATAGAAGGCAAAGAAAAGCAACAGAGTCTCTTTTCTTCAGGCTCTTTTCTGTTAAAGTTAACATATTACAACAAGAAGCTGTATTGCATTATGACAAGATTTAAGAAGAAAAATATATTTTATTATTGATAAAATTAAGGTAAGCTACTCTATAATGAAAAAATGAGCTGTCATTAAATCAACACTGATGCACGTTGTTCACTGTCTCTAAACACTACCACAGCCTCAACCAGATTTGTCTCGAGCAAAGGTCATAATGGCTAAAAATTGACATTTTTGCTGTAGTCCATCAGAACGCAAATGTATCCAAATGCTGGACCAATAATCCCTAACACCTTTAAAATAAATGAAAAAGCACAGTCACAGGTAAGGAAGGCCTTAAAAAGGAATGTGGAAACAACCAGGTAGTAGCAAATGAGAGGGATGTCTAAGAGCCTTCCAGAGGGACCAGGTAGATGGAGAGAGGCCACCAGGAGAGTCCAAGAAGGCAGGAAAGAGCCTTTCTTCACAGTGGAGGTACAGCACAAATAAGAGGAGGAGAGAAGCTGGTGGCAGTGTTTGCCACTGTCAAATTGACAAATTAATAAGATAACTGTGGTAGGAACATTTTAAAAAGTCTCCAGATACACGCCCATATTATTGCAAGCAAAAGGCAATTGGGATATGAAAGCAGAAAGGCCTGGGTAAAAACATAACCTACCCTGAAAACCTACAGAACTTCCCTCTTCTCCCATCAGACAATAAACATTTTATCACAACTTATGGTTTAGGCTAAATTATTTGAGCATTGAGCATTCATTTCAACTCCTAGAAGGAATTTGCCTTTCCAATAAGGAACAAATAATTTGCAAATCATTGTAAAGGACAGTACAAACACCAGGCAACACTATCGATCAGGGTCACTCCAGCATCAGCCCATGCAGTCGGGGCTACCTACCCTCTTTGGAACAAATCCACATTGAAGAATTTGTGGAGCTCCACGGAGAATTCTACCATAGCCTGAACTTCGCTCATGTTTATGAGGATGAAGAAGTCAGAACTTGTCAGCACCTTAGTTACTGGAAACAAACAGAAAACAAACTTTTTAGAACACAAGTGGGGAATAACGCCTGTCTAGTCCTTCCAAGCTCCCTCCCCCCCCCAAAGAAAATTATATGCAGTTTTGCACAGCTTCCTCAAATAGGTCAAACAGATGCATCCTGAGATCAATGAGAATACAGCCACATGCCCAAACCTACCCATGACCATGCATAACATTTGACTCCTTTGCCACAAGGACACCAGAGAAGTATCACAGGCAGGACTGTCCTCGAAGGGATTGCAGAAGGAAGGCAGGAGTGCAAGAGGGCAATGTGCCCATCTTCAGCTAATCCCTGTTAGCTGTGAAGTGCTAAATCTCACTGTCTGCTTTGCAACCACAGGCTGGCACTTTACTGCTGAGTTTCAACTGCCTGCTGAAACGTAAATTAAAATCCTACAGACTCTGGCTGAGTTATTCTGTTTTTTCCTACAACAGTATTAACTGGATTAATAAAATAAACTGCAGTGTCCACAAACATCGCCTTCAAACTCGCAGCTTCCTGCAAGCACTGTCTGGACTGAGGAATACACTCAAGAAAACCATCCCCCAAACCGGGCAAAACTCTATGCACGTTAGTTCCTGCCCAGGGTGGAAGGCAGGAACAGTGAGCACAGAAGTGGCCTCAGCTTGAATGTGTTGTGTTCTGGTGTTTCTAGGAGTTTGGAAAGAGCATTTGGAAGCCTGTGGAGCAGCAGGCGGTAGCAGTGAGACTGAAAACAGAGCACCATGGCAGAGAAAAAGCACAGCCAAGGCAAATTCAGCCACCTGAAACACAGGGAGTCTCCAGAGCTACCTGCAGCCCAGCGGTCAGGCTGCCTTGGCCCCAGGCCAGAGGAGTTTCCCTGCCGCATCCCTCCGGGTCAGCTCTAAAGCCTCGCGTTAGCCTTCAGCTGCAGCAAGAAGCGAGTCCTGAGCTCGGGTTGGCAGCCACCACGAGTTCTCTGCAGGCACTTTACTAAAAACACAGCAAGCCCAAGAAGCTGGCACTGCTGGTGCAGCACAGATAGGAAAAGAGGAGTTTTACTTTTGAGGCTGTTGTTGCAATATGAAGAACTCAGATCAAGGGCCATTTGCTGGCTCAAAACTGGAGCACTCAGAAGACACAGCTAACGTGGCTCGTGCAAAATCCGTGTTGCTCAAACTTAAACCAGGGGGGCTTTGACAGATGAATTCAACTACATCCCCACGAGATGGAGATGTCCCATCATGCCAGGCACTGACTCAAGTTCCGAGGCGCTCATTGAGCTCGAGTGACCCAGCTCAGTCATTTCCAATTGCTCAGTCATTTCCAAATGCTCCTGCTCTCTCAAGCCCCCGCGAGGAAACACAGAACAACGTGGAACTGGTCTGGCTGCATGAAGCCCGTCTTATAATGAGACACACCAACAGAAGCAGCTGGTGCCAGTCACATCCTGCACTGCCTGGAGGTTCCTCTCGCTGATGGACAGACACACTCTGCCCTCGTGCAGCTCCAGACGGGTGGCAGCATAGGGTTTCTAGGCAGCTGCTTAGGTTGCCAGGGATCGACTTTACATGAAGATACCAGGAGCAAGCAAGATCACCAAGAAGTTGCACTTCAACTCCATTACCAGCAAGCCTAATAGCACCCCAGGCAAAATAAAACAGGTATTGTTATGTGCTTCCTCAAAACACTACGCTTTGGTAGCAGTAAACAGCCCCTTTGCCCTGCTGTAGCCTAGAAACCTTCTCTTTTGCAGTTGGTCACAGTCACTTTCCACATGCAGCACGATTAGCTGCCACTACTCACTGCTCTTACAGGCCCACAGGTCCCCTGGACAGGCACATCCCCAGGATGTGGCAGCAAACAGCCAATCTGGATGTCAAATCCAGCATGCTGGAGTATGGCTGCACAATGGAAACAGGCCATGAAGAGCTGTATGGACTGACCAAAACCTGCTGTAGCCAGCGAGTCCGAGCACGAAACTCAAGCAGCAGAGCTTAGGTGAGAGGAACAGCACACACCACAAGTGCGTTTTCAGCTTCACATTACGGTCCTTCAAGCACAGTGACGGCATCAGCTCTGACCTGCTTGAAGGGCATAAGAGCAGGCTGCTCTTTCCCTGGAGAAAAGCTAAGTGTGTTTTGGGACACATCTCCCAGCAAGTTTTCCATACTGGTGGGGATAGCAGGAAAGAATTGAGTCATATTTAGAAGCTGGAGCTGAGAGGCCACGGCAAAGAGCAAGGAACAGCCAGCCAGCTCAGTGGTGAGAGAAGGAAAAACCTACAAGGCAATGAAGGGGACTTAGCAGCTTTCTGCAAGTCACTAAGCTGGCTGAAATAGAGTGAGACATCCGGCAGCAGCAGAATTATTTATAAGCTTTCCCTGTTTCAATTCCGTTTTGCCTAGTCATTTCGAGTTTTCTCATTTAAAGCATTAGGAATTCTAACTTTTATTCTGATGAAAGCCTTCAGTTTTCTTTGTGCAAATCACAGAACAGAAGGCCCATGCAGGCGCACTACAAGCCCCAGCTGTGCCGCAGCACCTGGCCAGGCCCGTGCCCCGCGTTGCCACTGCTCCTGCGCCAGCCTGGTCGGCACAGGCTGCTTCGTCGGCACCGGAGCGGAGCCAGCAGGACCCCTGCGGCAGGGCCCGCGTCGGCTTCCCAGAGCAGCCAAGCAGAACAACCCCCCTCCGCTGCGTGGCTGATGCGGGGAACTCGGCAACCTGAGCACCTCCGAGGCGCACTGTGTGCCTGGCACCTGCCCTGCGCCAGGGCTTGGGCCACTTCCCTCAGAACATGGAAAAGTGAGTGCTAGTGTGAGGCAGGCCGAGAGAAGGAAGAAACCACCTTTCCAAGAATAAAGCTTTACATCCAATAAAGAGGAAAAAAATAGCACACACATTTTTAAGACTCTTAACAGTTAACTATATTAAGCTTCATATTGATTTTCATTTTTATGACAGTTACTCGCTTGATGGACTCAAAACACTGTTAAAAAATTCTGTATCATGCAAAGGATCACAGAATTATTTGAACTGGATAGTAGAGAGTCTTACATGGCAATTAAAGTATTTTAAGGATAAACTCGAACCTGGGCAACCTTTAATTTTAGTTTACTAATCACACAAAAGTTCAACAAAAAAAATAAACCCATCAGAGGCATTTCTTTACACAAATGACATTCAAGTTTACAGCTAGACTCCCCCTGACTTGACAACAGCAGATCTCTGTGACTCATTTAAACGCCAAGCAGGTCGATCGCGGCATTGGGAAGCACGAGTGGCTCTCAGAAACACAGTTTCCCAGCCAAACAGCTGCATTAGAAGCTCGCTCCATGCGAGCAGCAGAAGGGGATACAGTGTGAAACTCCAGCATGGGAAGCTGCTGAGGATGGAGGGGAGCTCCCCAGCAAGCTGCCAAGCGTGGCACAAACAGCACTCGCGCCCTTAGCAGCTGCACGGAAGCAGAGCCCTCCCTCGACACCCACCAACCTGTAAGCACTGACCGTCTCCTGCACTTAACACGACTGTTAAGGCCACTTGATGCTATATTGAGAACCCAAATTCTGGTCTCCTTTATACTTCTTGGGATGCATTTATGCAAACTTGGCAGGTGTGGATATACAGAAATCTCCTAAACGAGGTTTTATGCTCAGGGAAATGCACGTGCACCAGTGCCATTAACCTAGCTGGCTGTATTGGAAGCTGCAAGGGAAAGCTGAAGTCAAACCCACAGCACGTTCAGAGAATCTCTTACCTCTACTGGCAAATACTCCATCTTAGCACGTTAATTAACCAGGCTTCCAGTTCTTCACTACTGCTGTCAAAAACATACCGCTGAGCTAAAAAACAAAACAAACAGAAACGTTTTACTCAGAAGAAGACTGCTAGAGCCTTCCAGCACTCATGCTCCTTATTCTCTTTTATTACGTTCTAAAAGCACATCCCATCATCCCATCCCGTCTCCAAACATAAACGTATCTCCTAGCAGCCTCCTCCAATTTGTCCCCCATTCCTGCACTGCCATTTTTGGCTCGCTTCAAATGCAGAAGTCCAATGTTCCTTTTTCCAAAATAAATGAGGGAAAAAAAAAATAAAGAAAAAAAAGAGGAGGAATTCTAACCCCCCCACACACCGCGGATGCCTTGCAGCTCCCTCCGCCTCCAGAGTGGATCTCGGCTTGCTGGGAATCACGTAAAGATGAGGACGCAGCCGCAAAGTCTGTCATCAACCCTAGCTCATGCCTCACAGCCACTAGGCAGGGGACAACTTGCAAGGAAGGGCCATGTGTGACCAGCACATCCCCTCCCATCCTCAGGGGTCAAACATGTTCGGGCTAAAATTCAGAGGACAAAGGCAAGAGCCCTGGACTGAGAATTCAGGTTCTTAGAGCAAATGCTACAACTCATATAACCAAAGTGCTCGCAAATATCTGATAGCTTTTGCCATTAACTCATACAAAATTTGTTAATCATCTATCAAGCTTTACTGTCTTCTTTAAAGTCAGAGCACTTTAAATAGGCCGGATACACTGATTATTTTTTTCATTATTTTACTTTTTAGACACACAGAAAATAATTTTTAAATTCTTTCTTAAAAGGAACTTTGTGTTTCATAAAAGGTTTCAGAGAAATAAAAATGAAAAAATTAGCACAGCTTGTGCAGAAAAGCTGTGCAACTAAGCTGGTTCTGCCCTAGCTTCAGAGAGAGAAGAAAACAGAGGAAGTGTAGCATAAATAAATATGGCACCTGGCAATTTTTAAAAATAGTTATCACTTGTGCATGTCATGTAATGTTTGTAGCATCCGCTGATACCACGACTTTTCAATAATGCCTCAGGTAAAATTCTGATCCCATAAACTCCCACTAAAATGGTACTGATTTTTAAAACCTATTTTATTTATTTATTTATTTATTTTTAAAAGTTTTGTTTAATTATGCAATACCTGATAATTATACTAGTCCTATTAGTTCTATCTTTAAAAAAAATGTTTCTTTTGTATATTCAGTGTACTGAATATACTCTGAGTAGTTAAAATTGTTATAGCCTTAAATTTAGTATTCTATATTCACTGGATGTCAAAAATCAGAGAATCCCAAGAGTGAAAATACCACAAAACATCCTATTCCCCACCACCACCACCAGTTTCCCTCTAGCTGCTCTTTCGACACATTCTTCTGGGAAAGTTTTCCCTCCCGCGTTCTCACAGGAGCCCTGCACACCTCTCCCTGGCCTGTCTCTCCATCCTTCTCCCTTTCTATTGGGACTCAGTGCCCACCAGACCCAAGTTCAGGGTCCGCCTCCATGCCGGTACCCTCCTCAAGAACTGCCTTCCCTGTCGCTTCCAGCTGGAGCCGTTTCTGGAGCAGCAAGGGCAGGGCTGGGCTGCTCTTCCTGCTCTCCCTGCACACGCGGGCAGCACTTCCCTCGGAAGCTCTTGAGGCTCCCACAGAGCCCGGCAAGACTGTCATAAGACCTGCCAAATCTCCCACACGTGATCAGAAGTGTAACCCATCTACCCCTACAGCCAAACCTCATCCAAACTCATATCGTCCTTTGCTTTAATTGCTGTGAGGCTGAAAGAGCAAAAGCCACTGCATGTGTTAGATCAGCATGGGGCTACCAAGAACATCTTCCTAGCTGGTTATTTTGATCATTTCACCTCTCATACACCCTCCCCCAGAGAGAGCACAGACTGCTGCATCCAGCATAATCCATTTGTCTTCTTCTCAAACCCTGTCTGCGGCTGCTCTGCACTTGGTATGATAGTGTCCTGGCTGAAGACTAGAGAGTTACAGATAAGCACAGATCTTCCATAATTCAAGAGGGAAGTGGAAAGAAAAGAAATGCTAACTGAATTTTGCATAACATCAAGGAAACAAAAAACCTTGTAAATCAAGGAAACAAATAACCCATAATGTCAAGTGTATAAGTCTTGGCGTACTTTATTCAAATCTCGTCCTCCCGATTTTGGAAAGACAACATGACCACTGCTCAAAAGGACAAGAGAAGACACCACTCCGTATCAGGATTTATCCATTTTATGGAAAGGAAATTCTTCAAAAATTCTAAATATTTATATGAGTATGAATATCCACAGTTACTCAAAGCTAAACAATAGCCAAAGTTTCATGGTGGTAGCAAAACCCAACAATTAATATTTTCTTCTTGGATGGTTCTCCAAGGATATTTTATTTCACAGGCAACCATTACAAAACCCGAGTCATCTTTCTAACCAAGCTAATACGGGATATCTGTGATACCTTAACAGGCCAGATAAATACTAGCTTAATCAAATAATAAAATTCAAGTTTTCTTACATTTTCGCTTTCAATCCCAGCCTCCGGTGCTGCACGCTGCTAGAAGCCACACGCACACCTGCCTCAATGCTGCGCTGGCAGCTCAATGCATCCCGACGGGCACGCAAGATCCCCACATGTTGCACTCGCTTCCTCTCCTCTGTGCTGCTAATAGATCATATCTGGGATGTAACAGTTCATCCCCAGCACATATAGAGCTTATTCCCTTTTACCTTAATCGCCTTCTGCCTCTCAGTAAGGGCACCCACTTCAGCATCTTGGCTATTTGCCTGCCAATTTCTACTGAACGCCAACTTTATCCTCCACGAGGGCCCTTCTCCTCTTTCAGGCTTGGCTGAATCGAGCGATGGCCTCAGCAGTAATCTGAGGAGTTATTTTATTCTCGAAAAGCAGATGGTTTCTCAGTGAAAGAGCAAGAAGCAATAGGCAGGACTGAGAGGACACGAAGCCTGAGCCCCCAGGACGGCCAGCACGGAGGCAGCGCGGGCTGCGCGCCGTGGAGCAAGCCAGGCTCAGTGCCGAGACGGAGCCCAGGGCTGCCACCCCACTGCCCGCAGCCCAAACATACCCTTTAAATCTACCTTCCGCTTAGTACCTGCATCCTCAGCGTCTAGAGGATGTACAGAGGAGGCACTGGTTAGGAATTAAATAGGAAAGTGAAGTTTACTAAAATAACTTCTCCAGCCAAAAAGGTTCCTCATAAAACATTAACTGTTTATTTTAGGGTACCTAGAGCTTACTTGGTTCTCCTACCTGCAGAAAGCAAGAAGTGAAGACTTCTTCGAACTGCACGAGCCAGGCAATACCATGACACACAGACTAACTCATGTGCAGGAATAAATGGGTCATTAAAACTTCTGCAGCTGCTCCTTAATAGCATCACTTTGGCATGCTTTAGAAATTAGAATAGTGTCCTAAAAAAGACATGTTTTGCTGTTTTCCTCCTCCTAAGAAAGTTTACCCTCTTAAGGTTTCCCTCTTAAAAATATATATATTTTTTTCAGTCTTAAAATTACAAATTTCATATTATTAATTTAAGAAACAGGAGAGACTCCCTGCTTAAACAAAGTTACATTCTGGGGAAAATCTGATCTCAAGGAGACCTATGATCAGCTGTCACAAAAGCGCTTCCTTGGTGGCTCCCACACCAGTATCGTCTCGGCTGACAGGCAGGATGTAGCAACCGAGAAAAAAAGTGATTCTGCCAGGACTTTCATGCAGATATAAGTTATTTCAGAGACAGATGGGAACACAGTATCAAAGTCTATTTTATTTTTCAACACCTGATGTTAATAAGCTAACACAAAATCAGCTGATTGGGAGCTGGCTTTTCAGGAGTACATCTTTACAACCCCCAATTTAACATTTTTCATTGATTCTCCAATTTCAGAGGTAGGGGAAAAAAGAATCTAAGACTCTAGAAATATAAATCATTCTTTTCAACTTCTCATATGTGTTTTCTACAGCTTTTGTTCAGTGCAAGGTAGAAACATGTCACAGTTTATTTTGTTCTTTCCTTTTTAAAATGATTTTCTAATCACAGACCTTTCAAGACAGAAGCATTCTTTCTACCCAATTCTTTGGATTTTTTGCTTTAATATAAGCCTCCTTATGTTACAGAAACACACATCAAGTTTATAGTCAAGTCACGTTATTTTAATACAAAGCGCAATATAGTTACAGTAAAGTTAAAGGATAACTAGACAGGCTGTCACTGAAAGCAATGCTTTTCAACCATCTGATGATGAAGATAACATGGCCATGGGAAAATATCTCTGAATGTGCATTGAAACTGTTCAGGTATCAACTTTCAAAATAAAATAAAATAAAATAAAATAAAATAAAATAAAATAAAATAAAATAAAATAAAATGAAATAAAATAAAATAAAAATGCAGCTAACAGTTGCCAGCTACGTGCCAGTTTAAGGTAATGACACTAAGTTCCCACTCCTTAGAGACCCCACCAGGTAGGGGCCTTTTGCCTGGAACCTCAGGCAGCGCCTCTGGCATCTCAACCTCCCACCTTCCTCCCAAACCCAGGAGGAGGGAGGATGCTGAAAGCCAAACCAGCCACGGACTTTATCCAAGGGCTCTTCTGCACAGAGGTCATTTCTGCCCCAAGGCACCCCAATCAATCTGTTTTTGTGAAATGCTGTGGTAACGCAAAGTTAGTAAGACAGTAAGCGGGGGTGGCGCTTGGAAGCGAGCGAGGTGCGCGTCGGAGCGAGCTCATTGTGCAGCGCCTCCTCATCGCGCTGCCTTGTCCCGCTGCGAAGAGCCGCGGCAGAAAGGAACAGCGGCCTTTCCTGCGTTCCCTCAGGGATGGGTCGGCCAAAAGGGGGTCCCAAGGCCTTCTCAAAGGCTCGGCTTTCCAGGGACACGTGCCCAGCCTCTGTTGCAAAGGAGAATAGCATAGGTGCCAACTCTGCAGAGGCAGCAAGGAGCCTCTTCCCCCACGCCAAGTGAGCAGATAATAAATAAAATACATAAACACTTCCTATTAAAGGAAAGAACCTAAGAAACTTGCCGCAAATGGAAAATGTCACAGCTCTGCTTCAGAACTCACACGTTCAAAATAAAACAGACCTAGCGATCGACTTTGGTGGCTGCGCTTGAAGGGTTACATCAAAACAGGCTGATTTTTGCATTAGCCTGCATCGTCACAGCTGCTATTTGAACAACTTTTGACAGTGTTTTAGATGGAACAGTTTCTGCTCGTTCCTTTTTTCCTACAATTTACTTGTCACATTCAGTCAGAAATTCACGTACTAAAGCTTGTTAATCATTACATCCTTTATATTCTACTTTCAAATTTGCTGAAGCTACAATAAGGAAAAACATCTATTAAATATAAGGTAACACAGATCTAGGGAAAAAAAAAAGGCAAAAAAGAATTAAGCTACCAGAGGTTTTGCCTACCTTTCAAATACACAGTTGGCTAGTTTTCAAGCAGCTAAACTCATTAGAAAGGATCCCAATTACTTGCTATCCTATCCAAGGAGGATAAGCCAGCGCCTGGTTAAACTCGCCGTGGATGTTCATCTTTCCATGCAGCTTCTAGACATTTCACAAGTCAAAAGATACACATTTCTATTAAGGCTTCTAGTCACAGGCCAAAAACCAAGACAAATATTTGCAGCAAGCCAGGATTTGAAGTAATCTCAGAGTAATACAACCTGCTTGTCACAGAAGGAGGTCTTCTCTTTGCAACAGGCAAAGTGAGAGCAGCACCAGATTATATCCGGTGGCACCGAGCTCCTGCCTGAGGAAACAAGGATGTTCACTGGAAAGAGAACGAACTCCCATCTGAACAGAATAGCACAAGGTTGGAGACCTAAGCAGATCTTGACTTCCACCTATCAGTCTAGCATTGACTTCAACCATTATAAGGTTATTTCTCTTAGCTGTTTTCACAGGTAAAGCAGTAAACACAGATTTTGGATTAGCTCTGCCTCATTGTTTTGGCACTTGAAATATCCTCAATACCTTAGCTACTTTGATTCACCTTTTTTCATTGCCCTGAAGAGTTTAAGGCCATAGATAAATAAAAACATAGACTGCAAAATTATGTGATAAAGTCAGCATCGGCCCACAAAAACAGAAAAGCTTTAAAAAGCAGAAAAGCTTTAAAAAAATTGCACGACAGACCACAGATAGGTAAGCAAGCAATACATGCCATAGAAGACTAAAATGTCTAGATATACAATCACTCTTCTATGAAAAGGTAGCAATATTAACATACATTGTTAAGATAGATTTTCTTTGAATAGAAATATACAACCATTAGACAGAAAAATCATGAAGTGACACCTGAACTGACAACCCAAGAGGATGTTAACTCCAGGCTCTTGGAGTAATGTTCCTTAAGCCTGTGGAGAAGCTGCTACTCTTATGCTTCCCTCTACTAAGATAAAGAGAGATCCACTGCCAGCCATTCTGAGAACAAAATTCCGAATCCTTAAAGGGAAACCTTCATTATTACCTATAATAAGGTGTCAGAAGTCAAAGCTAAGGCTTTCTGTACTGTCATTTTTACGTTGGGAGTTTTTCTTTTTTTTAACCTAGTTGGTGATTAATTTTATAAAAGATATTCCATGAGTTATAAATAAGGTGTGGAAAGTAATAAATTTAAACCTTTTAACTTGAAAATTAAAAACAGGAAAAAAAGTTTTCAGATTTCCTGATATAAGTCATGTACTTCAGAAAGGAAGAAATTTTGAATTTAATATTGGTAAGAAATATTGATAAGGAAGACTATATATCTTCCTTCCAGCAAAACTGTTGGCAAAATATAAAGTTTGAGATTCTTAGCACTGGAGATGATCCCAATCCCTAAACCTTTAAAAAAATTGATGAAGAGAAAAAAAAAAAGACAAAAAGGTAGAACTGTAATCTTCTAATGGAAAACAGAGCTGACGTCACCTCAGTCTGCTTTCCTTCACCATAATCCAACCTTTGTTCCGCCTATAACCGAGCGCCGAGAGGCTTCGCCCCATTCCCTGTCCCTGCGCCTCCTCCGTTCCCTCCAAGAATAGACCTAGCCTGGGTTTCCTGCCTGAAGTAAACACCCTTTGCTCACCTGACTTCTCCCTGACCCTGAAACAAGTAGCCAACTTATTTCCTCCCTTTCAGCTTCTTTTCTGGCGAGGCTGTGCTGTACACGGCCCCTGCTACCACAAACGTTCCCCCTTATATTGTTCTCGGAGGAAGAGGGCTCCCAGACGGCTTGCACAGCGCGGCCAGCGCTGCATTGCTGACATACCAGCTGCTCGTGCTAGAAGGGAGCGCATAAATATTTAACCGTGCTCATACTTCCAGTGGCACACACGCATAGCGGTCTATATGCAATACTTACGGATTGTTTTCTGTGAATGAAAGTGAGCAAAATATATCTAGCAAAATGTCTGAGTAGGCCCCAAATCAGCAAAACACTTAACAGAGTTAAAGCACATATCGTGCCACACAGAAAAGCATAAGGTGTGCAAACGTCTAAAGAATGTAAGGCCATATTTTACTGTTTTTCACAGCTGGAGCAGAGAAACTCAGAAACAGTATTTGGAAGCACAGTCTGATCGTGGTGAGTTCACAGGCTCGTGAGAAACTGGCTTTTCGGTCTATTTGTCCAACCAAATCCAGGCCTGATCTAAAAAACACAAGGTGCAGAACCTTGCAGGATCCTATATAACAACATCTATATAAGGCCCCTGGGGAGTTGCTACATCACACTTTTCATGAAAGAATAAATATTTTCCAAGTTTTTTGGTTAAGAGGGAAAAGTGAGTGAAAGACTAATTAACATCCCAAGAAAGTGTAAGCTGTGTTCATAGTTTAACCAAAATGAACCACAAGGTGCCAGTGTTTAAGACGAACCTCCACCTTGGCTACATGCACTTGGAGTCACTGGGCTGCTGGAGCCAGCTGGGCTCTAAGGATGAGGCTGCAAAACAAACACCCATCACAGCGACCGGTCACCACGCGGCTGCCACTCACCTACCCTTTCAGGAGGACAGTTACTGCATGAGGGAGACTGTATTTTTCCATAAAGAGTAAAAACGAAAGGCGGGGGGAGCCCACACAACAAAAATACTACTCTCTAACACTGCTTAACTAGGGATTTTACTCTTCCAAGCCTATCCCGTAGTCTTTAGGGACTGCAGGTTGAAAAGGAACAACAAGACAGAGGACACAAAGGAGAAGATAAATCATTTACCAGGCAAGGATGAGGAGCCCTAGTCTATGCCAGCTACACCTTCAGACACCGAAACAAGGTCAACAGTAACAAGAATCCACAATTTCGTACCATTATCAGATTAAGATCTACCCTTAACAACGGTTTAACTTCAGCATTTGTTCAGGACAGTCTCTGGATCATGGGACAGACACAAACATCAGGACTTTCATCTTATATTAATAAATATTTAGGTGCCTGTCTCTCAGACTGGAGCACACACATGGGTTAACTTAATAACAATATATGGGGAGATTAGAGCTCATATAGGGCTCCCCTACTCTAGCTATAGCAGTTTAAGATATTTCCACCCTCAGTAAACTGCTTCACCCCCTTCTTAGCATTTGCTTCCCCACCCACCTGCACAGCTAGTTGAACGGCTACAAATACATATATAAATGTGTGTGTATGTGTGTGTGTATATATATATGTATATATGCTATCCCAATCTCTCCAGCATCGTCAAAGAGGAGGAACTTGCCCCAGAACATCAGACAGTTACTTGGCAAGAGCGACGCACGGACAAAGCCACCCTGCCACGCACCCTGTGCTAAAACCACAACAAGGCCCATCAGAATTTATCAGAACCATCCTTGGTGTTGAAGCGACTTGATTAAAAAAAGTCAAGAAATGGTGAAGACAGCGACAGATCTCAAATTTCTCCCTAAGCTCAACAGCTACATTCCATTAATTCTCCTGCACAGGGTAAAATGCGCAAAGAAGCCCTAAAAATCATGGTTTAGGAGGAGGTATTTGCCAGGGAAACGTCACAAGCAGTAGGTAACAGTTTCACAGGACGGGACCTCGGTGGTCATCACAAAAGTCACCGGGGTTCATTTCCCCTGAAACCAGAGGAGAAGCTGAGCCCTTCTTTTGAGGTTTTGCTCAAAACAGAACCAAATTCTACAGCACCAACAAACGTGATTAAACCAACAATGTGCTGGGTTGTCTGACAGATTTTGAAAATCACAGTTTTGAAGACAGATTCAAGTTGCTGCAGGCACTTTACTATTGCTGATCACTATTTGTGCCAAACCTTACCCAGGCCGCTCAGGCTAACTGTAATTGGAAGAGAAGATAACAAATCAATTTTATTAATAGAGCAAGTGTAGATTCAAGAAGAGAGCTAACATTTTTCCCGTATTGCCTCAGTTCTTACCCGTTTGAAAGAACTGCCTTTCAGACAAAGCAAATTTAAACCATTCCAAAGAATGAGCTCTAATTCACATTCTATTTTTCAATTGATTGCTGAAGGAGGAACTGATTTTTGCTGCTTACGGCAGGGGGGACAGAAGTGAGAGGCAGTAAAAGGAAAATACGTTCATCCATCCAAGGGAGCGCAGATGAAGAGTTGCAACCCTGCTCTGGCGTTTCAAGTGCAGGTGCTGAGGCTGCGACCGGCAGGGTCACGCAGAAGAGGAGCCTTTGCACCATCCCTCCAAATATTTGTATCGATAAAAGCACAGCCTGGTGTGATGGCTCGCTTCTTACAAACAGAATTTCACTCTGAAAGGGCTGAACAGAGTAACACAAGCTATGTGGAACTATTTAATTCACTCTTTCACAAACCAAGGACTCTTTCATCCCAAAACAGCCACAGTGCTCCAGCAAAATACAGCTTCCCTGATCCAGCTTGGATGCTGGCAACCCTTCCTCAGCCTAAAGCAAGGACCAGGCAGTTTTCCTTCGCAAGCAGAAATATGAAAGAGGAGAGATTTCCATGGAAGGGCCTGTAATACCTCTCCTCCCGGCATAACAAGGACCAGGGCAGTCGCATTCCCTCCTGCCCGCCAGCCAAATGTAAAAGCAACGGAGATTTCTGCTCAGACTTTGCCCATGTGTAGCACGGTGTTAAGCTCATAAGCCGACTTCCTTCAACAACAAGGCGAAAAGCAGTGAAACCAAAGACCCCTTTAGAGCCGTCACCTGGCAAAGGCAAGATTTCAAGTAGAAGTTTGTGCCCCTTCCAGCCCGGGACCCCCTGGCAAGGATGAGAAAGCAAAAGAGGGTTTATGCCTACTTCTAATACAAGCAGGGCTGTAAATCAGTGCAAGTAGATATTTTTAATTTGTCACAACGTGCAGTCGCCCTTTGAAATGACACGTTTGCAGCATATAACCGTGAAACCGAGTTTTCCAGCAAGCTCTGCCGAAATTTTTGTGCAAAATAATGCGAAGAAAAATAAATGAGGCAAACTAAGCGCAGCGCGCGTCCTGAGCGGGGCCGGCCGGCAGCCCCCGAGCCCCTTCCAGGCGGCACGCGCGGCAATGCCCCCGGCGCGGCGCCGGCAGGGCCCCCGCACCGGCCCCGCGCACCCCCAACGCCGGCAACTTTCTGCCCTTTCTACCCGACCAAACGCTCTCCCGAAACACCAATTAAAAAGCAATAATAATAATGATAAATTCCCCAAGGGCGCTTCACTTCAGCGCCCGCCGCTCCGCTCGGCTGAAGGGACAGGGGGGAAACTGTTTTTTTCTGACCTATTTTCGGCGCTGCCTCCGGCCCGATAAACAATGAGCAGCGACCACGAAGCCTCCCCGGGGAAGGAAAGGGGCGGGGGGGGGGGGG